>BPTQ01000002.1:3069845-3577202 GCA_019973895.1 Chrysanthemum seticuspe | reverse complement strand
TAGTTCCTCCATACCGAGTTCCTTCCCAAATGCAGTAACCTCCGCCTCTTCTATCCCTTCTGGGCTTACAATATTGCCCATGCAGGCACCCGAATCAAATAAAACTGAAGCGTAACGATTATTGAGAAGGAACGTACCCGTTATAACATTCGGGTCTTCCCTATCTTCTCCGCCTCCAATGACGTAAACCCTTCCTTGAGCCATACCTCCTTGATTCGGATTTGCTTGATTCTTTCCCTTCTTACAATCCCTCTTGTAGTGTCCAGGTTCCCCGCAACCAAAACATGTAACTTTTGGTGCCGTGCAATCTCTAGTACGGTGACCAACTTTCTTGCAATTCTCACACGGATCAGGACATCGACCCGGATTGTGGTGACTCAAACACTTATTACATTTCGGCAAAACCCCCGAATATCCTTTTCCTCCTTTTTGACCCGCGGCATAAACCTTAGCAACCTCTTGCCTTTTGGGCGGTTGTTGAGTAGCATTTCTACCCCTTGTGTTATCCCACTTGCGCTTGTTATTGTTACTATTGTTGTTGTAGTTGCCTCGGTTATTGATGTTGAAACGGTTGTTGGGGTTGTTGTTGTTTCGGTTAGTGTTGGTGTACTTACCTGTCACACCCCCAATTTACCTGTTTTGCAGCGGAATGGAATTCCTGGGGATTGACTGTCATAGCACCACATCACAGTTATATTGAACGACCTAAAGTGTCGTTTTAAAATTACATCGTTGGATATTTCATAAAAACATAATCAGAGTACAACATCGGTCCCAAAGGGTTTTACAAGTTTAAGGAAATACAAATATGTTACAAATCCAAACGATGTTTTGAAAGAAAGAGCCATAATGTACATAATGTAAGTCGACGCCGCGACTCAAAATATAGGTCCCTAACCATGTCATGATGCGAATGCCTCAGTTACCTGAAAATACATTGCTAAAAACGTCAACAATAATGTTGGTGAGAAATCATAGGTTTATGTAAATGTTTTATACGACTACACAAGTATAGATCAGGCATGACAATCAAGTCACGTAAAAAATGTTACAATTGCAATAAGTCCATGACACCGAAACTAGACAATTTATAATGTATGCCCCTGCAGAGTGTTTGCCAGACAACTCCGTAATGTTATAAAATGAAATGCATCCGTATGACTAGTTGGGATTCACCAACCCGGATGGAGGAGTCACCCTCGATAGATCTATCCACTCATCCTCGCTTCAAAATTAACGGTTCATGTTCAGGTAATGGGAATGGGGACTTTCAATTGGCAAATACGGTAACTTAAGCAATGTAATGAATTTAATGTACTTGGTATCGTAATAAAAATGTTGTGCAATGTATTCTCCCCCGTAGGTTTGAAAATAATTAAATGTGTACAACGGGGCTATGAAAACTCACTTGGAGAAACTGGAATAACGGCAAAAGTGAGTACACCGAGGTTTATAATGATGCGTCAACCGGGACCTATTACGAATGATATGACATGTAATGAGTTGCAATGTAATGTTATGATATGCATGCACTTCGTATGTTATTTATACCATTTACGAGTTTTGAAAAATATTACTCGTCGACGAAAAATACTCTTTTGACGTCTCGACCAATCAAAAATGACTTTACATGTTTTTACGTCAAAATGTCATCCTACAATGGTTTTATAATGATTTTTGGTGAAATTACCACTTTTCGTCGCAAAACAATGTCGTCGAAATTTTATTGAAATTAACAAAAATGGCTCCGGAAAACTAGCCGTAAAACGGTGTACGTCGATCGTTAGAGAACGAACTCGACGGTTTTGGAAAGTTTGTATCGATATCTAAAAGTTTCAGTTCAGGAGTTTTCGTCCAAAAGGTCTCGATCATAAAGATATTAAAGGTTAAAGTTGGTGATTTTTGCTAATTGTGTGCAGAAAATGAGTTTCGGCCAACTTTGAGCATCCGTAAATAATTCACAAAAACTCCGTTTGACAAACAGCTTTTTGATTTGAAAAATATGGCCGATGAACTTGATTTTACTAGTAGACACTTCGTTCTAAAAAGTTTCACATCGTGGTTAAAAACAGCCGCAAACATGGACCTTATAGCTAATAGAATACTTATAACGTAAAAATAATATAGTTTTTCAGAAAATAATATTTACGGCAACTTTATAAAAACGTGCATATATTTGTCGTTTTAAATCCGTTTTCTACGTAAAATATGTCCTTAGCTTCGTATCGAAGTATACTAATATATTTTTGAGAAGTCGAAATAATTTGTGAAGCTTAAGGCTCGTTTTTGACCCGAAATATGTAAAAACTGCTTGCTGTTTTTCAGAAAAAAAATACGTTTCGTTGTCAAACTTCAAAAATTCACCACGGCTTCGTTATAACTCCGTTTTTATCCGTTCAAAAGGCCACGGATTCGTTTTAAAGTATATTTTCTAATTATCAAGGCCAAAAGGTCGTACCATCAGTGGGTTTTTCCAGAAATTCGGATTAAGGACAGAACACAAAATATAGTTTACGAAAATAGTTTTTCTCGGACAAAACCTATTCTAATCCCTTCAAATCAACTCCAAAGCTAATCTAATCCTACCATACACCTTCTTAGGGTGCCATGGGTTCCTAATCACCATCAAGACCAAAGATTACCATGGGAATAATTATAGGATGACTAATAAGTATATAAAACCTTAAAATCATGAAATAAATGGTATAAATCACAATACATGCATATAAGCTCCAAAAATGTAAAGAAACTTATGAAAATGAAGAGGAAACATAAAAATGATGAAAACATGCTTACTAGTGCAAGTGAAGAGGTGCTAGTAACAAGGTTATACCTAAATACTCTAGATTTTTATTTCAAAATCTAAGAGTATACACTAGATTGTTATAATGCTTGCTTGAAGAAAATATTTGATCCCTTGGTGATTCTTGAGTGTGGCCGGTTGGAGAGGAGAGAAACAAGGAGAGAAATATTTTTGCTACTAAGTGAAATTTTGTGAAGTGAAATAATGAGATAAGAGTAAGTTAATTATGCCTTATAAGTTAAAACACTCTAACCAACCTCATTAATGCAAACCCTCCTCCCCTAGTTCGGCCAAGGGGGAGGAATGCATAGATATTTTACTTTTTTTTTTTTTTTATAATGTATAAGTATAGATTTACTTGTATAATAGTTTGTATAATAATTGAAGATGTAGAAAGATGTATAAGTAAAAAGGTAAATGGTATATTTTGGTACAAGTAAATTTTTATTAGATCAAAATACAATGTAATGAGTTGATAAAAATTGTAAAAATACTTTCCTTGTGAAAATTGAGTGATAAAAATAATTATCGTAAAATTTTTAAGAAAACGACGTAATAATTTAACTTTAACGATAAAAATACCAAATAAATGTGAAACACTAGGAAAACTAAAAATATGGTTTTTATAAACTAAATGTAAATTTAAAAATACCTCGGGATCATTTTTGAAAGTAACGGATTAAATATACAAAATAAAACTCACGCGATAAAGATTATTAAATATAAAAATTTACGCGTTGAATGTGAAGTGAAATGTCGTGAATGTACTAATGAGGTGCAAATGATGTCAATGAAATGTAGACTAATCTTAGTCCATATGAAATGTACGTGATGTTATGATCATGAATTCGCCGCTAAACCTTTAAGGTTACGCGAATTTGAAACAAGTAAACCAAGTTTACTAAAAATGTTGAAATAATGAGACATGAACTGTGTCGAGAAATGACCTGAAAGTACGGGTTATCACATTACCCCTTTTCACCACTTGAGCCATCAACTTCTGAGTCACACGAATAGCTTCTTCAATTGATTGTGGATCGAATGAAGTCACATCTCCTTGAATCACTTCGGGAAGTCCTCCAATAAAAGCCTCTAGCAACTTTTCATTATCCGATACCATCGACGGGCATAATGCGGCTAATTCCTGGAATCTCCGAATATACGTGTCAATGTCATAGCCAATAGTAACCAATTCGTAGAACTCCGTCTCTAACTTTTTGATTTCCGTTCGAGGACAAAACTTCTTAGTCACCAAACCCTTGAATTCCTCCCAAGAAAGCTTGAAGGCATTCTCCATACCAATTGGTTGAGCGTATGAATTCCACCATGACAACGCTCCATCGAGTAAAGTGCTCGTAGCATACTTAACTTTACTATCATCCGGACAGTTACAAAGCAAAAACACTGATTCCAACTTTTCAAACCATCGAATCATTGCAGTTGCTCCCTCGGTACCTCGAAACTTAGTGGGTTCACCACTCTTGAAATCTTTGTACGAGCATTTCTTAACCCCAGATCCTCCGGCATTACCAGTAGCAGTAGCCAGCCTAGCGGCTTCAGCAGCAGCCACTGTTTCCCTTTCGACTCTTAGTGCATTAGCGATACTATGGTTCACTAACTTCTGAATTGCTGCTTGGGTCATTTCAACTGTTGCTTTCTTCGGTGCCATAACTCTTCAAAATCACAAGATGAAACAATCATGAGAACTCGTAAGTAGAAACAACCATCATACAAATATATCCACAACCACAACATGCATAAAGATAAATGGAATCACAACGGAACAATAATGAAATATCACAAGTATAATCACAACACACGTGGATAATATACATGAAAATTTCGGCCTACATGGACCGATATCATAGATAATAATAACCATTCCTACATAGTAGAGTCAATACTTGATAATTTGTTTGTACAACAACCAAAATACTACAAGTTCTTTAAACTACGTCACACACCTTGTGACTAGGATAATAATTGTCAAAACTATACATAATACAAGTCTACATAAGGCACCTCATGGTGCTCCGCCTGCCCTATCCTAAAGATCGCGAACCTGAATAACCAAACTATCAATCAAACTCCTCATCTCATCCATCTGACCCTGCAATGTAACAATACACTCACGGGCTAAAGCTAACTCATGTGACTGTCGCTGAAACTCATCCTGAGTCATCTCGGCTCGGTCAAACAGCTCGGGCATCTCCTGCCTCAACTCTGTGATGTGCTCTCTATCCTCAATCTGTCTATGCTGGAGACTCTGAAAATCTAAGTCAATACAAACCCTGCCTAATATCAAACCCTCAACCTCCTCAGCTATGGGTTCAATCCTATCAACCGACAACTCCTGCAACTGTCGCGTCAAACTATCAATCTGTAACTGCTGGGCATCAACACGGGCTCCTAGTGCCACTGTAGAAGGCTGACGTGCAGTAGCTGCCCTAGAACTCTCGCCTAACTCAAATCTAGCGGGTGGCTCGGGCTCAGTGGATGGTGGTGTAGGGATATCGAAACGTGCACGCTTTTTGGGCGGCAAGTCCGATGCGGGTACAGGATCTCTAAGAAAATATGATGATGATGGTGATGATGGTACTGGCAGTGGTGCTGGTGGTGGTGATGGTGCGAGCAACGGGTTATGAGCTGGGCTAACGTGAGGTGTGGGTGCGACTTCACCCTCCTCGAAGGGTTCGGTCTCAGTGTCGGTCATGATCAGTGGGAAGGCTGCAGTGGATCCAATAGAAGATACAATCTTAGTGGAATGTGATAAATCATCATCCATGATAGGGTTAGCCGGAACGTCATCCGAGCTAGAGTCCGATGAAATGGTGATAGGGTGAGAATCTGAAGACATGTCTGTGACAACCGATGTGAAATAAATGTAAATAATCTCGAACAAAGTGTAAGTGAATCCGCATGATCAAAATAAATATGTACTATGATGAAACGATGAGATGCTATGATAATGTAGCTATAGTCTAGGGTCAATGATGCAACCTAGTTCTCTATAACTGTAGCTCTGGTACCAATCTGTCACACCCCCAATTTACCTGTTTTAAAAACACATCGTTGGATATTTCATAAAAACAGTCAGAGTACAACATCGGTCCCAAAAGTTTTACAAAGTTTGCGGAAATACATCCATGTTACAAATCCAAACGATGTTTTGAAATAAAGTACCATAATGTACATAATGTAAGTCGACGCCGCGACTCAAAATGTAGGTCCCTAAACCATGTCATGATGCGAATGCCTCAGTTACCTGAAAATACATTGCTAAAAACGTCAACAATAATGTTGGTGAGAAATCATAGGTTTATGTAAATGTTTTATACGACTACACAAGTATAGACCATGCATGACAATCCAGTCACGTAAAAATAATGTTACAATTGCTCTAAGCCCATGACCCCGAAACTAGACTGTTCAATAATGTATGCCCCTGCAGAGTGTTTGCCAGACAACTCCGTAATGTAATCAAATGAAATGCATCCGTTTGCCTGGTTGGGATTCACCAACCCGGATGGAGGCGTCACCCTCGATAGATCTATCCACTCATCCTCGCTTCAAAGATTAACGGTTCATGTTCAAGTAATGGGGACTTTCAAATTGGCATATGCGGTAACTTAAGCAATGTAATTGAATTTAACATACTTGGTATCGTACAAAAAAAATGTAGTGCAATGTATTCTCCCCCGTGGGTTTGAAAATAATCGAAAGCATGTAAAACGGGGCTATGAAAACTCACTTGGATAAACTGGAATAACGGCAAAAGTGAGTACACTGAGGTTTAATGTAATGCGTCAACCGGGACCTATTATCAATGATATGATATGTCATGAGTTGCAATGTAATGTTATGCATGCACTTCGTATGTTATTTATACCATTTACGGGTTTTGAAAATATTACTTGTCGTCGAAAAAAAATACTCTTTTGACGTCTTGACCAATTAAAAATGACTTTACATGTTTTTACGTCAAAATGTCATCCTACAATGGTTTTATAATGATTTTTGGTGAAATTACCATTTTTCGTCGCAAAACAATGTCGTCGGAAAAATCATGAAATCAACAAAAATGGCTCCAGAAAAGTAGCCGTAAAACGGTGTACGTCGATCGTTAGAGAACGAACTCGACGGTTTTGGAAAGTTTGTATCGATATCTAAAAGTTTCAGTTCAGGAGTTTTCGTCCAAAAGGTCTCGATCATAAAGATATTAAAGGCTAAAGATGGTGGTTTTTGCTAATTGTGTGCAGAAAATAAGTTTCGGCCAATGTTTGAACATCCGTAATTAATTTACCATAACTCCGCTTGACAAACGGCTTTTTGTTTTGAAAAATATGGCCGGTGAACTTGATTTTACTAGAAGACATTTCGTTATAAAAAGTTTCACATCATGGTTAAAAACTGCCGCAAACATAGCCCTTACAGCTAATAAAATACTTGTAACGTAAAAATAATATAGTTTTTCAGAACATAATATTTACGGCAACTTTATGAAAACGTGCATATATTTGTCGTTTCAAATCCGTTTTCTACGAAATATATGTCCTTAGCTTCGTATCGAAGTAAACTAATATATTTTTGACTAGTCGAAATAATTTGTGAAGCTTAAGGCTCGTTTTTGACTCGAAATATACAAAAACAGCAAGCTGAAATTTTCTGAAAATGTCCGTTTCGTCGTCAAACTTTAAAAATTCACCACGGCTTCGTTATAACTCCGTTTTTATCCGTTCAAAAGGCCACGGATTCGTTTTAAAGTATATTTTCTAGATATCAAGGCCAAAATGTCGTACCAACTGTTGGTTTTTCCAGAAATCCGAATTAAGGACAGAACACAAAATATAGTTATCGAAAATAGTTTTTCTCGGACAAAACCTATTCTAATCCCTTCAAATCAACTCCGAAACTAATCTAATCCTACCATACACCTTCTTAGGGTGTCATGGGTTCCTAATCACCATCAAGACCAAAGAATACCATGGGAGTAATTATAGGATGACCATATTGTATATATAACTTCTAAAATCATGAAATAAATGGTATAAATCTCATAACATGCATAAAAGCTCCAAAAATGAAAAGAAACATATGAAAATGACAAGGAAACTTGAAAATGATAAGAATATGCTTACTAGTGATAATGAAGAGGTGTAGGTAACAAGGATTAACTTAAATATCCTTGGTTTTTATTTCAAAACCATAAAAAGGATATATACTAGATTGTAAACACTTGATTGAACTTGATAAAAAAAAAAACTTTGATCCCTTGGTTCTTGTTGTTGTGGCCGGTTCTATGGAGCAAAAAGAAGAGAGGAAATATTTTCTACTAACACTTTGAAATGAGAATGAAGTGAATTATTTTGAGGTGGTAGACTTTTTGTATACTTGAATGAATTATTAGACATGAACCATACCAACATTTATGACACACCCTCCCCTTGGCCGGTTTTTGGGGAGGGTTTGTCTCTCCAATATATATATATATTTTTTTAAATCTTGTATAAATATATTTGTGTAAAACTTGTTAAATAAAAATGTGTAATTAGTTGTATCTTGTAAGGTAAAAGGTAGTCTTTAGGTACAAGTAAGTTTTTAGTAAATCAAAATAGATTGTATTGAGGTGATAAAAATTGTAAAAATACTTTCCTTGTGAAAATTGAGTGATAAAATAATTATCGTAAAATTTTTAAGAAAAACGACGTAATAATTAAACTTTAACGATTAAAATACCAAATAAATTTGAAACACTAGGAAAACTAAAAATATAGTTTTTATGAACTAAATGTAAGTTTAAAAATACCTCGGGATCATTTTTGAAAATAACGGGTTAAATAATCAAAATAATAACTCACGCGATAAAGATTATTAAATATAAAAATTACGCGTAAAAGGTGAAATGAAATGTCGTGAATGTACTAATGAGATGCACATGATGTCAATGAAATGTAGACTAATCATAGTCCATATGAAATGTACGTGATGTCATGATCATGAATTCGCCGCTAAACCTCCAAGGTTACGCGAATTTGAAACAAGTAAACCAAGTTTACTAAAAATGTTGAAATAGTGAGACATGAATCGTGTCGAGAAATGACCTGAAAGTACGGGTTGTCACATAATGCAAGAAACTTGTGCCTAATATCCATCAACACAATGTCTTACATCACTGACCCTTTAATCTCCAAAGTGCTTGAACTCTATGATACCTCACAGAACAAAGAAACTTTTTGCTACTCATAATGTTTAACCATGATTGATTCAGCAGATTATGATCAAAACACTTCACATTCTGAGTCAGATATCAAAGAATCACACCTGTTAATGATACATGATGCAAAGCAAATAGAATGCAACATTGAGCCTTATCAACTACTTCATCTGCACCTCATACAACTGTTATCCACAACTAGGGATCGAACATTATGTGCTCTCTTCCGCCAGGACATACCTACATTGACAAGAACCTTGTTACTGAACTTAGAACAACTAAAGCTTCAAATTACCAAAAGGAAGGTATTAAAGGATGATTCCAATGTTTCACTTCAGGTTATCTACAACCAATTTCAGCCATTTATCAATGGGGAATATTCTGCAGACTTCGATCAACACGTTACTAGAATTTCCTTCAAGAAATATACTGGAATGGAGATTCATGAGTTCATCAACACATTTATCCAACTTATGGATAATGTGGAAAAGTACATTAAGGAAGCTGCTCAAGAGAATGATAATTTGAATGCTTTGAATGGGTGTCAAGATAAATTAAGTGAAAGTTGTGATATGTCGGGTAATGGATCAGTTGAACGGATGGATGATGCTGAATGCACAATATCAGATACAACAAAGGATGATGAAACAGGTTGTACTGAATACAAAGGCTCAGAGTCAGATATGCTAGAAACATCTGACAATTCAGTAACTCCGGTTATGCATGATTTGAATGCAGATGTCACACCAACAAGTGAACAGGCGTCATGTGATGAGGTACCCTTAACTGATCAACATAATGCATCTGCTAACGTACCTGATCAATATGATTATATTTCTGAACATGACATTGATAAATGTTTCTTGGTTGAGCCTGAGTCTAAAATCTTTAAAACAAATGAAATGGTTGAAAAAAGGGTTTTTGATGAACTTTCAAACAAATATTCAACTCTTGAAAAACATTGCATTTCCTTAGAAATTGCAATACAACAAAGAGAAGAAAGTTTTCTTGCTACAAAACCTTGCATAAATCTAGAATTCCCAGAATTTTGAGAATTTTTTTAAATTAACCAGTTAAAACCCAGATTCAGGACAAAGATTCAACCATTTGTAATATGAAATTGCAACTCTCATATCTGCATAAAAGTTGTAATATAGGGATGAACAATTCTAACTATGAGGTGAGTGATCCGCTTAAATCTAGGAATGATGAATTGGCTCTATGTGTGTCCAACCTATTAAGGGAAAATGGGTCCTTAAGAAAGAACTTATTAGAGAACAATTCTAAGTTGATAGATCAAACTAACTCCTTGTTGGTAGACATTGATGCCCTCAAAGCTCAAATTCAGGATAAGAGTTTCACCATTGTTGCCTTAAAAATGAGCTTAGGAAATCTATTAGAAATAGGGTGAACACTAAGTTTGCAAAACCATCAACCTTGGGAAAGCCAATTGTACTGAACAACTCAGAACGTACTGTAGTTAGGCAGCCCAATGCTTTTAGAACAGAAAGATTTAAACCATCAAAATCTAAGCTTGCCTCCCAAATTGATGCGAATACAGTTTTGTCAAAACGAGTCACTTCACTAATTCATTCCGATATGATGAATGACAATCCCCAGCTTAATGTTCAAAGCCCTAAGATCAGGAATATTAGGAGTTCATCTAGTTCTTATAAGAAGCATCAAGTGGCTGATCAATCCCCTAAGAAACAAACTAATTCCAAAAGGATCAATGTTCAAAACAGGGAAGTGGCCACATCCAAATCTACTAGCAGTTGCTTCAAATGGATTCCCACTGGTAGATTATTTAAGTTTTCAGGATCCAAACGGACATACACACCTAGATCTTGCCTTAAGTGGATGCCTACAGGAAAAATCTTCAAGAATATTGAACCTAAAGGGATTTCTATTAATGACACTCCTAGACCAAACTGTGCAACATCCAATAGTGAGGATACTCATGTCACTAACTCATCTATTTGCAATACTACATGTGCTTTTAGTGCAAAGTGTTCTCAGTCTTTTTCAGGTACAATGCTTAATTCAATCATGAACATCATGACCTGGTTTCCATCAGAAATGAAGATTGCTCACTTAGGAATTGTAGCTTGTCAGAATTGACGAACCTCGTACTTTGACTCCTGTTCGACTTGAACCAGGACTCGTTCTCATGAATCCGTGTACTAATTTTCTTTCACTTGTATTTAAAAAAAAATTAGAAATCAATTTTTTAATCAATTTTTATTTTATTTAAATCAATTTTCTATTATTTTAATCTTTACTCACAATCTTATAAAAGATGTATCCCTTGTTATCGATAACATCTACGGTCCTAGAAATGTCATTCAAGAATGATACGGGTCCATAGATGAAGTTCGAACAAAAGATATATTCTATTTTTTACGGGAGGTTGAAATTCAATCAATGTTCACTCTTAATTGGTGACATTGATTGAGGGGGAGAATCTTTCAATAAAATTCTGCATCATTGTCTGATATATGTGATGTGCCTACTTGTTTGCTGCTATATGTTATCCATGTTATGTCATATTTGGTACTTGACATATTTTTCTAAACTGTAGCGACTTGGTTTAATCTTGGGTAGCGACTTGGTTCTAGTAAGAGGGTAGCGACTTGTTTCTTATGCCAACCTTAAGATAGCGAGTTGTCTCATTAAGCACAAGGACTGAATATGTCAATATACTAAACTTGTAAACAATACTTAACCCCTTAGCGGCTTGACACAACTCACATATTTTTCAAAATCCCATAAGTGTTTATCTCTTTCTCTCGTGACAATTTTTTCTAGCGACTTGTTTGTGGTAAGTTTATCTTAACTTTTTGTTTCAAATCGTGTATATCTCATACCTCCCCTAACGCATCTCATTTTAACAGATTCCACCGAGTTTTTATCTTCGACAATTGATTCCTCGCTTAGGTTTGTTAATAGATATGTTTACTGGGAACTCTTGATATTAAATTGGTTGTTGTTTGGGTTCACTAGGATAGATTTGATGGTACAAGTGTTTGTTTAAAAGGTTGTCCTTGCATGTATAGTTGTAATTTTTGTATGAGTTTGTTGCGTTGTGATGTTCTGATTATGTTTGTGCTTGTGGCTTGTTTGTATTGGTTCATTGAAGCGATTTGGTTGTGTCGTTGTCATATCTGTTGATTGGATTGTTGTTTGATGCGTATGTCAAGTCATGTTCTTGGTAGCGACTTACCTGATTGAAATGTGTTCTTGGTAGCGAGTTGGTTCACATATTCCTTATGGCGAGTTGTGAAATCTTAATACATTCTTGCTAGCTACTTGCTTTGTAACTGGGTAATACGATTAGTAGCGACTTAGCCTTGTAATTTTTGATAGCGACTTGTATTGACAAGTTAGCGACTTGCTTAAACTTTTTCATAAAGGCGACTTGTTAAGTATTTTTTCTTATAGCGACTTGTTTTGACAAGTTAGCGACTTGCTATATCATTTTCACAATGGCGACTTGTCACTATTTTTTCTTGTGGCGACTTGTTTTGTCAAATTGTTTAAAGCGACTTGCTATAATAATTTCATGCTAGTGACTTGGTTTAGGTTTACTTGTAGCGATTTGTCTTGACAAATTGCTCATAGCGACTTGCTATAACATTTTTGATTTAAGAAATTTGTATCTGGTTTCTCCTGTAGCGACTTGATTTGACAAATTGTTTTAGCAACTTGTTATAACACTTCCATAATTGCATCTTGTCTCATGAAATCCTATTATAGCAACTTTGTTTTTAACAATTTTGACTCAAAACAACTTGTCTCTTGAAAACTTTGTCAAAATGATTTGTTACTTTGAAAATTACGAAAACTACTTAATCTATTTCCTAAGCATTTCAATTTGTTTATTGGTAATCTGTCAAGTGTGCTACTCGTTGTGTTTTTGTCATGAGGTTTCATTAAAAGTTGTTTAGCTAACCATGTCTAATCTAACATGCTCTCAAACACTGTTTTTGTATGTGTGTCTCTTTAGATTCACAATGGCAAACATAACCTCATCAACCTTGCTACTTCTGCTCCACCCACAGTTCTTACAGATAACGAAATTTTTCCAGAAGATAAATGGGTAGAGATAGGAAAAAACAACTGCTATGTGGACATGGAAAGATTGCAACAAAATCTAATCTTCAAAGTGGCAATTGATATTCTTAAAAACACTAATTTCTTTAGTGCCTTGACCAAGCAATGCACAATCCCCTCCATTTACCTATAACAATTTTGGGACACCATTACATGGGACAAAATCACTGCCACTTATTTCTGCAAGCTTGATGATAAGGAATTTGAAATCACATATGACATTTTCAGTAAGGCCCTAGGAATCACACCATGTGATCCTACCGTACAATCTGTCCCTCCACCTAGTGCAGAAGAGCTAATAGACTTTCTAAATGATTTGGGTTATCAAGTTAACATAACAAGGGCTTCAGATATCTACACCGGACACATGCATCAACCTTGGAGAGCCATTACTAGTATTCTCAACTTATGTTTATCTGGCAAAACCTCAGGGTTCTATAAAGTAAGGATACCAATTCTACAAATCTTATGGGGTCTCGTCAAAGGGGTGAACATTGATGTCTCGAAACGTATTTGGGAAGAATTCTCGTTGACGATGCACACTTTCATCACCGATAGAACAAATGTTCAGAATCAAGCTCAAGGAAGAAAGAAAGTACACAAACTTGTGATTCCTAGCATAAGATTCTCGAAGCTTGTCATCCAGTTCTTGCAACAGACTCGTAACTTTAATCCTAGGAGTGAATCAGTCCTCTACAATGCTAGGGATGAATTTGTACTCAGTAACCTCAAGTATGTTGCCATAGGGGTTAATAAAGAGATCTTTGGAAAGTCAATTCCTTATGCACTTCTCACAGATGATATTAAGAAGACTGACTACTTCAGATTATTCAAGAAAAGGGTATCCAGATCCAATGTTGATGACGCTCCCAATCCCTCACAGCCCAAGTCTACAAAGTCTACTTCCAGCACTAAATCATCCTCTAAAACCTCATATGCCGCCCTTCCTAAGAAGAGACGAGATAGATCTCAATCTACCGACACTTCGTCACAGAAGCAGAAAAAGAGAAAGAATGATGTTGAAAAGGAAAATGTTGGAGGAACCGAGGCACCAAAGGGTAACTATATCTTAGGGTTGACAAATGAAGAAACGGAGCTTAATTTGACTTCTATGGAGAGTTGGCATGAAATGCAACGTAAGAGGTCTCACTGCATCAGCAGATGGTTTTCTTCATCATCAAATGAAGAAACGGAGCTTAATTTGACCTCAGTTGGCATAAAAAATGCAACGTATGAAGTCTCACTGCATCTGCAGATGGTTTTCTTCCAACCCTCAGCAACAACAACAAAAGCAGCTCAACCACCTAACGTATCTTGTGCATGGATAATAGTGATGATACCATCTTTCTTAAACAATTTTTGAATAATATTGTTTTGAAAAATGGAAAATATTGTTTTGAAAATAAATTGGACTAAATTTTGAAAATCATAGGACTTCATTTTATCAAAACTTAAGCCACTCAATCATCGACTACGGTCATCGATTGAGGGGGAGAGTGATTTAAAGTAAAATATTTGCAAATGATATTTCTTCATAATAGTCCGGTGTGTACAAAAACAAAGTGGTGATCTAAAGATTTAATGTTATGTCATGGTATGATTTTCTTTAAAACATAAAGATCTTACAAAATGAAATTTTTTTTGTTCTTGTTTGATTGTGAAATTGTTTTATTTTACTTAAAGATCTCTTAAAACGATCGTACCTGACACTAACAATCTTTAATGTCTTAAATTGGTCCTTATCTGTCATTTTTCCAAATCAAATCTTGCCACGTCTTTCCCCAAAATTTTCTAAATGATTTAAATCAATCATGATCCAAAATCTCAATTGGTTTGAAATTTTTGATTGGGGGAGAGATCGTGATTTAAATCTCAAATCGGTTTTAAAAGGTGATTGTTTCAAAGCACTCCTTCCTTCATGTGTCAAACGATTTTGAAATACATAATGTACATGATTGTGGAGGAGCATTTAACCAAAAACCAGAAGAGTATTTAAACAAGGCCACATATTCTCCCATGTTTTCCAAACCTTATTAAATCACTTGGGATCCAAAATCTCAAAGGGTTTGACATTTTTGATCGGGGGAGAATTTGTTATTTAATAATGAAACTTGATAAAAGGTGATCATTTGATTCAATTGTGCAAGCTGCTCTCCCATATGTGCTAAACACTTTCGAATATCGAAGCATATATTGGGGGGGGAGCATTTCATAAGATGTTAAGCTATCAAGGTACAAAGGTTTCCAAATTTTATCATATGTACCTTGATTGAGTTTGAAATGGTTTCTCTATGGCAAATTTGATCGTGAATGTGCTTCAAAAGAACTCTTTCCTCTATGTGCTAAAACTATTTCACATATCCTATGCACATATTGAGGGGGAGAATTTACCAGGAAAATCAAATGGCTTTTTCTACGGAAATTGTGATCAAGAAATTATTTCAAAGAACTCTTGCCTCCATGTGCTAAACAATTTCAAGATCATATGCACATCTTGAGGGGGAGCATTTCTAAATGATCAAAACTATTAGGGTACAAAATGCTTTGATCTCGTATCACAAGTACCTTGATTGATTTTTCCAAATGATTTTTCAATTGGTTTCAAGGAAGAATGAACTGTACCAAAAGATCGACCATTTTATTTTATGCATGGAGTTATAAGGATGGTTAGGTTAGGTATTCATTCCCACGATCCCGCCAGGGCCGGAGGGATCTACCCAGGGACAATCCACTAGATAGTGTAGAGTCCTTAGGTATGATGAAAAAAATGAGAAAAATGAGAATATGGGAAGAGTGCCGATTGAGATAGAGCTAGAACTGTAATAAACCCAACAAGGTTCTAGTAATGAAGTCTCGGTAAGCACTGAAGGGGTTGAAGAATGAAAAAGAAATGAATGTGAAAAGGGTGAAAAGAAATAGCCCTCCAATAATTCAACCTTAGGGCAGACACCGGGTTGAATACATATGCTACTGGTGGTTACTAAGGTAACACTGGTATTGAAGACAAGACGTCATGGACCCAGTGACGCGCTGCACTACAACTTCCCAAGCTACTCAAGTTCCTCTTAAAAGGGCTTGTTTCATTCTCACGGGGAACCTACATAATCTATCGACTTTCACTTAGAGATTGTTGATATTGAAGAAGGAGACCCTCTCTCTAGTCTCCGGCATAGGAACCAAATGTGCACTATTGAGTCTAGAGCCAAGAGATCATCAAATAAATCTATTTAGGACACAGTCTATGAAGACTCTCTGTTTCACACAATGTGGAAAGAGATAATATATTTTAAGAGTCCTACGCATTATCCTTGTGGTATTGCCAGAACATCTGAGTGATATGCAAACATATTCACAATGAAGATGGAAAGCCTTCTAGAGCCAACATCAAACAAGCTCTTAGTAGGTGGCATGTGAGATCTATCCAATAGATCAACTATGTGACAACTGAACAGAAACAATGGGGCGATTCAAAATTATGAATCAATCCTGGTTCTGGTTATGGATTGACGGATACCTTTGAAAAACCGGTCGTTGTGCTTAAAAAATCTTTTCTTTAGCATCGACTGTGTACTAATATTTCAAATATAAAAGGTGTTTATGATTGATAATTGATTTTTCTCAAAAACCCTCGTTGTATTGCAAAAACACTTTATTGAGCAGTACTCGATTGTTTTTCAAATCTCTTTTCATCAATCAGTGAATCTCAAATTCGCTGGTTCACTCACTCTGTGTTGTCTTCTTTAAGACGTTCCGTTTTGAGAACAGCTAGAGCAGCTGCGAAACCCTGTCAAGGAGATTATTCAGAATTATACCTGATCAAAGGCAGTACTTGTACTGATCAACGGGGAACCATGGGCCGTGTACCTCAATTCAACGAAAGTGATCAAAGACACTTTCGTGCACTTTATTGCTAACTGTTGTATGCAGGTACACCCGACGTTTGCAGTTGATCAGAATGGAGAGGTCTATCCATAGCCGCATGCTCACACAATACATTCATTTCCAAAGAAATCATGATAGGTGCATCAATGAGTTTGATATTTTCACTCCATGCTTCTACTACGCTGCTACAAATATCATGAATCAACTAAAGCTTCTGCTACTCTGATAAAAAGATATCATGATCCAGAATGTGAGCATGTCGGTCCAATTGTCACAACATCATGTGCGGGCAACACAACAATGAGTGATGCTGAGATCAACTGTGGCTGATGATCTCATATAAAGCTCAAAGGTCATCATAATGTGAATCAGCTCTATAACCTCCACTTAATGTACATTATAGTTGGATTATAATAATATCACCATGAAAGCACAAAGATTGATTATTTTGATGAAGTGAAGTCTACGAGCTCAAGACTAAAGATTAATTGGAATGCTAGGATGCTAAATTGTAAATCATGGGGTGACCTCCCTTAGGGGGAGATTGTTAGGAATTGGAAATTCTATTGTAAAGCATCGGTCACCCCAAATATTATCTAGCTTAAGTTAGCTCGTAGACATATCATTTATTACGTTATTTGTTAGTTAGTTATTAGTGTAGTTTAGTTTAGTGCAACACCATGGAGGAAGGACGGGTCTTTACCCACTTTATGCCTGATCCACATCCCGAAGGAGGGCGTGCTTCTTTGTATAATTAACCCTCTCCCCACAAGGGAGAGGGTTGGATGTTCATTTTGGAATCTAACCTTCCATGAGTTTCTCTTACTAGAATATCCCACTTTCTCTCTCTAAAACCATATATTCATACGCCATATTTGTGATTGATTGAGTGTTTGTGAAATCCAATATGTTACAGTAGTATTTAGAAAGTCCACAATCTGATGAAAAACAGGGCCACTATTCTCGTTTGACTTTTCCAAGTAGGCCACTTGGTTGTGCTCATCTGCAAAAGTGATAGGTGCCATAGAAACCTTTTATGAAAAATAGAATGTGTCAGTATGAATTGTATAAAGAACTCGCCAATTGAGATAAAGATATATAGTGGTAGGGTTTAAGAGTTTTGCGCAAGAAATATTATCTAAGGAAATGATTTATCTTTAGAGGATAAATATAAATTTGGTAAGCAGATAATCTTCTAAAAATTACACTATATATATGGAAAGCAATTTCTCATCAACGGCTAGTAAAAATTTAATGACACAACAGTTGTAACGGCTAGATCATCAATGGTAAAAATAACACTGTCAGTGGAAACTGTGAACTAGCAGTGGTAATTTTTTACAAAAATTTTCAAAGAGCAGTGGTAAAGAAAAACATATGAAAATTGGACTGCTCTTATCATAGTTTTTAGCAAACTACCAGCTATCAACGGATTTGATATGTCTTTACCATGAGCCGTTTGCTATGGACTAGCCAACTCTTAATCATAAAGAATATGGTGAGTTGAGAACCATATAGTTTTTGGTAAACTATCAACCATAAACGGATTTGTCAAGTCTTTACCAGTAGCCGTTTGCTCTGGACTAGTTGATTCTTATGTGGATTAGACATGGTGAATCAATAACCATTTGTTGTGTGTCTCAGATACACACCTTTTAGGATCAACTCCCATCTTTGCTGCATAAAGGTTAAACAGAAATACAAGCAAACATATACAAACTTATACAACAAGTTTAGTACCCAAAAGCCTCCCCTCAACACCAAAGATCATTAGACGCAAAAATTTATGGATTAAGCATTCCAATACTTGTTACCAAGTACTGAAATCTACCCACATTAAGTCCTTTTGTTAATAAATCAGCATAGTTATCATCAATATGGATTTTGATAACTTGAATTAGCCTTTTTCTCATAACAATCTCTTATAAAATGGTGTCTAATTTCAACATGTTTAGTCTTAGTATGTTGAACTGGATTATTAATTATGCAAATGGTACTATTATTGTCAATATAAATGATGGTATTCATGAAATTGTACCCATAGTCTAAAAGTTAATTCTGAAGCCATAGAACTTGAGCACAGCAACTTGCAGCAGCCACATACTCTGCCTCAGTTGATGAATTTGCCACCATTGTTTGTTTCTTGCACTGCCAAGACACCAATATACTTCCAAGAAATTGGCATCCACCTGTTGTAGATTTTCTATCTAAACTAGCTCCAGCATAGTCACTATCTGAGTAAGTAACCAGTTCTAGAGGAGATTCTCTAGGGTACGGTAATCCCAGTGTAGGAAATTCTTTAAGATATATGAAAATCTTCTTCACAGCAGTCAAGTGTGAGAGCCTGGGAGTAACCTGAAACCTTGCACAAGCACACACTGCAAACATAATGTCTGGCTTAGCTGATGTAAGATACATCAAAGAACCAATCATAGATTTGTACATGTGCACATCAACTGCTTCACCACTATTTTCCTTCAAAAGTTGATGTGTAGTCTTGTCTGCAGGGGTACTGGATGACTTAGCATCAGAGAACTTGAACTTCCTTAGTATCTTAGCCACATATTTATCTTGATTGATGAAAATACCATCTGGCCTTTGCTGAACTTGAAGTCCTAAAAAGAATGTGAGTTCACCCATAGAACTCATCTTGAATTCATCTTTCATTAGCTTCTCAAATTTCTTGCACATCTCAGTCTTTGTAGAGCCAAAAATGATATCATCTACATATACTTGAACAAGCAAGATATCATTCTTGTCTTTCTTGATGAACAAAGTTTGATCCACTCTGCCTCTATGTAACCCATTATCAAGAAGATAAGTAGCTAAGGTCTCATACCATTTTCTTGGTGCCTGATACAAGCCATACAAAGCTTTAACCACCCTGTACACTTTTTTTGGATATTCAGGGTCTTCAAATCCTGGAGGTTGTGAAACATATATCTCCTCATCAAACTGCCCAAATAGAAAAGCACTCTTTACATCCATTTGATAAACTTTAAAGCCCATAAAGGATGCATAGGCTAAGAACAGCCTGATTGCTTCAATTCTTGCAACTGGGGCAAACACTTCTTCATAATCAATACCCTCCTCCTGAGTGTATCCTTGAGCTACAAGCCTAGCCTTGTTTCTGATAACAATCTCTCTTTCATCCTTCTTGTTTCTGAACACCCATTTTGTACCTATTACCTTCTTGCCAGAGGGTAAATCACAAAGCACCCAAACCTTTTAAATCTTGAACTGAAGCAACTCTTCTTGCATTGCTTCCACCCAAATTTCATCTTCAAGTGCCTTGTATACATTCTTTGGCTCCATTTGTGACAGAAAACTCATGAAAAGACATTCATTCTTGCCTTCATGATTCTTAGATTCATAGATTTCACTAATAAATGCATGAATATCAGGCAATTTTGTTTGTCTTCTAGTCTTCACTGGTGAATTGACAGCCCCAATCACATTTTCAAGAGGATGTGATTTATGAATTGAAGTATGGGGAGTCTGAGGAATTGCAATCTCATTTGGCATATTTGAGATTTCAACATCATTGGCTTGAGCTTCCTCTGTAACTGGAGTTGTAATTTCCACTTCTGGTGTTGCAGTGGAAACTTCTGGCCTAGCAGTGGAATATGAATTTCCACTGCTTTTAGGATCTTCAGTGTTCATGTTGCTATCTCCTTCCTTTCCAAAATCATTAGAGGGTTGAGCATCTCTAGTCTTTGGAATATCATCAGTATCTGCATAGTCCCAAAGTGGCAAACTGAATTCATCTTGATCATCTACTTGATCCTTGCTAGATTCATCATCATCAAGAAACTCTTTTGAACCTGCAAAATCATAAGAAGATGTACCTGTAGAGATAGGTACATAGTTCATAGTATGGGTTAGTTTATCAAGATCAAACAGCCTTTTTGGACCAGTTCCTTTGACATTCACTTTGTTTTCCAGGAACTCAACATGCAGATTTTCTTCAATCTTTTGGGTTGTTAAGTGGAATACTCTGAAAGCTTTACTGACCATGGAATACCCAACAAAATACCCTTCATCAGCTTTTTCTTCAAATTTTCCCAGATAATCTATGGTATTGAGAATAGTAACATGACATCCAAATGGTCTCATGAAGTCTAGGATTAGGGATCTACCTCTAAATAACTCATAAGGTGTCTTGTTCTTTGTTTTCACTACTAAAACCCTGTTTTGTACATAACAAGCAGTGTTAACTGCTTCAGCCCAAAAAGTGATTGGCAATTTTGAATCTGGCAACATGGTTCTAGCAGCCTATATAAGTGTTCTGTTTCTCCTCTCAGCAACACCATTTTGTTGAGGAGTTCTAGCAACACTGAATTCTCTTTTAATACCTTTATCTCTGCAAAAATCATCCATAACCCTATTCTTAAATTATGTCCCATTGTCACACCTAATGATTTTAACTTTCATATCATATTGGTTTTCAACTTCTGTGATGAAGATCTTAAGGATGCCTGTTGTTTCATCCTTAGTCCTTAGAAAGAAAACCCATGTAAACCTGCTAAAATCATCAGTCACAACAAGACAATACTTCTTAAGATTTAAGCTGCTCACAGATGTAGGACCAAACAAGTCCATATGTAACATTTGAAGTGGGTGAGCAATAGAGTTAACAAACTTTGACCTGCAAGAAGCTCTGTGTTGTTTGCCTTTAAGACAAGCCACACAGGTTTGATCATTTTCAAATCTTTTATGAGGTATGCCTCTTACCAAACCATCTTTGACAACCTTATTAATGGTTTTGAAGTTAACATGACCAAGTCTTCTATGCCATAACATGGATTCATCCACTGTGGCCTTTGCAAGAAAGCAAGCATAATCATCTTTAGCAACAATGTTGTTCATATCAAAGCTATATAAGTTTCCTTTTCTAGGAATCTTAAGAAGAATCTGACTTTCATCAGGCATCTTAAAATCCTTAGAGAGAACAAAGCACATATCTTAGTAAAAAGAACATTGTTTTTCTTGTCACACATTTGTGACACACTAAAAAGATTATACTTAAGATCTTTTACATAGTACACAGGTTCAAAGTCCTAGTTACCAGTTTTAATGACCCCTTTACCAGCAACTTTACCATTAACTCCAACTCCAAAGCTGACATACTGTCCATCATAATGTTCAAAATCTGAGAGATAGGACTTGTTGCCAGTCATGTGCCTTGAACATCAACTATCTGTGTAGCATTGATCTGATCTTTTTGTCCTTGGATGTTCCTGCACATATAAGAAAGGAGTTAATTACCTTTAGGGACCCAAGCCATGACTGACTTGGATCTGCCTCGTGTATCAATATAGTTATATCTATCAAAGGTCATTGATACACGATTGGGATTGGTTGATGAGGTTATTCCTTAGGTTTCCATTCCCAACGTGATAAGGCCTTCACAGCATTTCCCATGTTACCCTTGGTCTTTTTTATAACCCTTGCAGTGGGAACTTTTGGTTGAGCAGTGGTAACTGCTGGCTTAGTTTTTGGTACCCCCTGTTGGTTATATTGAACCCTTTTGTTTTGAAAAGACCTTTTCCCTGTTTGTCTAGATTTTTCAAAAGTTGTTTTGGATTTTGCACTTTTAACAGGTGATTTATGGTGAGCAGTGTTCACAGGTTTACAAGTGGCAAAAGTTTTAAGTCCACTTCTTAGTAGAACTGCTCTTGGGATCATTTTGCTGTGTGAATTAGGGTGCACAATATTTTGAAACTTGTTAGACTCCACCCTTTTATTCCCATGGACTTCCCTTCTCCCAAAATGATAGTCACAATTAGCATGTAAATGATAAAAGCTACCACAGATATAACATGCTTTATTGTACATCACAAAATCACTACCTAGTTGTTGAGATTTAACATGATTCCAACTCCTCTGGTTACCCCTAGGAGTTGTTGACTTATTCCTATACATCTCAGCATACCTTACAGTTGGTCTAGGTTTATTAGCTTGTTTCCTAGGTTCCTCTATAATAGTATTAACAACTTTTGGGATAGAAGCCTCTACATTCTTTTTAACATTCTCATCTACAACAGATGAGTCACTTGCACTTTCAAAAACATCAGTTTCATTCTTAACCTGTTCCTCAGTTTTCACAAATGTGTTCTTTAGAGGACTATATTCACGTTCAAGTTCCTGAAACTCTTTTAAGCCTGTATGAGCTAAATCTATGCCTGGAGGTGATGGAACACCCCTCAGTGGTGGAGGAACAATATTGTATCCCATACCAGACTTAACTTTACTAGTGATTTGAGCATTCCAAATTTTATCAATTCACTTAGACTGACAATAACAGGTGTCTACAGTTAAATTGACATTCTCATTTATATTTTTAAGTTTCTCAAACTCTTCTTTTAGTGCCTCATTCACTGCTGTCTTATGATCTAATTCTCTTCTAAGAATAATCATATCATCATTATATTTTGACTCATTTTCTCTATAATGCTCTAATTGTTTCTCTAAAATAGCTATGCCTTTTCTAAGGTTTGACACATTATAATTAGCAGCATGTAACTCTGTTCTTTCATTGTCAAATAATTCACTAAGCCTTTCACATTCTCTAGAAGCCCTACATGATTTAGAACAACTTTCAATGTTTTGTACCTCAGAATCACAGAAAGCCATGAGAGCATGTTCTGTAGCCATAAAAGCAGCATCTGAAGGTTGTTCCTCTTGATCATCAGCCATGAAACTCCAATCATAGCTCACACCATCAATAGCCAACATTGCCTTTGGTTCTTCCACTGTTGGTTCTTTCTTTTTCTTGTACCAAGTAGACCTTTTGTCCTGGTTCCTTGGTCTTCTGCATTCTCTAACAAAATGCCCCAACTTGTGACAATTGAAACACTCTACTTTCTTCTTATCGAACCCTACAGTTTCTCCACCATTTATTTGAATTGGCTTGCCAGTATTCTTGTAGAAGTTCCTAGCCCTCATGCTAAGAAGAGCTATTTGCCATTTTATGTCCATCTCCTCCAAGTCATCTTCATCAATTTGCTCTATGTCTTCATGAGTTAATATAGAGCCATTAACTTGAGTGGAGATAAAAGCATAAAAGGTAGGATCTCCAATACCAGCAACCTTCTTCTTTGAACCTGCAGTGGTAACCATAGCATTACCGGTGGAAACAGTAGAACCAGCTGTGGTAAAATCATCATGACAGTCATCTTCAGAATCATCATTGTCAACAGAGGTTGACAACAATGCCAAGCTGCTAGAGCTTGTACCAAGTTTCCCTGCCTTCTTCAATCTTTGTTCAATGAGTTTGAAGTTGTTGTAAAGATCATTGAGCTTCATAGTTTCGATATCAGGTTTATTTTCCCAGACTGTAACATTAGTATGAAACTCAGAAGGCAAACTTCTTAGAAACTTCAGATTGTGGTCTTCCTTTTCTACCTCAATGCCAAAAACAGTCACTTGTGTGACAATCTTCTGGAGTTTGGTGAAGATGCTGTCAAGAGAGTCATTGCTTGAAGCAGAGAAGTTTTCATAACTTTGCTTCAACAATGTCTTTTGTGTCTTCTTTGTAGCATCATTGCCACCAAACACTGAGCAAATCTCTTCAAAGAGTTCTTTTGCTGTCTGGAATTTGCTGAAAGCAATGATCTGGCCTCTAGGAAGAGTCATTAGTAACAAACTTCTGGCCTTCAGGTCATTCTTCTTCTTTGCTCTTTCATCATTAGTTTCAGGTGCAGTAAGAGTTACAACTTCTGTTTCACCAATTTTCTCAGTCTTTTTCTGAGTCTTGAAGGAAATACCATTTAAAATGATCTTCCAAAGAGCATAGTCTTGTATGAGAAAGTATTGCTCAATCAGTATCCTCCACATCTCAAACTCATTAAGTTTGATCTTAGGAAGCCTAGGAGCAGAGTTGGACTGGTTGTTTTCCATCTCCATTGATTTGAGTGAGTAGGTTAAGCTTATTACTTGAATCTTCTAAATCAAAATATCAGAACCTTCTCTCTGATACCACTTGATGGATCTAAACACATACCTTGTGTTAGTGATATTTTGAGTTATATTAATAAGCACGCGGAATATACTTAGTAATACTTAGAAGACAGATTGTATGATGTAATGTAAGTGAACAGTTTAACACAAAGCTTCAATATTATTAAGAAATAATACGAGTGATCTTGCTTATCACTAGGGTTACACCTTGAAGCTTATATGAATGATACGTATACAAAGCAATGACCTAAGATCTCCTTTTATAGCACAAGGAGTCCTTTAAAAGATAAGTATAAACCTAACAATATAGAATATACACAAGATCTTTTCTATACTTATCAATATACGAATACATAACAATTATCCTAACAGCAGTGGTAATATTGTACTGGCAGTGGTAATGAGTTTCCACTGCTAGTGTAATATTTAGCAGTGTTAACCACAAGCGTATCAGTGGTAACTATTAGTATTATTCCCAACACATAGACTACCCTTAGCTTAGTTAATTAGATAATTAGATAAGTAGAGTAATCGGTAGAAATACCAACCACCAAATCCAAACCCCAAGATTCGTACCTTTCCATTTTCTAAAGAATATAAAAAAAAGATAAAAAAATAATCTTCCTCAACCCCAACCTTAGCGTAGTAACTTCCCACTAGCATTTCTATTCCCCTAGAGAACGATATCAATACCCGTGGCTTACCCTAATACTACACTACAACGATTAGGTTCACTGCCTAGGGTGTTGAAAAACTTGTTGGACGAAAAGGAAGTTCCTTTGACCCGGAATGCGCTGCGTAAGCGTATCAATAACTCCCAAAAACAGTTACGACGTAACCTTCCTCTTCTTTAATTCTTTCATTTTAAAACACAATAGCCTTGTATTCGTATTTTAAATGAAGTTTGTAGGTGTGTTCCCTGTAAACTCTCACGAGACTTCACTCGTCCACTTGGGATACCAAGTGGTTTAAAAGGCTTGTTGCATATGCTAAATGCAACCGTCATTCCTATGAAAGTGAGTTAGGTTTATTTTTCATTTTTCATTTTTTCTTTTTAGAATTATGCTTGTCGGTAGTGTGATTTCAGGGATTGAAGTTTTGTTCATGATGCTTATACGAAGGCACGTCTCTTTTTGGTGGGCCTTCTTTCTTTATGAAGCGAATTTTAGAGAAGTTCTCGCTCTAATTCTACTTTTATCTTCACCTTTATTTAATGCTTAGTACAAAAGGGACTTTGTACAATTCAAGTGGGGGGACGGGAGTAGAATTATCTCTTGAACATTATTTTGCCCTCGTTTTTCTAGTTTATTTTGAAAAAGTATGCCATTTTAAAATTTTGACATGTTTTTCTTAACCTAACTAGATTAGACCTTAGCCGAGCACATACAACCCTTGATATTATATGGTGAGATTAGCCTTATCCGTTTCCAATATTTTACCCCAAATCCACCAAATTATGAGTGTACCAATAGCTTGTAAACTTTAGAACTTGACATTTGCATCATTTCGAGACCATAGACGAGGTATGTTGAGTTAGCTCGATGTATTTGGACTTTTCAGTTTTAGAAGGCAATAATATAAGATTATCACCCAAATAGCCTACCATTGTGTGTCTATCGATTAGTCACCTCGACTTCTCGACCCCCATGTGAAACCCTTTTGTTGCACTCACCTTTAGTTCAAGATGCCCCTAGATACACCCATTTGAGCCATTCCTTTCATTTTGTTAACCCAATATATTGTTTCGTTACACCTATACACCTTAGCCTACCCTGTACTCTTTATTTGTGATTGGGAAGTTATCATTTGCCTAAGTTCAAGGTTCAAGTGGAAAGGTTGGGAAATCACGCTTTCGTCGATGACATATTCCTGAAGATCATTGAAGACCCCTCTAATTCCCATTGTTCATCTCAAGTGGGGTGATATTATGTTTAGTTATTATTGTTATGTTGAAAAAAAAGTGATTCGAAAAAAGAAAAAAAAAAGTTGTTATGTTATTGTAAAGTGCAATGTTATAAGCACTATGTCATGAGCTTTATAGATTTAGTTTCGAGGAGGCCACCTCGGTCACATTCGAAGATTGGAGTTGGTAATGATGCCAACAGTTGGAGAAAAGGTAGTGTGCCCATCATGACGTCCTCTAATGACACATCTACCTAGTATTTCATGATCCGGTTTCTTGACTTCAAAGCTTGAACTTTGGGCGGACGGTAAGTGGTGATGACTTGGTTATAGATTTAGACTACCTGTTTGATTTTTATTTTACACCATTTATGTATCTCATGTCTTATCCTACCCTTTAGTCATGAAGCATGTCTAGGTGATGCAGCGAGCAATCTTTGGTGTCTTGGCTATGGATTTGGTCATGTATCATTGATTTTGTCCACTTCGCCGTGACATGTTAGTAATGAAAAGTCACCCCTAAACCTTTGTCGTGTCTACCCATGTTGCCTTCGAGAATTGTTTAGCCCTTAACTCTAGTGGTGGAGATTCGTGTAACTGCCAAGATTATGATAGAACACATGCTATGACTGTGCAATTGAGTGATCACCCCGAAATTGACACATAGAATAGTTGAAAGATTTGAGTGTTTTGTTCTCATTTCGTGAGGTGTTCGGCTTTGTTTTATTCTAGCATAAGGGATTTGTAAACTTATATTTTCAAGGTTATGGGAGACATCTTTTTAGGAATCTTTATAATAAGGTCTACTTGAGGGCAAGTAGAGTTCAAGTGGGGGGATATTTGATAACATCAAATAGTCCTGAATATTAAGTGTCAATTTCCCCCGATAATGCTTGCAATTTATATCATTTATATCGATTTACGCTTGTTTTCCATCCTTTTCCACTTTCAGGTAAATTACAAGCATTGGAGCTAAAGAGACGCGGAATTGGAGAAATACCAAAAGATTTATCATTGTATGCTGACTTTGAAGAAGTTACGGTGTAACTCATCTCTCACATTACGCAGTAACTAAAGCGTGACTCAGAAAACCAACTCATCAGAAGGTTACTGCGTAACTCTCCCCAAAGGCTATGACGTAACTATATTAGGTCAAATGAGGATCCGCGCTGCTGATAACTACGCCGTAACTATTCCATCAACTACGGCGTAACCAAGTATATTGAAGACTACAGCGTAACCACTAATAAGGTTACGCCGTAACCAGCAGATCTAGTGCAAAATACAAAGAAATTGAAGGTTACGGCGTAACTCTTATATTAGTTACGTCGTAACCCAGATCTGGCCTATAAATACCACACGAATTCCAGCATTTCTAATCATCCCATTCCACACACAACAATCAGAGAACGTGGGAAAAAGCTAAAGGAAGGTCCAGAGGAGCATACGGAGCTGTCTCCAAGGGAGAAATCACTCCCCTATGATAAGCATTAGAATTTTATCTTTTCTTTACTTTCGATTCATGTATTTCATACCTTTGAATATTGAATTGATTTGTATGGTTAATATGAGCGGCTAAGCACCTCTTGGTGTTGGCCTAGTTATGATTCCTTAATTGTTTTGTTTGCGTTTACTTTACTTCCATACAATTATTTCTAAGTGTATGCATGCATAGTTTATTGATAGCTACCCTTGGTTCGGTAGTTTTGAATGGCGGTAGAGGCCAATTGCCTAGGAGATATGACCAACTGACCCTAGGTGAGCGTACTGAGATGGGAAGGGTAAGATATGACC
This sequence comes from Chrysanthemum seticuspe, assembly GCA_019973895.1. NCBI lineage: Eukaryota > Viridiplantae > Streptophyta > Magnoliopsida > Asterales > Asteraceae > Chrysanthemum > Chrysanthemum seticuspe. The sequence goes on along the minus strand of BPTQ01000002.1, from coordinate 3,548,532 downwards.
AACTGACGACCCTTTCTACTTGTGCGATTTGACCAACTGATCACCTACCGTTTGGATGAACTTAAGAATTAGGGGGTGAGTGTTTAAGTTGCTAACGCCCAGACACTCACTACTATAAATCTAGCATGTAGCGGTACTTAATGACTTGGCTTAGGGGACCAGGAACAAAAGGAATTATGAGGGGACACCTGACTTCTCCTGTGGCGGCATCTTTGCTGATAGGTTAGGGCGAATTGACCAAATGTTGTCCTCTCGAATTTGACTCCACCTGGAGTAATTGGAAGTAAATAGACGTAGACATAACTAGCTAGGAGGATTAACTAGGTTAGCACCACTCTCCTCTATTGATTTATCCCTTACCTTTGATCTGTTTTTATCTGCTTTAGTAGTTTAATAATTAATTCCCTATCGAAATCATATTAAAAACTGTGACACCTAGACTTAGTAATAATCCAACACACATAGCTCTTGGGACGACCTCGGTTTTACCGAATACTACACTACACACGACCGGGTACACTGCTCGTTAGTGCATTAGGGTAGACCATAGGTATAACGAGACTATATAAATATTAAAACCTGGTCAGTAAAACCTGCATCACCCATTTACCTGAAAATGGGTCGATTTTGAATAAGAATTTGTCTCTAAAGTATTAAATAGGCTATATAAGTAACAAATGACTTAAGTATCTTATTGAATATTCAAGGTAAAACCGGATTTTTTTTTAATTTGAGATTTTATATAAGTAACAAACGACTTAAGATATCAAATATCTTATTTAATTAGGTGAGACCGGAACATTTTTTTAATTTGAGATTTTATATGAGTAACAAACGACTTAAATATCTTATTTAATTAGGTGAGATCGTTGAGGATGGGAGGCTCTTGTGTATTGGGTCTCTGTAGGGTTGCATGTGGAAGGATTGATCTTTTTTATGAGCTGAGCATTGCTTTATGATCCTTTTGAGAATTATTAAACGACATAGGGAGCACATCATTCAAGAACGCCACCACCTAAACACAAAAATGCAATGCAAAAGTCTAGGTATGTTAATGTTTAATCTTTATGCTTCTTTTTTTAATGTTGTTGTCATTGGTGGTATACCAGTTTCTTACATTGGGTAAAAGTTAATAGGTTGTTACGGGTATGTTTATTTCTAATGGGCCTAACTGGTAAAATAGGAAAAGAGATAGCTAAAACGATTCAATCTGAGTGCTTTAGAGTATCTTAATAGATTATTTGATGGTGTTTATAATTTTGTAGCATGTGGTTTTAGTTGGACTAACATTGTTTACCATTATTTATTTTGCAGACAAGATACTTTCAAATACTCATATGGGTGCAATTAAAACTCAAGAAACTTGTCGCAAAAATACCAATTAGAGGATAACTACAATTTCCAAACACTATTTTTTTTTCAAACAGCCATTTGCAAGATATAAGGTCGAGCAGAAGCGTTTTTGTGCATAATTTTCATGGAAGATTCATCTTTATACATTCTTAAATGGAGTTGTTCATTTGCTAAAATATATGTGCTGAAAATTCACTTATGTTGCCTTTTTAACAACGGTTAGTTTTCTAAATTATTTTGTGCATATTTTGTAGCTATCTTGTGCTTACATTCATGTTAAAATGTTGCAACACCAGCGGAATAGTATCTACTATAATCATATTTTATTCTTCAAGATTTTTATTTTGCATATTAAATTTCTTTACCATGCTTCAGGTTCTAATTTGAGGCTTTCATGTTATAACATTGTTCTTCTTTTTTATTTACAAGAAATTTGAAAGTTAATCACATGTTTTCTATTTTAAAGGTTATAATGCGGGTAGAGCAAGAGCAAAAGGTACCAGAAAATGCTCGCAGATATGCTAAACAAGATGCTACAGCTCAGAAATAAGCCGCTGAAGTGCTTTTGGTTAATTTATAGATTATACTTTTACATAACTATTATTCAAATATGCGGCTCAGGCTTTTTTTTAAGAATATTTGGTAATTGGTCAATAAAAAGTAGATAAAATGGCGTAAAAATTTAACCATAACAAATTCACTGTTGCAGTATGTCTTTATGTGGCTATCTCAAAAGTGGGAAACAAAAAATATTTGACAACTGGTTTTTGGCATACGGACGCTGATAACGCTACACGCGTCGTTCGGGGTCAAGGAAACTTCCTTTTCTTCGAGCAAGTTTTATAACACCCTAGGCAGTGAACCTAATCGTTGTAGTGTAGTAATTAGGGTAAGCCACGGGTATTGATATCGTTCTCTAGGGGAATAGGAATGCTAGTGAGAAGTTACTACGCTAAGGTTGAGGTTGAGGAAGATTATTTTTTTATCTTTTTATGTTTTTTAGAAAATGAAAAGGTACGAATCTCGGGTATTGGATTTGGGGGGTTGGTATTGCTACTGATTACTCTACTATTATCTAATTATCTAAGCTAAGGTTGTGATAGTCTATGTCTAATTGATGTGTACTCGTATGATAGTTTAAAGATGTGTTTACTTAGGTTTTACTACTCCTTAATTATCTCCTATTGATGGTTGATTTGTCACGTCCTTATTCCTAGTTGCGTTGTGATTCTAAGGCTATAGGGCGTGCTTATTTCCCTAACTCTTTGAAATTACCAAAGGGTCTTGTTTACAAATCCTCTAGTGATTTATAGACGCCTACTCTACGGTTGTCCTTGAATACTTTATCCTACAATTACCTAGATAATTATATTCTAAAGTTCACAAAGAAATGTCAAGCATTAAGTACACAACGAATAATCTAGCGCACTCTAGATCATTAGTCAACTAAGATAAGTATCAACCAATCAATATTCAATAATTAAGTTTCATATTCCCTAAGCAAACACACAAATAAATTAGCCGGACATGGAGAACATGCAAGCATACACACAAATAATCAAAGACATAATTAAATTAATGAAGTAAATACTTATCTTGATGTATAATAGGGTTTAGAACCCTAAAATACTGCACAAGAAAGCCTTGGTTCGGTTTTAGGTTTTTACTCCAAAAGACTACACACAAAAACTGAAAAATTCGGATTCTATATATAAGATTACATCTGCGACGGCGTCACCTTATGTTTCGTGACGCCGTCGTATCGCCGTCATTAGGGTTTCGTCTTGGCCACGTAAACCTTTCGACGGCGTCACCTTATGACTGTGACGCCGTCCCCTTCAGCTCTGACGCCGTCTTGGCTGCATCTAGGCCGTCTGAGTAACGACGGCCTACTCCTTTAGAACCTGACGTCGTCCCTTGAAAACATGCAATTTCGCTTCTGACCCGTCGCAAAATTCCTTCCCGACGGCGTCGCAGATATGCAGTGACGCCGTCGCCTTATGTTTCAGCAGCTTTGAGTGTCTCGATTCTGACTTTGGCCATTTTCTTCGTATATTCGCGCCTTTTCGTCCAAATAAGCATCATTCCAGCATTTTGCCTTCAAGAGACCTAAAAAGTGAAAAGGAACGATATTAAGCAATAACGGATACAAAAGTGATCGAATAAGGGCTTAAATGACCCCTCAAAAAGGTACCTTTTAAAACCTTATCAAATATCCCTACACTTGGTATTTGCTTGTCCTCAAGCAAATGTGCTTTTAGCCAATTAATTTATAAGTTAGGGGTCATGAAGCATCCATTCAAAACGGTCCACAACACATATAAGCCCCGCAAAAGTCATAACAAGCACGGAAATTACATACTAGCACCTCACATGGGGTGTTTGGATACTCACATCTCTCTCGGGTGTATATATGAAATATAACAAATCGGAAATGGAAGATAAACACTCATTAACCGGTCCTAGTACATAGATTACCATAGGCTTGAGAATAGATCAAACCTCCGTCGCTTTGGCGTAAGCACCTAGGAAAGACTATCAAAGAGGTCTTTAAAGGGTTGTAACGTTAGGCTTACGGTAGGGAAATAAGGGTTTGGTGGGATAGGCTATATAGTGGTGGATAGTCAAAAATCTCTATGTTGCAAGTATACGAAGAATGGCGTTGCTAAGCCAAGACTCGACACTCTAAAACTCTAGGCAACGAAAATAAACAAACATAATTTAAAAGATAGATGTAGGATGGTAGCCCGTATGGTTTTTTTTTTTTTTTTTTTTTTTTTTTTTTTTTTTTTTTTTACTCTTTTTTTTTTTTCTTTTTCTATTTTTTTTTTCGAAATTTTTTTTTTTTTTTTTTTTTTTTTTTTTTTTTTTTTTTTTTTTGCATACACTTTTACTCTACCATCCTCTACGGTACATCAAAATGATAGGGATTTATAGACACATCCCTACACTTGAGTTTTTATTACTCTAACACTAATTTGACCCGAATTGAAAAGATCAAAACACTTGGAGTACATTATTATGCAAACAAAGGGAATTTGAGTTTAACGTTCTCTTTCCTATGTTTCATAAACTTTAACTTTTCCCATGAATCCCAATCATCCCAAAACTGTATACAAGGGATATGACTCGACTTAGCAACTCATGCAAACAACCAGATAATTGAACTAAGGGTTTTGGGTGATAACATAAATTTGCACTAAAAGTGAGTGCAATAAAGGTAGGCTAAGGCGATTTGGGTGTATATTTGGGGGTGGGGTGTAAACAATGCTCTTCATTGATATTCCGGAAAAACCGAAACATCACGAGAACCGCGAAAAGGATAGGCTCTGAGGGGTTAACTAGGGGTATCGTGTACTAAAGATGAGTACAACGCAAAGGGTGTGGGGGAATTACTCAACCGATATGGAAGAAGTAATTATATTACAGGTATCAAACAAGGGTTTATCCTAATGCCTCTTATCATTTAGTTAATCCTAACTACACAAGTGTAGCCTCACTTGCGATCTCGGAATGCATCACAAAACAAGTTCTAGAATCTAATATACTACCGGTTCACACTCTAAGCATTAAAGATGAATGCTTTAATTCCTACTAATCTAAGGGCGATCCTCACATTTTGGGTGGAATTTAGGTGGTAAGGGTTTTTGTGCTAGTCATGCAACTTCCTATCCATGAGACGCTTTTGTTAAGACTAATGGCCCACTCTTATACGTCATGAAAAAATTTTAAATTTGGCTAAAATTACCCTAACCTACATTTTCTCATGGTTTATTACACAAATACACTTGGACAAAGCAAACAGTCAAGGATAAGCATAGTTTCAAAGTTCCCGTTTATTTTCCCTCCCTACACTTAAACTGAACATTGTCCCCAATGTTCCCCGAAAGTATCAAAGTTATGATAATAGAAGGTAATTAAAAACGAAAGAAACTAATACTCCCCTGATTAGCTCGGTAGGATCCGTAAAAAGTGGTGGTTAAATCTTTTCCAAGAAGAGTTTTTGCAGTGAAAGGCTCCTTCTTAACTTGTGTAACTTCTTCTTGACAAACTAAACCTGCACACTAGAAGAAAACAAACGAAACCTTCGCGTAAAATCGGCGGTAATAATATACATAAGACTCGATTTAAACTAGGATATAATGCTTGTGGAATGGATGTTTACAGAATTTGTTTTGAAAGTTAAGATCTGGAAAATTCCAAAATTTTACAAGTAGCTCAGAAAACGAGAAAAAGTAAGCTGAAGTTTTTATTCCTTCCTGACGCCGTCAGGTTGCAATCCTGACGCCGTCAGGTTATCCTGACAAAAACTGGTCTGCGATTTTCTGGAAAAAATTCTGGAAAATTTACATCTTTAGAATCTGGAAAAACTTCTGCAAAAACATCCATTATGACTCGATACAAGCATTTGACTCGAACGAACAAACATATATATCTTTTAATGAATTGTTATTCTCATGTTCACGTTTCTTATGAAAACGTGTGTAATCCTCCCTACACTTATCCTTTATGTAAAATACCTTTATATGTAATTAAGACGAGGTTAAAAACAAAATAAAGCATTTTTACAAATTTAAACATGAGGACAAACAATTAATAAAAGATATATGACACTAACAAGCAAACAATTAAGCATGGGTTGCCTCCCACGAAGCGCTTTTCTTTATTTAAGAGTCTTGTAGCTAGACTCGTAGTCCTACTCCTACGTTTTTGCATCACCGCCCTCTTGACGGTCTCTATCGGGGGGTTCCATGTTGTAGAAGTGTCCCATGATACTCCTTTCTAAGAGTTCACCCTCTCCCCACTCGGTCCTATATTTCGGTCCTAAATTCAAACAATCTTTATAGAACCCGAAAAGCTTAGCCATAACATAATCTACTCCCTTTTCCCTATCCTCATCATTCCTGTAATAGACCGACAGTTTAAGTTCCTTTTCATCATTGGAGAGTGATGAAAACTTCTCAATCTTAAACGGCATTTGGTAGGCTACGTCGTCGGTCTCATCCTTGAATCGCACTACTCCTAACGATGGGTCATAGGTCATCCCGGTGCTTTCTACGAAAGGTTTTCCTAGAATAACGTGGGACAAGCTAGGGTCTATGGCCGTGCTAATATCTTCCACAATTATGAAGTCCGTAGGGAATGTGAAACTACCTACATAGACGGGCAATCCCTTAATTCTACCAAGAAAATTACACTTATCACTAGGATTATCGAGGTCTTGCCTAGTTGGGATAGGCTTCTTCATTATCCAATTGTAATAGGTGCTAGTCATTATGTTAATTGGGGATTTACGATCAATGTAAGCCTTTGCCACAAAAAGGTGTCCTATGCAACATGGTATGTTAAGATTCCAAGGGTTCCCAAACTTGATTCTAGGGCTTTTCCTAACATACATGTGACGGAGGTCACGCACTAAGTGAGGGTGGCGGGATAATTCATCTTCCGTAGGAAATTTGTTGAAATAGTCATTGTCTACTTCATCTTCTTCCTCGGGTGTTTCATCATCAACAAATGTTTGGTCTTCTTCGTCATCGGTTTCATCCGGTTCCACTAAGGCGATGGCATTGACGAATTGGACGTGCTTAATAAGCTTGCTTGGATCCTTAATTTCTACACCTGGAGGCTCGGGAGTCGAGATAGCACTAACCTTCCTATCACCATTTATGGCTTTCAACAGGTTGTCTATTTTCCTATCCATCTCGGCTTGTTGATGGTTAAAGCGGTCCGAGAGCTTAGTCATTTGGGTTTCTTGGGACGCAACTATGTTTTGCAACATCCCTTCAATACTCTGTTGGTTAGGACCGTTAGGTGGGGGCCACGAGAAATCATTGGAGGTGAATTCTTTGGTTTGTCCCCAGTAAAAGTCGGGCTTGTTTTTCCATGCCTCCCGGGTTTCATTGAAATTCCTAGGTCCGGGCGTTGTAGGGAATCTTCCTCCCGTTCCATTATTACGCGAGGATGCGTATTCAACGGAAGCATGTTCGGGGGATAGGGTGCTAGTGCGCGTGTTATGAGGATCACAAAACGGCTCGCACGAAGAGGAAACTTTGTTTATATGGCGCGAGGACTTAGGATTCTCGTAGGAACTCATGAGGAATTTGACTTGATCTTCAAGTTCGATCATCCTACGGTCGGGAGGAGGCAAGGAGATTGCCTTGACGGTTTTGGGAAGTTCACGGGGGTCATCCCAACTTTCGTTATCATAGAGGGCAAGGTCCTCTATTATTTCCTATGATTCTTCCGCGGTGAGATCACTAAGTTTTCCACCGGCCGCTTGGTCAATGGATCGCTTAGTGGGAAAGTTGACATGATCATAAAAGATTTGGACTTGGAGCCAAAGATCAATGCCGTGATGAGGGACTTTATGAAGTAAGTCCTTGAATCGGGTCCATGCTTCGTAGAGAGATTCACCTTGACGTTGTTGGAACATCAAGATGTCATTCCTAAGCTTAGTGGTTCTCCCCGGTGGGAAAAATTGAGCAAGGAAGCGAGAAGTAAGATCATCCCAACTTGAGATGGAGCCGGCGGGAAGTCGCTCAAGCCAATTACTAGCTTGGTCCCGTAGAGAGAATTGGAAGAGACGCAAGCGCGTGGTCTCCCGAGTAGTAGCATCAAGGTCGATGGAATCGACAATTTTGAGGAAATCCCTCAGATGCTGATTTGGATCTTCGGAACGAAGTCCATGGAATGCACATCCGTTTTGCACCAACCGGATGGTGTCGGATCGCAGGGCCGTAGTTTGGGCTTGGTCGGGAAGCTCAATGGTGTTCCTATAACCTAGGTGGTTTGGTCTCGAGTACTCACCAAGAGTACGGGCTCTTGGCGGGTCGTTTGGTGGTGGGTTGATGAGTGGTGGTTGGTTGTCACCTTCCATGGTGAAAAGTGATGGGTGTTACGAACAAAGGTCACGAAGAAGGGGGATAGACTAAGAGAAAGCTAAAAATGAGAAAAAAGTTTACTTGATAGGAATCAAGCAAAGAAACCTAAACGAGGTGGACTACTAACTAGCTATTCTATTCCCCGGCAGCGGCGCCAAAAACTTGATAACGCTACACGCGTCGTTCGGGGTCAAGGAAACTTCCTTTTCTTCGAGCAAGTTTTATAACACCCTAGGCAGTGAACCTAATCGTTGTAGTGTAGTAATTAGGGTAAGCCACGGGTATTGATATCGTTCTCTAGGGGAATAGGAATGCTAGTGAGAAGTTACTACGCTAAGGTTGAGGTTGAGGAAGATTATTTTTTTATCTTTTTATGTTTTTTAGAAAATGAAAAGGTACGAATCTCGGGTATTGGATTTGGGGGGTTGGTATTGCTACCGATTACTCTACTATTATCTAATTATCTAAGCTAAGGTTGTGATAGTCTATGTCTAATTGATGTGTACTCGTATGATAGTTTAAAGATGTGTTTACTTAGGTTTTACTACTCCTTAATTATCTCCTATTGATGGTTGATTTGTCACGTCCTTATTCCTAGTTGCGTTGTGATTCTAAGGCTATAGGGCGTGCTTATTTCCCTAACTCTTTGAAATTACCAAAGGGTCTTGTTTACAAATCCTCTAGTGATTTATAGACGCCTACTCTACGGTTGTCCTTGAATACTTTATCCTACAATTACCTAGATAATTATATTCTAAAGTTCACAAAGAAATGTCAAGCATTAAGTACACAACGAATAATCTAGCGCACTCTAGATCATTAGTCAACTAAGATAAGTATCAACCAATCAATATTCAATAATTAAGTTTCATATTCCCTAAGCAAACACACAAATAAATTAGCCGGACATGGAGAACATGCAAGCATACACACAAATAATCAAAGACATAATTAAATTAATGAAGTAAATACTTATCTTGATGTATAATAGGGTTTAGAACCCTAAAATACTGCACAAGAAAGCCTTGGTTCGGTTTTAGGTTTTTACTCCAAAAGACTACACACAAAAACTGAAAAATTCGGATTCTATATATAAGATTACATCTGCGACGGCGTCACCTTATGTTTCGTGACGCCGTCGTATCGCCGTCATTAGGGTTTCGTCTTGGCCACGTAAACCTTTCGACGGCGTCACCTTATGACTGTGACGCCGTCCCCTTCAGCTCTGACGCCGTCTTGGCTGCATCTAGGCCGTCTGAGTAACGACGGCCTACTCCTTTAGAACCTGACGTCGTCCCTTGAAAACATGCAATTTCGCTTCTGACCCGTCGCAAAATTCCTTCCCGACGGCGTCGCAGATATGCAGTGACGCCGTCGCCTTATGTTTCAGCAGCTTTGAGTGTCTCGATTCTGACTTTGGCCATTTTCTTCGTATATTCGCGCCTTTTCGTCCAAATAAGCATCATTCCAGCATTTTGCCTTCAAGAGACCTAAAAAGTGAAAAGGAACGATATTAAGCAATAACGGATACAAAAGTGATCGAATAAGGGCTTAAATGACCCCTCAAAAAGGTACCTTTTAAAACCTTATCAGACGCTAATTCATCAAAAACAATAGCTAACGCTTCGTCTTAACAACTATTATAAAATTTGCACATTTATATCTTATTATTCGTTAACTAATACCTTCGAGAGATATTTATAACTAATTCCCGCCCATTGGCTTCCCAAATAGTATACAATTGCTTGCTGCGGTGTGCTCAACAACAACTATTAATAAATATGTCTGTCTCTTCAGTGCTCAACAACAACTATTATTAGACAATTTGACAAACAATATGCAATTGTCTCAAAACTGAATAAAATAAACATATAGAAAATTGTTTTTTTTTTTTGTCAAATTGTCTAATAATTAATAACGGTCAACTAATTCTCTTGTTTAACATATTAACAAACAAACCCTATTTAACCAATACTTTACAAGAAACTTTATAAGTCATGCCCGACCATCGGGCGGGCCTTGAAAGCTAGTATATATATATATATATATATATATATATATATATATATATATATATATATATATATAGAGTTATATATATATAGAGTGAGGATTAGTTGCGGATTTTTTAAATTCGTGCGGATGTGCGGATTGATCTGGACCGCCCATTCCAGATCTGATCTTGACTTTTTGTAAAAAAAAAGTCAAGATCTGCGCTAACCTTCACGGTACCAATTGACCATGTAAACGATTTTGTTAGTGCAAATATTACGATATTTAATCTATACAGTCTCGTTTGTTTTGATTGATGACAAACATGTAACTTGTAATACATAAAGTAAAATGTACAAGTTACTTGTAATCACACTTTGTCTCAACATACATTCATCACCTCTCGATGTCTCAAGTCCTCGTATGTTACAACACAGGTTCGTACATGTTTGTTATGTGGCATTATGATCAAACCCATTAACAAATCATTTAGAATGTTTAAAATACGTTTAGAGTCACTAAGTATTTTAATAGGTTAACCATTCTATTTCGAACCTCATTTTACATTTTGCATTACAAGTATTTCATACAAATACTAAAGTTTACTTACACTTGACAAAATACATTTTATTTTGACACGCACTCTTTTTCAAAAGGTAACTAGACATTTTATTAACTAGTTACATAATACATTTTACAATTTTACCTTGATAAACTTTTTAATCTAAAAATGGAAATACATGTTACATCATGTCATGCATCATCTTTGAAATCCTTGGAAGATCACTTGAATATTTTGGTTAGATTGACACTCAATAAATCAAATGTGATCTTAGTAAGATTTGGTAATATCTTGCAAAGATTTGAAGAAAGATTTTTTAGATTTTATGTCAGGCAACCACGGCACCAATTTGTATAAAGGACGGAACCCTTTAAAGGGCTCCTTGGTCCGTGGACGCTCCTGTCCACTTTTGGCTATAAATACAAGCCCATTGTTTTCCCATTTCTTCACCACTTGAAAGCACATCTTCTCCACCTTCTTGCATACATTTAGATCAATCATTAACAATGTAGTAACACACATTAAAGACCCTAATGATCATGATCATAATGCTTCTAACATTCATCTTTGTTGTAAGCATACTCTTTGATCAACCAAGGAAATCTTGGAGATCTAGCCATCCCCACTCACCACAAGTTGAAGATCTATCACAAGAAGTTTAGGGAACTTGTGATCTTCATCATGAAGGGTTCCTATCAATGGAAGTTCATTTAGAAGTAGTTATTCATATCCATTAGAAATTTGTGTCATGGATCATTAGTGTAAACATCATTGCATCATAACAACACTTTCACCAAACTAGATTAGATGGTTTATGTGTTTGTGCCATAAAACACAAGGTTTATTATGTTGGGCCATAAAACATATTGGGAGTGGTTGTACCTGTTGGGAATTCTGTGAAGTATGAATTATGCTGAAAATAACGCTGAAGGAATCTACTGAAGTACATGGATTCTGCTGAAGGAATGTACTGAAGTATATGGATTCTGCTGAAGAAGGACTTCTGCTGAAGTTATATTATAGTATAGTTGGTTTCTACGGATATAGATATTCCGTATATTTATTAGTTTGTTAGGATTTGCATGAGCTATTTTAGGTAGTGATATGCATTTATTTTATATTATTGTTTTATTTAGGGTTCCTTGTGTATAAAAGGAACGGATGTCTTTTGTATTAGAGAGACTGGAACAAAAAGAAAAACCTCTGGAGAAAAACATTCCAGAGAACATCATAAAAGGATCCATAGAGGATCATTGTTTTAATAGTGAAAAACCTTGTTGGTAACTTTGATTGTGTTAATTATTATCCGCTGTGCATCTATTCAATCATTGTTATTATGCCCTAGTTGAGTCCGGATCTTGGTTTCAACAAGTGGTATCAGAGCGGGTGGCTCTTTATCTAGGGTTAATAAGGTTTTTGGGTAATTAGGGTTTATACCCTAATAGGTGTATTGGAGCAGTCGTGATTGTGAAAAGAAAAGGGTCGCAATTTTTGTGTTTGGTGCCTGATCAAGACCTGCACCGAAAAGAAAAGATAATAAGGTACCTCGTATTAATTTTACTTTGTTCTAATTGGTGGCTGATCTCATACAAGCGCGTGGGTTGAATTCATTATGAATGATACTCTTTTCGAATTTAACTGGTGGCTCATTTAAAATAGTACACGTTTAAAGTGTAAGTTGACTTGGCGTGTGTTATTGATTGATCACGTGGGATTGAAATGAATTGTATGATAGCTACGGTGGAAGTGCATTTGATTGGCCAAGTAGAGTGCATCACGTGGGTATGATTATTTGATTGGTCTCATTGATTGTTGTTCACGTGGGGATATACGTCTTATTCTCCCTTTGTTTGAAACTGTTACTTGTTGCGTAGCAAGCTAGGACCCTCATTGTATATTCGATCTATTAATCACGGTGGGACCCACCATGAATTGGTATTCTTGATTGTTACCTGATTGGTTGGCACTAGTTGATCTGTTGCTGCTGATTGGTTCACTGTAGGACTATTTCATTGGTCATTCGAATTGATTGACTAACGTGGGGTTATTTCATAACTCGTATGTGATTGGTATTGATATCACGTGTGGGACATAAATTGATCATACATTGGTTATTTGATTTATTTGGTCAAACGAGAAGGTGAGTGAATCTGAGCGCACATTGATTCTACTGAAGTTCACGTGGTTACAACAGCTATTTCACTTTGTGTTACTGCTGAAGAGTTGATAGGTCATTACGTGGGCTGTTCGTGTACTGATTGACTATTTAGTTTGTTGGAGTCTTGACTTTGCTGAAGCTATTTAGTTTGTTGGAGTCTTGACTTTGCTGGTGGATACAGACTTGGAAAAGTCATACTGTGTACTGGGTTTTGCTGTTCGACATATTTTTGACTGCTACTATCACACAACTTTACTGCTGCACTTAGCTTGTTACAAACTCCTCTCCTCACCTTTAAAATGGCTGAATTTAATAGGGATGAGGTTATGTTTCCTTATTTGATGGATGATGAGTACGATGTCTGGGCTAAGAAGATGGAACAATGGATCATGCATAACGATATGAATATCTGGAAGGTGATCCAAAATGGCAACAGTTTGAAAAGGACTGGATGTTATCAAAATGGAAACCTCTTTTATCTTCCTCCAACAACTGCAGATGAACACATTGCTGTACAAAGAGAGTCAAAGGCCAGAACTACCTTACTTAAAGCTATTCCTGCTGATCATGTAGCAGATTTTTGTTATATGGATGATGCAAGTCGTATATGGGATGCACTCAAAGAAAGGTATGGTGGAAAGGCTGAATTCAAGAAGATGAGCAAGGAAGCTGATGCTGCAGGTTATGCTGAAGAACTTGCCAGTCCACACTTTGCATTCATGGGCATCTCTCAGGTACATACTTGTGATTATAGTTGTAAAGAGAGATATAATGAACTAAAAGAAGCCTATGATATTTTGAAACCTAAATATAATGAATGCTATGTTGAAGTTGAGGCTTATAAACAGGCCTTAAAAACATTAGAAAGACAAAAAGTATGGTTTCAAAAGAATCAAATAGCTTATGATGAGAAGTTAAGTGTGTTAGAAAGGGATCTAGAATGTACTAAAAATGAGTTACAATGGTCTGAGAAATTGAAAGCTGATTTGGTGTCTGAAAACAGTGTGTTGAAAGAAAAATTAGATAAAGAAATAGCTAGACATAATTCTTGGATAAAATCTGGTCTAAATCTAGCTAAAGAGCTTTATTCTAGTCAAACTCCTAATACTTCAGTAGGTTTAGGCTTTAAGAAATATGTAGGACTAGAAGCTAGAGAGGACACACGTAAATCAACACCAGCAGGATTAGCTAACGTGGTAAAAGAAGGTGATTTGCATGCAGTACGTGGATCTATTAGAGGAATACCTATGCCTGTTGACCTTTTCCTTACTGTTGACTTTGATGGATCACACCATTTATATGGCAGAAAGTCAAGTGACTTGCCAGACCTTAGTAGCAAAACTAATGACTCTGTCTTTTGTTCTAAAAGTGACAAGTCATCAGATCTAAAGTCCACTGACTATGCCTCATGTGATTCAAGTGAAAAGTCTGACTCATCTAGGCATACACCCATGACCACACCCAAGTCCAAAGTAGCTGATGCTGAGCCCAATTTTGTTGAGCCCAAAACTAAGCCAGTTACTTATTCTGTTGAACACAATTTTGCTTCAAATGTTGTTTCTGATAAGTTTAAATGTAATAAACAAAGTTTTGTTAAGAATAAGTCTTTTAAGAAGAAATCTTGTTTTGTGTGTGGTAGTAAACTCCATCTTATTAAAGACTGTGATTATCATGAGAAAAAGATGGGTGTTTCCTCTGGCCATATGACTTCTAGACCCACATGGACTAATGTTGCTAGTATTCCTCCATTTGTTCCCAAAGCTGCACATGTGAGAGTAGGTAAACCAGTTCCCACTAGTAAGCCTAAGGTGTATGCATCTGTTTCTACTGAAAGGCTTTATAGGCCTTTTCCAGTTCCCTCTGGTGGAGGATATTCTTCACCAGTTACTACTGGTTGGTGGAACAGTAATGCCAGACTTAGACCATATAGACCTACTAGTTCTTATTTTCAGTCCTATACACCTTATGTATCTCATATGAATATGGCACATGGTGGAGTACGAGTGGGAAATATTATTAAACCCTCAAAAGGTTATTCTTGGAAAACTCAAAGAAAAGGTTCATTCTGGGTACCCAAGAACAATAATCTTTGTCAGGTGCATTGATTGAGGGGAGGCATAAGCCTAAGGGGAGGCTTATTGTTGTATATTTGTCTTCTAACCATTTTTGCAGATGTTGGATCCTCATACGCCTAAGGGGAGGCTTAGTGTTTCTGCTGACACTACAACTGTCTTTGGTTTCTTCTGATGCTTGATGGTTTATTTTCCATGTTTTGGTTATTTATTTATTTTTTCTTTATTTTATATTTCGTTTAAAAAAAAAAAGAAAAAAAAAAAAAAAAAAAAAAAAAGAAAAAAAAAAAATCGTGTTATTTCTTTTAGTGATAAAAAAAAAAAAAAAAAAAAAAAAACCCTCTAACCTGTCTGTGTTCAGTTTCTACTATTTCTTGCTTGCAGGTTTTGGTGTTGGTTCTTAACCACACAACTAATGGTTTTCATCTCACCATGTCTTTCTGACACAAGAGTTGACTAGCCCACAGATTATGGCTTGTGGTAAAGGTTGCGGAAATCCATAAATGGTAATCAACTCACCATGATGATGACGACATTCCATCAAAGAGTTGGCTAGTCCAAAAGCAAACGGTTTTTGGTAAAGACATCTCAATTCCGTTGATAGCTGTAATGGTTTGCTCAAAATCATAGGGTATGCAACCACCCATGCTTAATTGCTGAGGGTTGTATGGTCATCAATTCACCATGGTTTATTCCTTTTTGGAATCCAAGAATTGACTAGTCCTGAGAAAACGGCTACAGGTAAAGACATATCAAATCCGTTATATAGTTGCTGATTTGCTAATAAATCAGATGGTTATCAGTGTACCATAGTTTTCAAACTTAAACATTTGGCTACTCCAGTAGTGATGGCTATTGGTAAAGAGACATCAAATCCATTATTTTCAATGATTCACCTCTCACAGGTGTTAACATACCTGGATGTGATGAGAATAGTATGAAACTAATATGTTTTGATGTATCTTTTGTCATTTGTTGCTGCAAAGATCTGGCGTTTCCAAGTTTGTCATCATAGAGATGTAATTGTTTTGATTCTTTGCTGCTGATGTTCGAGTACAATTCTCAAGTTCTGAAGCGTTAAAGTACTATCAGGAAACTGGAACTTAACCATGTCAAATTCCAGTTTAGGGGAAGATTGTTGGGAATTCTGTGAAGTATGAATTATGCTGAAAATAACGCTGAAGGAATCTACTGAAGTACATGGATTCTGCTGAAGGAATGTACTGAAGTATATGGATTCTGCTGAAGAAGGACTTCTGCTGAAGTTATATTATAGTATAGTTGGTTTCTACGGATATAGATATTCCGTATATTTATTAGTTTGTTAGGATTTGCATGAGCTATTTTAGGTAGTGATATGCATTTATTTTATATTATTGTTTTATTTAGGGTTCTTTGTGTATAAAAGGAACGGATGTCTTTTGTATTAGAGAGACTGGAACAAAAAGAAAAACCTCTGGAGAAAAACATTCCAGAGAACATCATAAAAGGATCCATAGAGGATCATTGTTTTAATAGTGAAAAACCTTGTTGGTAACTTTGATTGTGTTAATTATTATCCGCTGTGCATCTATTCAATCATTGTTATTATACCCTAGTTGAGTCCGGATCTTGGTTTCAACAGTACCCTTGTAAAAGAACTCGATATCTAGCTTAGTGTCGGATATATTGTATAGGCGACGTTAGGTTGGTTCTACCTCGAACTAGAACCCGGTATTTAGCTTTGTACCGGAAAAAGTGTAAGCGACGATTGTAAGGTTTTCTCCGCCGAGAAGGGAGCTTGTTGATTTAGTGAAGTAACTCTCGAGTTGGGTACTCGGGGAGTGGAGTAGGGCGGAAAGGAGATCCGTGACCGAACCACTATAAATCCTCGTGTTCGGTTGGCACTTTCCTTTCTTTATCTCTTTACTTTTATACTTGCACTATACTATTGTTTGTGATGTGGTTTGATGTTCATGATTGTGTGACAACTTGGTTTACCATGCTTTATATTAGTCACAAACAATAATTGGTACTTTCATATTATAACAAGCTTCATAAGCGATTTGATACTAAAGATCTAAAGTTTTTAAACGGTAATGTATTCACCCCCCCCTCTACGTTTCCACAATTGGTACCAGAGCCACGTAGCTCTTATTTTCAAAATAAATGGTTTTTAAAATAGAGTACGATCCATGTATCAAATTACCATTGAAACGAAAAATAATATGAAAAATGCTTTGCTAATTATACTTAGAAATTTTATTGTTAAATGTAACTTTGTATACAAGCTTGAAGGTTTTCTTGTAACATAAAATAAAAGTTTGTTGAAAGAACTAGTAAGTATTGTATTGAGCGCTCATAGAAAATTTACGAAGAAATATGATTTTAAAGGAGTGTTTGGGATAACTATAAATCTAGTTGAAAAATCACCTCCATAAATGTTTAAGATAAGTTACATAAGTAGATATGTTGTTGAATATGTATATTATATGTTTACTATGAAATCTAGTAAGTCACACACGTTTTCTCTATGTCCAATACTAGTTTTGGTGAATTTGTCTCAGAGGACCACGACACCAAATCTTATAAAGGGCGGATCCCTTTATTTGGTTCCGTGGAATCCGTCTGTACAGTATGCAATTTTTTGGGCAACTTCAAAAAATCATAACTAATTAACCGTAAGTCCGTACGAGTCGAGCCACCTATCATTTTAAAGGGAATTGAGTCTACTTTCACTTAAAAATACTTTCATGGCCCGAGTCTAATTTTAATTAAGTAAAATAGACCAAATACTACAGTATGTCTAAAATATTAAGTTTCGCTTTAACATAAAAACTCAAATTTTTGAATCAAACAATTTAAGTTGGTATTCTTAGAACTTTGATACAACTTCTTTTGAAACTAATTAATTTGGTAGTATGTTTAAAGGAAACTAATAAAGCTTGGTATACATCGTCATATTTAAACGGTTAATGACGAAAAGTGTTTTTCATTTTATGCTATGCTAAATGACTACTTGTTTATGTTGTTTGCATATATGGTGCTTGCTTATTTTCAAATTGTTGTTTACACTTGTTTGTATGCATAATATACGTGTCAATCTTTCCATGTTATTTATTCGCTAGTTTGACGATTTCTTGTTTATGCACAATAGGACTTTGCTAGATTTTGTACACTAAGTTGGAAAATTGTTTTACCATCACTTGTAGAATTAGATAAATTTCTTTGCATAGGTTATACTAAAATCTCGCATTACTTATGAAATGTCATAACTCAATTATCAATGAGTACTAACTAAATTAGTCAAGTACTTTGAAAAATAGAGTTTTTAAGAGAGTGTTTGGTACAAGGACAAAAACAATATTGTATGATGTCATTTATGTGTTCTTGCTTCGTAGGATGATAAACTAACTTAAAACATTGATGTATGCTAACCGGTTCATGCAGGGGGATAGCACACGGGTGTTATCAAGTTTTACCCATTTTCACTTATACGTGAAAATCGTCAGCCCTTGTTCAAAATCAATGCTCCATTATGTTTGTGTATGCGTTATTGACTGTTCCTAACTAGAAATAGTTAATGCCATATGTTTTGAGAAAAATTTCAGGTTTCGAAAAAGTCCCCAACACCTAAATAATAGGTCTGTAAAGATTTCTGGTCTCCACGGACCAGACGGCACCATTAATTTGGTTCCGTCTGTTATGGATTTTGGTACCGCCATACATGTACAGGCGGACCAGGCGGCACCAATTTAAGGGTTCCGGCTGTGTAAAGAAATGGTGACGTGAATCCTACAGGTAAGTTATTGAATTTTACTAAATCCCGCAATCTAATTTACCAAACTTTGTTTCTAGGACAGTTGTTAATGCATATCTTTCATACCTCACTCAACACATCCTCAATGGATTAACTTAGGATGTTTGACATGATTTTAGACACTTCCATTTCATTAGAAACTACCATCTTTGAATGGATTAACATCAAATCCATGAATCCTTAGTTCCATAAATCGACACATTCAAGATGATCATTTTCACACCTTCACTGTCACTTTTCCTCAAGCTTAGCATTTCTTAAAGCAAAGTCAAACTAACTAAATCCTTAACTTCAAATAAGCCACTTAAGAAAACCACTAGGATTGGCATTTGATCTTGTTGCTTCATTAACTTGAACTCTTCATCCTCAGACTCATTACCTCTCAACATCTCTTCACCCATTCAAGATGTGAACTTTTTAAACTTGAGTACTCCAACTCCACCACCAAAATCACCCACCATCATCCAAAACACCTTCACTACCAAAGTCTCCAAAGCTTGTACCTATCAAAATTTGTACAACACCACCAACATCTCCTCATCCGTTGGCGGATGACTTAGATGACTTACCGAGACTAACAAATTTGGACTCATTATTTGCAAAGATATCATACACAACTCTATCATATGACTATAGATATTTTTTTGTATCTACATGTAATGCCTCACTTGGTTAACATGAAAATAATGTGTCATCCTTCAAGACGATAAGTATTTACATAGAGTCATAACTCACACGTATGTTAAAGACATACTATCAAGTCTTGTTATCCTTGATTTCAATCTAAGCTTTATAATCTCAACAAATTAGGATTGACAACTTAAGTATTTCATCCGAAATATTCAAGTATATGCGACTTACGATTGTATTCATTAAAAGTCATATCCGAAAAATCAACACCCAAGTATTTTAACAACACATGTTGAAACACTTATCCAAAACAAACAACCCACTGTGCCACTTATCCCTCTTTGACACCTACTATCCCTCTTCCATCTTTTAGCATCATTAAGCGTATTGCTCATGAACTTCCAAGAGCATGCTTTAAATCAAACGTGCCCTTTCAAGGCGAACCTATACCTCAGCCCCTAAGCTTCATAGACATAACCAAAACTTCAAGCACTTCACCCACTAGTTGTAGCAACCAATGAACCATAAGAATTAGTATCCGTACTTTTTGTGTTCAACATCTATGGACAAATAATCAACCTAAGTACTCCCATAGCACAACAAACCCCTACATCACCACATCCTTATTTAGACACACTAGAAGACCAACCACCTAGATCAACCAATCCACCATCCTTGCCATCATTTGAATTCGTTGAGTGTATTGCTCAAAAAGCCCTTGTGTCCAACACTTGTACTGAATCAAATGCACGTTTGAACAAACTCAACCATCCTTTCCCACATATAAGGACTTAGATAATTCATTATGGCTAGAACCTCAACTATCAAATAAGCATGGTGCTCTTGGTAATTGTTGTCAATTTCCACTAGGTATAAGTAGTACTACCTTCACAAATAATCAAAGTATTAGTAATACTTTTTCGTTAAACTTCTGCATAAATTTCGTTAAACTTCAAATCAACATTTTAACAACATATGTTAAAATGCAATCTCAAAGCCAACATCATACACCCCAAGCAACAATGACTCTTGAGGAGTATACATAAGAAACTTGAGTGAATTCCTCTTGTGATCATCTAGTGAATATAATCTTGAGACCAAGTTTATTTAGATGGGACTATCCGATTCAAACACTTTGGCTTCATATCTTCATTTAGGAAAACATGATGTTTTGAAGAACATTATGACTAAGATTCATGCGTTAAGCTTTCATTTTGTTAAAAGGATATTGTATATCCTATGCATCACTCTTGCGACACAAATAGTTGTGTTACAAGATATTTCATTACACCTCATTGGCTAAATGATCTTGAAACAAACATCTACAAGTTCTGTGAACTAGCATATCCGATTCATCTTGTCATACTTGTTTTCATAAGCATGATAACTTTATCCCATGGGATAATCTCATTTGTTGAAAGATACTATTTGTATCTATTTCCTTTCAAGCATACATCATAACCTAACCTTGCTCAAACCGAGTGCACATCCAAGGTTAAAACTACACATCTTTAGAGCATACACAAGATCTATTGAAGTTGGTAACCTCACTTAGATTCTTGTTAAATAATATTCCAAAGAGCTTTCTTGAGAACGTTCTTAGTTTAACATATTCCATTCTCTTATCTTAGATGATCTATTCACATTTAAAGTACAAGATGTCATCCATTAGATCATACAAATTAGCTGTGTAATTTGAACAACTTTAGATTCTAAACACAAGATTAAAACACATTGTTTATCAAACACACCATTGTTAAAATTCATGTGTATGACATGACGTCTTCATCACCTTAGTTATATTGCATATTAGTTAAGTCACATTAAGCCAAGTATTGGTAAACTATCATCTTTTATGCACTTTAATATGCAAAAGTATGAGTTCCCATCTTTCTAACATGAGAATAACTACTTGAGAACCTATTGCACTAGAAACTCAATTTGACCTAACGGTTGAATTGCTTCATGGAGAGAAGTTGGGTATGTGGAATCACCCGTAAAAATGGTCGTGTTTAGCCTTAATTGAGCACCGCTAGTAATAGTCTCATATTCATTCTCCAACTTGAAAAATATGTATTCCTATACTTTCCTAAGGTAAGTGTTAAAACATTGATAGTTTGCCTTAGGAATACTAATCAAACAAGTAGTATATATGACTTTTCTTTTAAAACCACTTGCATTGCACTTACATGTGTTGATTACATGTTCTTGTTTGATACGATAAGTTTATTTGACATTATCCTAGTGTTTGATAACTAGTCAAATGTGTAAACCATAGTACGGTTTTATCTTTATAATGCTTGTATCCTTGTTTCATGCTACTAAACGTTTAAAACCTAAACTTTACTTGCATGATACTTACTTTTGAATTATCCTTAGCATGATTAACATGTTGCTTATGAACTCATAATATGTCATTTTGATACGTGATAATTTGGATATGATATATTTGTGTTTGAAAGCTATTAGTTGGCATTCATTATATCTATGTGTAGTACAATCTAAATGATACATGCTCCAAATTGTTATGTCTTAAACATGGCTTGCATGACTCTTTCATCTTGTTTCTTTTGCTTCTTGTCACACTATTTGTTTGCTACGTGTGCACATATAATATGTCAAAGTGCTTTTGGTATGACAAACTTTTAGAAGCCTTTTTATCTTACAAATTAATCACATAGATTGTTGTGTTAATTTATAATCCAAGTATGCTTAAACGTCTAAGTCTAACGACAGAACAATCTCAAAATGAAATGTCTTGAATAAAGTTGTATTCTTGCATAATATGATTGTCTTGATGCTATCTTGTATGGTGATTTCTTGTCTACTTAAGTGCAATGTGTTGTTTTTGCTTATATAATATGTTATCATTTGATTTCTATCATGTTAACATCTTTTGTCACTAACAAATTTGTTTTGTAGGTTGATAACAAATTATTTGTTATCTCAATTGGTTCTAACTTTTATATGCTTATTTTTCATAATCCCCTTTATTGCTACGTAGATTAGTACTATGCTTCATGGGACCCCTACACTTGCATATAGTTTAAAAGCATATAGAATTAAGTTCTAGAGGGTTGGATTTGTATTTTTGTCTTTCAACCGACCTCTTTCCAAATCTCATTTTTGCTTCCGCTTTCCAAAAATCACCTCCATCATTATTTAGTTATAACAATACTCTAATCCTCTTCACTTCCTATTAGGAAACCACATGCCTCATCATACGATCATCTCGTATTAATCGAGAAGAGGTACATGACTTTAAGGATGAAGTTCATTGTATGTTAACCATCATCCAGAAAAACATCACTAAGCTCATCTCTTTCGTTAGCCCGAATAACCTCCTAAACACTTTGTTGTCATTCCTTATTTGATACATTACACATTATGTTGGATGTCCACCAATTAAGGGGGAGAGAAATTCATTCACAGAATTCTCTTTTGTCAAATTTTATGTCTCTTAGACTCTACAATACCAACACATAGGTAAACACCACTTAGCTAAAACCAGTTCATGAAACCACAACTAGTTCAACCTTTTTCGCACCAATACCTCATCAAGTGAAAAACGCACCATGTGTTTTTACAAAACGTCTTCATCTCCACATATAGGATTTTCCTTAAACTAGCACCTTACAACTTCACTATCTAGAACACCATCATAGGATCTTATCCTTTTCTCGCTTATCATGCATGTCCTTGTCAGTGCAAACGATATATTAATCAAAACAGCCATCTCCAACACGTTGGTCCATCCAACTCTCACTCATATGATGTCATTCTCATCCTCATATAGGTACTCATTATTAGTATTTTCCATATTGTCTTCACTTCTTTTCAAAGTGATAATCATCCATGTCGGTCAAAACCATGCTAATACTACCTTTCCCATTGTCACCTAGAATAGGTCATTTTTATAATTCATGTCAATCAATGAACGAATTTATCTTCATCACTTTTATATCTTTTGGTATCTTCATTATAATATTCTTAGATAGAACGCATTATTGATTACTCTTGGATTGAAGCATATGAGAACTTGCTCAAAACAATAGATTGTTAGCATCAATAAATCATTCAAATCATAACCCGTATGAATCATTGAAATGCAATATCCATTCACATTTTTTCTTTCTCTTAGCTTTGGTCACTTGACATGACGAAAGGATTGCATGAGTCCATATTTTTATATTTGCTATACATACGAGTTTCTAACTCCTTAATAGCTTCCTACCTAATCACCGCCACCTTCCATCACCACTTTCACTAATCATCACAACCATGGATTAGCGAAAACTTACTTTTGTAAATCTCGAGTCATCTACCATCACCACATGAATCCTACTAGTAAACCGACACCAACACTAGCACCACTAGTGGCACACCCGGTGGGAGACTTCATATCTTCTTTCTAGGAACTAGTTTGTAGGTTTTTATCATATTATATTCTCACTTTTCTTATGATTGTAATTAGGAGACTACACTTCATGAGATCTTTGATTATATCATTTATCACATATATACATCTTATTTTTCTTTGTGAAAAAGAAGAAATATATTGCACTAATGTTTTTCATTGTAGGTTCATCATCATATACACTCGATTGTATATAATTTACTCATCTAAGGATGAAGTTTGCATCAATTATTTTTCTTATTTTAGGTGCTTCTTGACATCCTAGAACAAGGAGGAATATCCTTTAAGCACTCATATTGCATCGTCTATACACTTGGTTGTATATGACATATTTGTCTAAAGACAAAGCTTCTATTATACTAATATTTATTTTGAAGGTTCATCTTGACGCCCTAGCGCAAGGGGAGCTTTCGTCAAGAATTTACTGAATGCATCTTATACACACTTTGTTGTATATCACTTACTCGTCCAATGACGAATATAGTTTTGCACTAATATTTGTTTTGTAGGTTTTTAATCATACCTTGACCCCTCAAACAAGGGGGAGCAAGTGTCAAGGGGGAGCATGCACGCATTTAGCATCATTTTCACTTTTCAACAAGCATTTGTGCTTCGATAAAAAGTGGATAAAATAGGCTAACATTGCTATGCATTTTTCTTTTTCATATATTTCTCATAAGTTTTGTTGCATAAAACTAACCTTGATGTAGGTTAAGCCTCTTTATTTGATCCATGGATCCGCTACCAAACAAGGGACGGATTGAAGTGGACGGTTTAACTTCACTAGGGATGATGCAAGCTCGCCTTTTTGGGGAGAAATGAAGTTAAACTCCAAGGACATGCCCTTTTTATTTCGACAAAAGGGGGAGAAGAGTGTAAACGGAGAAGGTAATGTAAAGGTATTAAGGATACAAGTAACTTTTCACAGTTTACTTTCTATTACGCTTACATATCTTTGTCATCATCAAAAGGGGGAGATTGTTAGTGCAAATATTACGATATTTAATTTATACAGTCTCGTTTGTTTTGATTGATGACAAACATGTAACTTGTAATACATAATGTAAAATGTATGTTAGGTCACTAGTTTTACAAACACAAGTAATATAGAAAGAGATAAGGCGATTGAACAAGATCTAACACACACAAAAACAATAATAATACCGGTTACGCGTAGGTGAATGTGAAAGAGAAAAACTTGAACAACCAACCCTCAAATGAGGGTTTACAAGAGTATTTATAGGAGGGAAGCTAGGGCAACACTCCTAGTTCCCTTCCTTTCTTAAATGGGCTTGGGCCTAAGCTCATGGGCCTT
Organism: Chrysanthemum seticuspe; assembly: GCA_019973895.1. NCBI lineage: Eukaryota > Viridiplantae > Streptophyta > Magnoliopsida > Asterales > Asteraceae > Chrysanthemum > Chrysanthemum seticuspe. The sequence continues at coordinate 3,523,353 of BPTQ01000002.1, read as the reverse complement.
CTACATAAGCTTAAGGCTAATAACAAACATAAAGGCCATAATAAAGCTAACTATTACATATTAATTACTAACACTTGATTATGGTTTAGGAGTGATTCCAACAATCTCCCCCTCAAGTGTTGGTGATGAACGGTGAAGGCGTTGATGTAATAGTAGCTCTGACGTCTTCTGACATTCTTCTTTCTTGTGAGAGGAATTGCCTTGATTCGAACAATCTCCCAAGTGTAGAGAGATAGTTGTCTTTGAACAGTTATGCTTTGACGTCATCTTTAACTTTGTTCTTTGATCATTGTTCTTTGTGGTGAAAGGGATAGTATGTTGTTGTCTGCATCAGTCTGCCTCAGGTCAGCTTCGCTGCTCCAGTGTCTCCACGTCATTCTTCAACATGCTCACACGCTCTTTGACGTTGGAATTCAATACTGATGAAGTTCTTTAAGTCTTTAACTTTGTAGATTCTTTGGTTTGACGAAGAATCATTCTGACGGTTGTGTTGCTTTTGAATAGAACTTCCATTAGTGATGATGTTGGCGTGAGCATGAGAAGAATCAGCACGATCATCCTGCTCCGGAGCTTCCATAAGAAGAAAACATTTCAAACGGTTAGTTATAAGCAGGTTCCGGCACTTACAAATTTGAACTTCGAGAGTGTTAACAGCATAGTGTGAAAACACAACTCTAATTCTTACAAAAGCCGTTCCTGAACCGGAGTCCCACAAGTGAGATAACGCGATGTACCGAAGCACATCTACAGTTCAGATGAGTCGCTGAGGTACACCGAAGCATCACCTCACGACTGTAGACCGTTTGAGACACACTCCGCGTAATCCATGGGGAGTTACCGAAGTGACCTGCTGTCAGGGCTGTTTGATGTTGACCCTGGCAGGAGTTTCCATTCAATCACTGAGGATCACAGATGTGAACCTCTCATAAATGTTCTCGATAGATTGCTAAGATCTGTGAAGGACTCGATATGAACCACTAATAATCTTATTTGTTGATCAACAAGTGATGAAATGTCAAGTGTTCCTAAGAGATCTTTTGATGAATCTCGTGGCTCTAGACTCAATAGTGCGTTTTGGTTTTCCTGAGCGGAGACTAGGGAGAGGGTCTCCTTCTTCAATACCAGCGATCTCTAAGAGAAAGCCAATAGTTTACGTAGGGTTCCCTGTGAGAATGAAACAAGCTTCTGTTGAGAGAAACTTCAGTGGCTAAGAAGGTTTAGTGCATGCGTCACTGGGTCCATGACGACTTTTAATCTTCAATACCGGTGTCACTAAGTGACAACCAGTAGCATATGAATTGAACCCGGTGTCTACCCTAAGTTGAATAATCTAGAGGGCTATTTCTTTTCACCCTTTTCTTTGCATTTCTTTTAGATTCTTCAACTCCTTCTTTCTCCGATTCTCATTTTCTCCTTTTTATAATCGTACCTAAGTACTTCTAAGTACTAACTATTTGTGATGTCCTTTGGTAGATCCCTCCGGCTCTGGCGGATCATAGGACGGTTATTCCTAACCTTAGTCACCTTATAACTCCATGACTAACCTATGTTGCCATTAAAACCACTGTAGTGAAGAATCTCTCAAAGGGTTTGTAAATGAAAAACATGTTTGAACCACTGTGAGAGATAAGGTTTTGCATAAATACTCCCCCTCCACATGTGCTTAAGAGTTTTAATGGTTTAAATGTACAGTGAGGAAAGAGCGCGCACATTTTGAATTGATCTACTGGAGATAGACAATCCCCCGCGAGACACGGTTACGTTGCATAGTTAAAGGGTTACATTGTCAGCTTTTAGGTGACAACTAGCTCTAATAACTACCTTGAAGGTGTAGACAAACCTCGAAAGGTTGTCATACCCGTCAGAGTTCATGTCTACCAAGAGTATCTCGAATGGTACTTTCTACTTGGACAAGTCCTTTGCGAGACACTTTTACATTACTAGCGAACTAGCTTGAAATTATTACCCGTCCAGGACAAGTCTTTTCGAGTTACTAACAGTTTAGTACCGTCAATTCGTTGGTTAAGTCTGAAGTCCACAAATTCATTTGCATTTTGCACAACATATTTCTTATCACACAATTTTCTCCCCCTCAAAAATGGCATATAAAATGTTATTTTTGAACGGTTGAGAATAAATATGACCATTTCGAGTGTTGCGGGAAGATGACCACTATGAACAATTTGTGAACAAAGTTTTAATTCAAATACTCCCCCTCAACTAGTGATATAAACGGTTGAGGTTTTGAAAATCATACGGGGAAGTACTTGTCTTTTTGAGCAAAACCTTGAAAAATGAAAGGTTTGATAGGTTTTACTCAAAAATAAGAAGCTTTCGCTCCTTTTATAAGGATTGTGGCACTGAGGCGTACCACAGGGTCCTTTCTTGCAAATTACGGGTTTTACACTGTTATGTGTGCACAAGCCATAAGACATATATCATCACACATCCAAAATTTTTTACTGAAAGAACCAAATCAAGGAGTACCAAGAAGTGCAGTGATGTTCCCAGGAGTACGAACAGGGCGTTGATAGCCGGTGATGTTTATCCTGGGTCGACCACCAACAAAGCTTTCCAACGTTCTAAACTGATCCCTTCTGAACAACCGTTCATCAATCATGGTGATGATCCTTCTCACATTCCTCCGATCCTGAGAATTCCATCGCTTAGGGTTCCCAATGTTTTCACGTATATCCTTCAATCGATAAGCTAATCCGTCCCTAACCATCTTCAGAGTATGATCTCCAAATTTGTGAAGCTCATTACACGCCATCAAGCAATTACGATGAAGTTCACTGCGATAAACGACACCAAACGGTTTGCTGATGAGCGTTAATTGTGATAGCTGGTTGATATCGGGAAGATCAAGCTGTGGTGGAGTGAAGTTGACACGTGTCTGATATGATTCAACGGCAAGCTGGAGATCTTCAACACGTTCTTTTATGACTATGCGTCTGATGAAGATGAGCAGTGACTTGATGAATTCACGTTGTATTTCGGTTGAAAATTGTCTCATGCAACCCTGTACTTTTGCAAGGTACATGTCTTCAATATCGTTGAGAGACAAATTCTCAAAGTCAGCTTCACAGAATGCATAATCCCTTTCATCCTGTCTTTTGACCATAATCTTCTTGAGAAAGGTGTAGTCCTATTTGGATGAAAGACCAACATGTTGGATGGCAACGATGTCTTTAGTACTAAACACTGCATGTTGTGACTTCTGAACCTGACAACTTCTGTAGTAGATTCATCGGCGTTCTGGCCAGTGATGAATCCCATACAATGCATCTCGGTTGTATGCTTCCACTGTGTTGGAGAACAAGTGAGTGGCACGTTCCTCAATGGCAATGCAGTTTGAGTAGATAGCTGCAAGGAATGGAAGTGTCAAGGATGTAGCATATTTCCTTGAACCACCGCCACCATGGAGAAGAAATTCCAGGTCTTTATTGAAGAAATATCAGAAGGGAATCCGTGGTTCATCTGGTTGGCCAATGGTCGGTAGAGGTTTGGTCCAATCAGTGTAGTATGGAGGGTTGTCCCTTTTTGTGAAGTCAATGTTTGCTTCCGGGTTGAGCCAATCCATGTTGTTAGACATAGCTCGAGCAATGTTGTCAAGGTGATATTCGACCTCGAGGGCACTTTCAGAGCTGTCTTTTAGAAGTTGAAACGCTTCATTCTTGATTCGCTTCAACTCAGATTTCGTTATTTTCTTCACATGGAACTTTTCTTGCAAAAGTTTTGCATGCTCCAATGTATAACCGTCGACCAGATCTTGACCTTCATCAGGGTAGGGAGTTTGATTGACAAGTGTGGAGAACCATTCAAATTCTTCGGTTTTATCGTCATCTAGCCATGATACGACTTCAGGCTGAGTCGTCTTCTTCTTCTTTTTAGAAGGCCTTGATGATGATTCTGGTTTCTGCACTTGTTTAGGAGAGGTGGGTTGTTTTAGGGGCTCAAGGACCTCTTCATCGTCACCACCCGTATACTCAAAGTGATCACCGGTTTTCTGAGTCAGGGGTGGTAACTCGGAATCGTCCTGAGGTTTTTCAGTTGAAGAACGAGTAGGGGACCTTTGTTGAGTAGGAGCCCGTTGGAGAGGAGGTGGCATAGAAGATGATTCACCAGACTTCTTTTGACGTTTAGCTTCATCATGCTTATCCTGATCTTTGTCTTCATCGTCTCTAGGACGTTTAGACTTTTCAACTTCGAATCTACATGCTTCTTGGAGTTGGTAGTCCAGCAATGCTTGAAACAGCTTTCCTTCATCAGAGGTAAATGTCCCAGATCGTTGAGACATTTGTGTGACAAGCTTGGCCACCAATTCATTATCCGAGAAAACTATAGGATCAGATGGAATAATTGTGACGGTTAAAGGTGTTGATCTTATAGTTTGCTTGGCTATCTGCATAAGATTTGGATATAGTTGTCTGGTGAACAGCTCCTTTGTGACTTTAGGAACGATATTCTAAAGGTACTTGTTAGTGTAACCTTCGATCATTTCGTTCAGTTCCTCTTGACGATGCCTTTTCATGAATTCCTGAATAAATTTCCTTTCTTCTTTCATCTTTTCATGCTCGTCATACTGATGCTGTATGTGATCAGCATAGAAATTCAACTTCTTTTGGAGAATGTCTTTCTTTCTGACTTGTTGTACAGCTTTCACAATTCTTTGATGAGTCTGAGAAATCCAAGATCGAGGTGGTTTCATCACAGATTTGGATGTTGATTTGGTTGACTTCTTTGATGGTGGTGGTGAGGAGTGAGATGAAGAATCTGATGAGGAGGAGACATGAGGAGGCTCGGGGTCCTTTGGAGGTGCAGAAGTATCCTCCTTGGAATGAGTTGGACTGTTGAGAAGGAAGTCATCATAATTCTCTTCGTCATCTTGTCCAGATTTAGCCTTTTCTTCCTTCTGAGCCTTAGCTTCTTCATCAGTTTTCTCTTTCTCAGTCTTATCCTTTTCTGGTTCCTCAAAGTCATATTCGATAGTATCCTCCACAAGCTTTTGTTGTTGTAAAAGAGTGGTGGCACCAGATCCCTTATCGGGTCGATTAACCGCATCAGGATCTGGTGAGGAGTGGGCAGCACCACTTGATCCTCCGGGTCCACCCATTTGATCTTTTGCAAATTCTTCAGCTTTTTGAAGGTGTCTAACGAGTTTAAACTTCCTCCTGTAGGATTGATCCAGTTGCTCTTCATCACTTTCTGAGCTTGAGCTTTGATCATACGGCACAAGCGCTGGAGTCTTCCCTTTGCCATGTTTAGCTGGAGGACTAGGAGGTTTTGGTACTGAAGGATTGTCATCCTTTGCAGTTTCAGAGTAGATAATCTCTTCATCTGTGTCAGTACCTTCAGAGCTTTCGTCCAAAATCTTTCTTTGCGGTTCGGGCTTGGGGATTGGCATGGGAGTAGCTTCCTTAGATGGAACAGTCCTCTTTGAAGGAGGGTTCCTCTTGGGGAACTTTCTTTGACTCTCTATGCTTAATGCACTTCCAGCACTACCTCTTCTGGTTCTCCGAGTAGGTGTCCCAGAAGCCTTTTCATCAAGATGGCCAACTTTTCCTTCTTTTACGGCTACCCGATACCTTTTGTACGTTTCCAGCTTTTTGATTTCCTTTGTAAGAAGGTGATCGGGCAACTCAGCACCCTGTTTCTTCGTAGACGATTCTTTGATTCTGACAGATAGTATGGGCTCAGTCAAGATGTCATGATTATCTGGGTCATTGAGTCTCCTGGGGATTTCAGGATGAAGTCCAAGAGCTCTCTGGATCAACAGTTTGGTGTATCTGACATAGGGAATTTTGGAGCCAAGCTTCTTATGAAACAACATCATATCTGCCCATAGCAGTGCTTCAATTATAATGTCCTTCTTGTTGATCAATGACCAAAAAATTTGCAGTTCCATGAGCTTGGGGTGCTCATAGCCACTGTCACGACCAGAGATTGATTTGGTGATGATCATATAGAGTGTCCTCCATGGTTGAGGAATATTCTTCAGCTCCACGTGAGAGTGCTTCGTAATGATTCCTTTAGATTCATCATAACCAATATCTATCAAGAATTGCAGGACAGTCTCTTCAGTAGGGGTAGCAAAGAAGTCGGTTGGAATGATGTCTGGAATGATGAGAACAGCTCGTAAGTCATCAGGAGTGATAGTGACTTGTTTGTGATTAAGAGTTACATTCACAGCATTTTGACCAGTGATCCCCTGCATAGAATCCCAAAATTGTTGAATGTAGACCTCTGGAACTGTGGCAGAGTGTGAGAGCATGTTCTAGTAGGGATGATTCCTGAGAATATCCACTGCAATGAGACAAGAAGATTCTGAGCATGTGAGGGTGTCAAAGTCAACCCTAAGGTTGTTCTTTCCAAGCTTTCTCGGATAACCCTCTGGAAAGATATCAGCAATTGTAAGAACTTCTGATGCATCCACATTCATTTGTTCAGCCATGTCGTGATCTGAAATAACATTGGCCAAAAGAACCAACATATCGAAAGACATAATGTTAGTCAACATAAGGTCTTATTGTCTAATTATTGAATGTACAGTGATAATGATTGTTACGAGTCCTAAGTCACTTGTTTGTCCAATAGTCCAATGACGTCGTGAAATGTTTCGTGAGTTAGTTAACTTTAAGTTTTAAAGTTTATGTTATCACTTATTGTTCACAACATATCAAACTTTTAAGTTTATTAGTGACATTATTGGATTCGTGACGTTATGATAAGTTTAATAACAAGTTTGTACACGTAACAATTCATAATGAAGGTCAATCAAGGCATAGGCGTAGAATTGGCAAAGTTAAGCGTAAACAGTAGTGACATACGCGTAGGCGAAAGCTTATGCGTAGGATCCTAACTTACGCGTAAGAAAAGTTACGCGTAGGAAAGGGGACCTTATGCGTAGAACTTATGCGTAGAACTTACGCGTAGGCGTATATAAACCTTATGCGTAAGGCTTACTCGTAAGAGTAGACCTTATGCGTAGAGGTCACTGTTTACGCATATCCTTCACAGGATACGCGTAGTCCCATTGTAGAACCTTACGCGTAATAGTTATGCGTAGAATTATTCTTACGTATAACTTGACTACGCGTAGGGTAATCCTTATGCGTAGAGAATCAAATGACCTTGATTCTGAATATTAAGCATAGCAAAGCCTGAAATAAATTCATCAAATCATCAAAATTAACACATACATTCATTATATCAACAACACGTGGCATGAATCATTCGTAAACAGTTACGCGTAGAAAGTCATACGCGTAGGTCAAAACCCTAAGGGTTAAGATTTACGCGTATAATTTCTAGCCATAGGATTTGCACCAAACTTTTTCTGGTAGTTCAAGAGTGTTGTGAGAGTCTTTAGACCAAGTATTAACATCTAGTTCATGATGAATCAAAAATACCCAAACTATAGAACTTTAAACCCTAATTCCAAATTGTTAATAATTTAGAGTTTCTGGGTGGTTATAGAGCAAGGATATCATCAATTCAACATCATAAGAACATAACCCAACAATCTTTTTTACCAAAACACTTCACATTTGGAAAAACCCAAATCGACTCATAAACCCTAATTTTCAAAAATCATTAATACGTGTTTCTGGGTGGGTTTTGATGGTTAAAATGATATCCTTGATGTATTTGAAACGTTTTGACACAATCCATTTAACCAAAAACACACACACAATGATTATGTGTTCATACGCTTATGCGTAGAACACATATTCACGCGTAACACACTTTTTAGCCGTTGGATTTGCATGAGATTAAAAACCTTAGCTTAAAAACATGTTAAGATCATTAAAACACTTACAAAATGATGATCAAAACAACGGATTTCTTGGTTCAATCTTAGGCGTAGGATGAAAGTAGTTGTGTGTATTAAATGTGAAGTGAAAAGTAGGTGGGAGGTGTTTTTATTAAAAATGACTTTAACATTTTGACAGTTTTAGTCCCTCCACCTTTTTCCTTTTTCAAACAAAGCCATTTAACTTCCATTTTGGTTACCAAACAAAGGTTTTTAAGAAAGAAACTTGACGACACTCCCCCTCGACTTAAGAAAAATGATGAAAGGTTATTTATTTTAGTTCGAGGAGTGTCATTGAACCAAAAACATTTACCACCATTGATAAAAGAAATAACCGAGATAAGATAACATGCAAGTACACAGATGTTTTGAAACAGTTAAGAGATTATTTTCTCCCCCTCAACACTTGATCGGAAAAAATACTAAATTTTGAAAGATTAAAGTGTTGACGGAAGAAATGTACTTGCCATGTTGAAAGAAAAATAGATTAGGAGAATATTTTTGTTGTTTTATCAGATTTTATATTTTTGTATTTTGTTTTTGAAAAATTTATTTACAAAAGAGAGTTTTGGTGTTTGACAGGTTTTTAAGACTGTTTTAGGAGGTCATCCAATTCCTCTTGAGTCAAACACCTCATACCAATTCGGTGGATCAGGTCATTAAACCTAGCGGGAGGCAAGGCTTTGGTGAGAAGATCTGCCAATTGGTATTCAGTACCCACAAAGTATAATTCAACGGTACCCTGTTCCACGTGGTCTTTGATGAAATGATAGCGAAGATCTATGTGCTTTGATTTCGAGTGCTGAACTGAGTTGCACGAGATCGCAATGGCACTCCGATTGTCGCAGTACATCGGGATTCTGTCAAATACGTAACCATAGTCTTTGAGTTGTGTTCTCATCCAGATGACTTGAGCACAACACGCGGACATGGCTACATATTCTGCTTCGGTTGATGACAGCGATGTACAATGCTGCTTCTTTGATTGCCAAGACACCAGTTTATCACCAAGAAATTGTAGAGCTCCTGAAGTACTTTTCCTTGAGTCTAAGCATCCTGCGTGGTCAGCGTCTAAAAAAGCGATTAGTTCAAAACCAGAATCCTTTGGATACCAGATCCCCAAGTTAATGGTTCCCTTGATGTATCGGAGGATTCTTTTAGCCTCAGAGAGGTGGGTTTCAGTTGGTCGCGACTGATAACGGGAGCATAGATAAACGGCAAAGACAATATCAGGTCTGCTAGCGGTTAGATACATGAGAGACCCAATAATACTTCGGTATTTGGTAGGGTCAACTAATTTCCTATGTAAATCAGCGTCTAGCTTCTTGGTATGAGTCATTGGTGTGGTATAAGTTTCACAGGTTTTCATTCCAAATTTGTTTAACAATTCAAGGGCATATTTGGAATGACTCAAGAAAATACCACGGGGTGATTGATGAACTTGCAGTCCTAGAAAGAACGTGAGTTCACCCATCATGGACATTTCAAAATTTTTCTTCATTAGTTTTGCAAAAGCGGTTGAAAACTTTTTATGTGTAGACCCAAAAATGATGTCATCCACGTAAATTTGAACAATTAAGATATGTGCCCCGTGATATTGTATAAAAAGAGTTGGGTCCACCGAACCTTTTGTGAAATTATTAGCAATGAGGAAAGATGATAGCTTATCGTACCATGCCCGAGGGGCTTGTTTGAGACCATAAAGAGCTTTGTTCAGTTTGTAGACATGGTTCGGGCACTCTGGATCAACGAATCCTTCGGGTTGGCTGACATAAACCGTTTCTTTCAGTTGTCCATTGAGAAACGCAGTTTTGACATCCATTTGAAAGACCGTCATATTCATATGAGCCGAGAACGCAAGAAATATCCGGACAGCCTCAAGACGAGCAACCGGAGCAAAAGATTCTTCAAAATCTATTGCTTCTTCCTGACGATAACCCTTAGCAACTAGACGTGACTTGTTTGGGATTACATTCCCTTCAGCATCCAATTTGTTTTTCCAAATCCATTTGAGACCAATGACGTAGACCCCTGTTGGTCTTTCAACCAGTTCCCATACTTCAAGACATTTGAATTGGTTGAGTTCTTCCTGCATGGATTCAATCCAGTTGTCTTTTTTCATTGCGTCTTTAATGTTTTTAGGCTCAGATTGGCAGACAGTGAGTGCATAAATGCAGTGTTCACCGTCTGTGTGAAGACGTTGTCTCATAACGACTGGTTGATTCGGGTTGCCAATAATATTAGCCAGAGGGTGGTCTTTTGTCCATCGATGTGTAGAGGGTTGATGTTGATATACATTGTGCAGATTCTGAGGATTCAAATGGTTTTGTTGAAGATTCCGCGACATCTGGTGCAGCAGTCTCATTAGCAAACGGGTTGAAGAACGTATTTGGATCAAAATCTGCAGGTGGGGGTACATCATTCAGAATATCATCAGCTGGTTCATCATTGTTGGAAGCGGTTTGTTCAACTGTTGTGTTGGAGTCAACTGGTGTAGGTGCATCTTCAACAGTAGTTGTTGTAGCAGGTGTATCAGGTATAAGAATATTATCAGGTTGTGCAGTGGAAACAGCGGATACACCTGGAGCACGTTCATCAATCTCGTCACTGAACAGAGGAGCAAATAACCTTTCCATTTGTTGACGTGTTAGCTGGGGGCTTTGTTCAGCTGATGATGGGGGTTGAGGGAAGTTTAAACGGTTGTTACCGGGTTCTAAGCTGTTATACTCAGAAGCCATTTTCGTAAGTTCATCAAAATGAGCATGAATCGTTTCCATTACCTCCTTAGTTCGACGATTCCAGATTCGGAAACCTTTAGAGTGATCACAGTATCCAATAAATACTCCAATATCAGCTTTGGCTTTGAGCTTTCCAAAATCATCACGATCATTATTCGGATAGCAAAGGGATCCAAATACATGAAAGTGTTTGAGATTCGGTTTATGGTTGTGGACAAGCTCGAAAGGTGTTTTGTTGTGGCGTTTGGTGATCATAGAACGGTTTTGAGTATAGCATGCAGTAGATACAGCTTCTACCCATAAGTAATCTGGAAGTTTAGCATTGATTAACATTGTTCTTGCAGCTTCCACTAACGTTCGGTTTCGTCTTTCAACAACTCCGTTTTGTTCAGGTGTACGTGCAATAGATGTTTGATGCTGAATTCCTACTTTCTCATAGAATTCACGAAGCGTTTTGTTAACAAATTCAGTTCCTTTGTCTGTTCGAATTAGTCTGACGGTGTTGCGGAGCTGAACCTGTATTTTCGTGAGAAAGGTGATGATCATTTGTGGAGCTTGGTCTTTGCTTCGAAGAAAATAGACCCAAGTCCATCGTGAGTAGTCATAAAAAATTACTAAGATGTAGCGTTTGCCATTTATCGTTTGCACACGCATCGGGCCACACAAATCCATGTGAAGAAGATGAAGCACATGCTGAGAGCTGTGTTCCACCTTTGAAGGAAAATGGGCACGAGTGCTTTTTCCTTGTTCACAGGCTGAGCAAAGATGATCTTTTGAATACCGGAATCGTGGGAGACCTTCAACTAGTTTGTGTCGAGCAAGGTTGGTGATGGTTTGAAAGTTTAGATGTGAGAGACGACGGTGCCATAGCCAGGATTTTGTTGATGTTGCCTTTGAAAGTAAGCATATGGGAGATGAAGCAACCATGTCTTGCATAGAGATAGCGTAGAGACTAGAATTACGCGAGCCAGACATTAGGTCATTTCCTTGTAGATCACGAATGAAACAAGTTTTCTCCCTGAAAGCAACCTCCAAATCTCCATCACAAAACTGACCTACTGAGAACAGATTATGACCGAGGCCTTCCACATAGTAAACCCTGCTGATTTCGATGTTCCCATTGACATAATCTCCGTAGCCCATGATAGCTGCGAAGTGATCATTCCCGAACCTGACAGTGCCAATGAACTTTGCAATAAAGTTTGATAACAGTTTAAGGTTGCCTGTCATGTGTCGGTAACATCCGCTATCAACAATCTAGAGAATGATCTGTATCACCTGCATTACGCACAGACGACACAGATGGAATAGAAGTAGATGTGGAACCCGAAATGTTAGAGGGTTCCAAAGCAGGTATATGAGACATGCACACATTAATGACTTTAGGCATCCATTTAAATCCTAGTGTGTTATATATCCATTTCTGCCATCTATGACTACTCTGTGCTTTAGTCTTAGTGAATGCACTAGGTGGTACTACATTCTTAGGAGGTGAAACTGGAGCTACAGTGACAGCAATGTTTTCCTTAGAATCTAAAGAAGGCGGTCTACCAAGCACAGACTGAGAATGATTAGTGGGCCTAGAGGTATTCCGATTCTTAGGATTCCGTAAACGAGAGATTATAGCTTTAGCAACACATTTGTCATGACAATCAGAATTCATACTTTTACGACAAATAACACAAGATGCATCAGACTGAATATCAAAAGTGCTTAAAGGTTTAGCATTCGTTACATCACTATTTCTATTACATTTGCCAGACGCAACATCTATAGTGGAAGCAACGTGAGTCTTATTCATAGTCCTAGGGTGTTCTTCTACTTTAGCATTCCTTATTGATATTTTCTTAGGTCGCAACTTCCTATTCTTCGATTGAGTGCTCCTAGGCTGTGAAGTGCGGACGTTTGGAAAAGACGCAACTATTCCTGTTTCAGTAGAAGGAAGCATGTTAGCAACTTGTGTTTTGGCAGTAGGAATTCTAGGTGCACGATTACTAAGTGTGACAGGTGCTAATCTCTTAATGATGGTTGGCGGAAGCTGTTCATACTTTCCTAACATTTCTCTTAACTTAGAGATAGTGTGAATCAAATCTTGATTTTCAGACCGAATATTACCAGCAAAATTCATGACTTCTCTAGTGTGAGCAAGATAGTGATCAAGTTCGTTTGATGCTTCATGTCGAGTCTTATTGAGTAAATCAAATATGACACCATATTCCTGTTTAACTGTTACAAGTTCTTGTTCATATTTAGAAATTTGACTTTTCAAAGACACGTTTTGATCATCCAGTTGCTCAATTTTAGGATCAGAAGACTTTGCACTCAACTGAGCGATTTTCTTTTGAAAACTAAGTTGATGGTTGTGAATATCTTTTCATACCAATGAAGATGACGTTTTGCATTGTAAAGTTCGGTGAGTAATCGATTATTTTCAGCTTTTAAAGACTCGATCTGAAGCACATTATCAATATTCTCAACAGTTACCACAGAGTCAACAGTATCAGCAGAGATATAATCAGATGCATGTGGCAAAGAATAGAATAACACAACATTATGGATATCAGCACAGATAACATCTTCCAAGAGTCGATCAACATCTTTTCTGAACATTTTCTTTTTGCGTTTAGTATTAGAAATAGATGTTTCAGTTTTCTCGAAAACGACCTTCATCACTCCAAGTTCCTTATGAAAATCCTTTTCCCAAGCTAATGCACAACTTTTCAAATTTTTAACATTTGGTAAAAGATTTTTCTGAAAAATGTCTCTTTGTTCTCGCGCTAAAGGCGATTGAAAGTGTTGAACTTTGATTTCAAAATGATGTTCTATCTCATGTTCTAAAGTTTTGAGGTCAGCCATGAAAATATCAAAATATCTAAGAATTTTGCGATTTTCAGGTTTTGAGTTTACTTCACTGATTGAAGGTAAAGGACCATAAATTTGTGCATAGTGTGGTTGGGGATTAACATTAGAAGACTCAGGTGTTTTGATGATAACCCTTGGTGTGTTAGAAGAATCCGTTGGTGTGACGAAAGTGACCGCTTTTTTATAATTAAAAGGTTTGTTGTAAACAACGTTTTTTAATTTTGATCGACTCTCGTCTTCTGCATCTAATTCCTCTTGACGATGATATTCAACAACACTCATAACAGTATCATCAATTTTGTATTCTGCACTGGAAACTTCAGGAGTTGGTTTGAATGTTTTTAGTGAAAGCTTTGGTTTGTAATCAGCTAGATTTTTTCCATATCCTTTTGGATTGGGTTTTAAGGTAAACTTTTCAATAGCTGTTACTGATTCACCATGTTTGTAAACAACAGTTTTAAACTCTTTAAGTTTGTTTTGCAAGCCGATAATTTCTTCAAGAAGGTCATCTACCCGACTCGTTGAATGCTTTTTGTATGCTGAGAACTGTTTTTGACAATTTAACAACTCAGCCTTAGCTTTTTGATTTTCCAAGGTGAGAGCGTTAATTTGCTTTTTATGTTCATGTTTCAGTTGTTCTATTTCAGACAACAAAGCATTCTTCGAAGCGGCTAGATTACGCATCTGTCTCTCTAAGTATTTTTCGTTTTGATGAGATTTAGCAAAAGCGGCTTCAAAACCTTTTTCACGGTTTTCTTGAGTTTTGAAAAAGTTGAGTTGCATTTGTAAGCATTCAAAATCCTTTGTTAATAGTGCATTTTTGCTTTTTAAGTCCTTGTTTAATGCATAACATTTCTCCATTTTGATTTGATGGTCTTGAATTAACCGAGCAAAATCTGGAGGAGGCAACAGTTCGGCTTGTTCAACGTGAGTCACAACATGATCATTATTTAGATCCTCAAGTACAACCACGGAGTCAATTTGATTATCAAGGGAAACCATAAGATCATCTTGATCGTCAAATGTAACTACAGGGTTTATTTGAAAATCATCAGAATGAGATGTAGATGACTCATTTTGAATAGTCTGAGCCGTGCCGGATTCAGATATTGGCGGAGATATTAGTTCAGATATGATGATGGTTTGTTCGGGTACCTGAGACAAGCCTTCAGTGTCGTACACTGGGCCTGTGTCACTCATGTGTAACTCATGCATATTAGCCATCAACATAACAGCTGCATTGGCCTGCAAGTCCTCCATATCATCATCTGAGTCTGCATCTGCCATAAAGCTCTGTTCTTTGTTTGTGAGAGATCCACCAGCTTCATCCTTAAGAGCCAACATAAGAGCCTCTTTGAAATAAGCACTGCCCCTAGTCCTTGGCTTTGGGCATGCATTAGCCAGGTGTCCCTTCTCATTGCAGTTGAAGACCATTCAAACCATTCTGAGCATTTCCCTGTTCCACCACTTGAGCTCTGTTGTTATTCCTACCCATAGCATTAAACCCTTGACCACCTCCCATTTGACGACCATAACCACGATTCTGAACTTCAACTCGTCCATTGTTCACAACAGCCTGATTTCGTGTATTGGATGAGGAACGAATACGATTGTTGGATTTGTTTGTATAACGGCTAAAAGCATTAGCAATCATAACAAATCCCTGTTGCAATGCTTCGAATGGATCGGATTCCTCATTAGTTTGACTATGAAGTGCTTGACCATTGCTGTTGTTGTAAGGAACCAATTGATTTTGTTGAGATTGCTGTGATGGATCGTTTGGTGTGACTGAGGCAGTTGGTTGAGTTGCTTGTTGAGGAGGATAACTTTGTTGAGCATATAAGGCAAGTTGTTGATTTTCCGGATGTGTAGGTGGAGCAATTTGAGCACGGAGAATCCTTTCCCGATCAACTTCCTTTTCATGAGGCTTCAAGTAATCGTACAACAATCCATATGTACAATGATGCATATTCTTCGCTTGGCGGAGAAAAATGACATACTTCTCCCATTCAGGACCAAGACTACTCAGGAACTTAGTATTCACTGCAATTCTTGGCATGATGATGTTGTGTTTATCCAAATCATTGATGATGTCTGAAAATCGATGATGATAAGACTCTAGTGTCTCTCCAGATTCAATCATGAAGTGTTCATAAGCCAAGTAAATTTTGGATTCCAAATCCTCCTGATTGAGTACTGATCCTTCCATAAGAAGATGAATATGGTCCCACATTTCCTTTGCAGTCTTTTGAGCATCAACACTTCGAAGAATTGGGTTAGGTAATCCTAAAAGGATATATTGCATTGCAAGCTCATCAGCTTCATAGTGTAGAAGTTCAATAGCATTTAGATCTGCAACAGTAGCAATGTTGGTTTGTTCATCTCTTGGTGGAACAACATTAGGATCTCCGGGTAAAATGACAGTAGGCATCTCAAATGGACCTTCCAAGATAACCTTCTTTAAGAACTTTCCATGTGGCTTTTTCAGATCACAAAACCTAAAGAACCTTATCACCCATTGATCGTAGTTTCCTGGAGTGAGCATTGGAGGTCTATCAAGTGATCCAGCTTCATGAATTGATTGTTGGCTGCTTAAAGCTTCACACATCTTTGCAAACCAAGTGGGTTCCTTCATAGTGTTCCTTGATGGATGTTGATTGAATTCATTTGTGTAGGGTTGAACTTGAAGACTTGGCGGTGTTTGAACCATTTGTGGTGGGGGAATTGCACCAAGTTGTGGAGTATGTTTTTGATTAAATTGTTGTTGATAAATTGCTTGTTGTTGATTCCATTGTTGATGTTGTGGACTTAGTTGTTGTTGTCGTTGAGGATAAGTGTAAGGGAAATAGTTAGAGTATGGTGGTTGAGACATGTTGAAAACTTGTGTTGGAAAAATGGATCTTTGTAGTCGAATGAACCTTTGTTGATGAAGTGTCCTTAGGCGTAGAAAAGACAAGAACCAAGTAGCACTTATGCGTAAAAACACCAAAGTTACGCGTAACAAAGAGAAGTTACGCATAGGATTTAGCTTACGCGTAAGTAGGGAAAAAACACTAAAGTTAGGCATGGACAAAAGTTAGGCGTAGAAAGTTAGGCGTAGGATTTTCTTAAGCGTAAGACTAGGCTTAGGCGTAGGAAAAATCTTAGGCGTAGGATTTCTACGCGTAAGCTTATGCTTATGCGTAATTTTAGGTTTTTTGCCCAAATGATCTTTTACACTATCACAGTGCAAAAGATATCCAAATTCGACGTATTTTCAGACTTATCCAAGTAAAAAAACACGGAATAAACCACGAAAATGAAGATCAAACCAAGGAAGCACTTACGCGTAGTTTTAGGGTTTTACTACGCGTAGAAATGCACGAAATTTTGATTATGTCCAAAAGTGTTTCTAAACCAGTTTTTGTGTGATAAAATAGCTTCAATAACACTAAAATACACAAAAGTGTGAAACTTGATGAACCAAAGCCTCTAAAACAGTTACGAGTAGGATAGAACCCTCGTTCAAAAACTCGATCAAAAACAACTATCCACGCATAAAGTTTGAAACTTTTTGCCAAAAACAAGTATTTTAACACCTTAAAACGTTGAAAGTACAAGAATCTTGGATTAAAAAGTGTAAAAAACAAGTTTTTAAGCGGACCAAAGTATCAAACGTGCGTTTTAGGCGTAGGACCAAAACCCACTTCAAAAACAAACACGATTCACCCAACTAGTAGGCGATTGATACCACTGTTAGGTCACTAGTTTTACAAACACAAGTAATATAGAAAGAGATAAGGCGATTGAACAAGATCTAACACACACACAAACAATAATAATACCGGTTACGCGTAGGTGAATGTGAAAGAGAAAAACTTGAACAACCAACCCTCAAATGAGGGTTTACAAGAGTATTTATAGGAGGGAAGCTAGGGCAACACTCCTAGTTCCCTTCCTTTCTTAAATGGGCTTGGGCCTAAGCTCATGGGCCTTCTACATAAGCTTAAGGCTAATAACAAACATAAAGGCCATAATAAAGCTAACTATTACATATTCATTACTAACACTTGATTATGGTTTAGGAGTGATTCCAACAATGTACAAGTTACTTGTAATCAAACTTTGTCTCAACATACATTCAACACCTCTCGATGTCTCAAGTCCTCGTATGTTACAACACAGGTTCGTACATGTTTGTTATGTGGCATTATGATCAAACCCATTAAGAAATCATTTAGAATGTTTAAAATACGTTTAGAGTCACTAAGTATTTTAATAGGTTAACCATTCTATTTCGAACCTCATTTTACATTTTGCATTTACAAGTATTTCATACAAATACTAAAGTTTACTTACACTTGACAAAATATATTTTATTTTGACAAGCACTCTTTTTCAAAAGGTAACTAGACATTTTATTAACTAGTTACATAATACATTTTACAAGTTTACCTTGATAAACTTTTTAATCTAAAAATGGAAATACATGTTACATCATGTCATGCATCATCTTTGAAATCCTTGGAAGATCACTTGAATATTTTGGTTAGACTGACACTCAATAAATCAAATGTGATCTTAGTAAGATTTGGTAATATCTTGCAAATATTTGAAGAAAGATTTTTTAGATTTTATGTCAGGCACCCACGACACCAATTTGTATAAAGGACGAAACCCTTTAAAGGGCTCCTTGGTCCGTGGACGCTCCTGTCCACTTTTGGCTATAAATAGAAGCCCATTGTTTTCCTATTTCTTCACCACTTGAAAGCACATCTTCTCCACCTTATTGCATACATTTAGATCAATCATTAACAATGTAGTAACACACATTAAACACCCTAATGATCATGATCATAATGCTTCTAACATTCATCTTTGTTGTAAGCATACTCTTTGATCAACCAAGTAAATCTTGGAGATCTAGGCATCCCCACTCACCACAAGTTGAAGATCTATCACAAGAAGTTTAGGGAACTTGTGATCTTCATCATGAAGGCTTCCTATCAATGGAAGTTCATTTAGAAGTAGTTATTCATATCCATTAGACATTTGTGTCATGGATCATTAGTGTAAACATCATTGCATCATAACAACACTTTCACCAAACTAGATTAGATGGTTTATGTGTTTGTGCCATAAAACACAAGGTTTATTATGTTGGGCCATAAAACATATTGGGAGTGGTTGTACCCTTGTAAAAGAACTCGACATCTAGCTTAGTGTCGGAAATATTGTATAGACGACGATAGGTTGGTTCTACCTCGAACTAGAACCTGGTATTTAGCTTTGTACCATAAAAAGTGTAAGCGACGATTGTAAGGTTTTGTCCGCCAAGAAGGGAGCTTGTTGATTTAGTGAAGTAACTCTCGAGTTGGGTACTCGGGGAGTGGAGTTGGGCGGAAAGGAGATTTGTGACGGAACCACTATAAATCCTCGTGTTCGGTTTGCACTTTCCTTTCTTTATCTCTTTACTTTTATACTTGCACTATACTATTGTTTGTGATGTGGTTTGATGTTCATGATTGTGTGACAACTTGGTTTACCATGCTTTATATTAGTCACAAACAATAATTGGTACTTTCATATTATAACAAGCTTCATAAGCGATTTGATACTAAAGATCTAAAGTTTTTAAACGGTAACGTATTCACCCCCCTCTACGTTTCCACAAAATTTTTTAATTTTTTTCCTTTTGAGCGATCCTTACTGTTGCTATCTTCTTTCATTTTTTTATTTTTTCAGATTTTTATGAGTGTTTTTTTTATTATGAGTCCTACCGTGATATTAACGATTTTATGAGTCCTACTGTGATATTAACGATTTTACATAAAAATTTACTTTGATATTAGTAAAAAACTTAGTATAACTGCTTTTTTATCACGATATTAAGAAAAGTTACGGTGATATTAAAAAATTTAACTTTGATATTAAGATAACATGTTAAAAGTAATTGTAATATTAATAATTTTACTTAAAAAGTTACTTTGATATTAGAAAAAACTTAATATCATTGCTAATTTAGTTACTACTGCTAGCCTTAGTTACTACTGCTAGCCTTAGTTAGTTAGTACTGCTAGCCTTATTTAGTTAGGACTGCTAGTCTTTTGTTAGTACTGCTATTAAGAAAGCTTGATAATTACGGTGATATTAACAAAATTCATAATATCATTATACCTTTTAACCATGAAAATAATTTTTTCTTTCTGAATTTTTTTTCAGCGATTCTTAATAAATTGTTGTCCTCTTTCTTTTTTTTTTAATTTTTTCAGATTTTTTTGAATTATGTATATTTTTTTGAATGTTACTGTGATATTATCTGCACCATCCCTACTTAAAAGCTAATCCGCACCTGATCCGGACCTTATATATATATATATATATATATATATATATATATATATATATATATATATATATATATATATATATATATATATATATATACTAGTTTTCGAAGCCCGCCCAATGGGCGGGCATCACTTATAATGATTTGTTTGTTGGTTTTTGTTAACTTAAATACATTTTTAAAAATTGTCAAGAAATTTTTTAATATGATTGGGTGTGCGTGACTTATAATTATTTTTTTTTTGTTTTTAAATAACTTAAATACATTTTTAAAAATTGTCTGACAATATTATAAGACAATTTTTTTTTAAATAAATTATAAATAATTGTATGGTTTGAATGGATGGTTAATAAGACAACATATATAATTTTTACAACATTATGAATTATATGCATGGTTGTAAAGTCGTAGATAATAATGTTTTAAAATAACACAATCTCATCAAGTGCTGAGTTCGATGGAGCACACACCAAAACACGTACACGATATTTGCGGCTGGCAGTGACGACTTCTGGTTTCAGGTCATTACCAGTAGTTGGAAAAAACCACCGTCACCATCTTTAGGCATTTTTGCATCTCTAGGATTAATGCCCGTTAACCATGGAGAGGCTTTTAGCCAGTGATTCATTTTCTCTTGAAAGTCTAAATCTGGCTGAATCGACGTCGTCTATAACCCCTAGCCTTCCAAGCTAACGATGTGGATTCGATTTACGCTACCACACTACATTAAGATGATACGTCATTCATCCATTGTTTTGCTTCAATAAGTAATTTCTTGTGCTCTTCAATAATAATAAATTTTGTGGTTTTCCCTTTTTTGTTTAAACTTTCTTT
The DNA here is from genome assembly GCA_019973895.1 of Chrysanthemum seticuspe. Taxonomy (NCBI): domain Eukaryota; kingdom Viridiplantae; phylum Streptophyta; class Magnoliopsida; order Asterales; family Asteraceae; genus Chrysanthemum; species Chrysanthemum seticuspe. The sequence continues at coordinate 3,502,775 of BPTQ01000002.1, read as the reverse complement.
ATAGGATGGATCCAGAAGCATTAGTCTGCTTTCCTCCAGTGTGCGACTGCATGTGGTCAAGAGTCCTTGTATAGAAGCCATGGTAACCTGTCTCACCCTCTTGGCTGGATGAACGCAAAGCTAAAAATAAAACACAACACATTTAATTGAACATGGTAATTGCCAAATAATTGAATCGTGTGCACTTACATGTGGAAAAATTGGTGACAGAATTTTGTTAGTATGAGAAGAAGCTGTTGCAACCCAATCTCTTGTACGTTCCACATGCATAGATCTTTTAACATCATATTGTGAAGATTCTTGGATTGACTTTTTTCTAAAAGTTGACCATGATATAGCTTTTTCAAGTGGCAGAGCTCCTCCAGAAATGAGAGCGGGGACTTGTCCATATTTTGCGTGTTTGTTTTCTGAAAGTAAGATTGGTTAACAGAGGTAAAATTGTCGAACCCGGGACGAAGCTTTACTGAACTTGTACTTATGGTCAAAAACCTCGATAACGCTATAGTGACCTGTACCATGAAAAGCCTAGAACCGCTGTTATGTTTATTAAACTTGGCTCCTATAAAATCAACATATGTGGCAATAATAGTGCAGACATTGGCTCATGTGCAGTCTCGCATTTGAAATTGTACATGACTTTCTGTAGATCTCAGTTTAATCCAAAAAATAAATATTATGGTAAGAACAATATCTGGTAAAATAGGAACTTTAAAAATAATAGGAAGCCAAATAACGAATCATTGAAACTGATGTGAAAGTTCTTTACTGGAAACTCAATGAAAAGAGTCATTTTAGGCTGTTTGGTAACCCGTAAAATCATTAACATTTTACATAAATTTGAACATTATATGGAAACATAACACTTTGTTACACAAATTTACATCATTGTATAAAATTATCATTTTTATAAGCCGGTTTTAAGGGTTATGCAGTTAGAAAATGAACCAATCCGGACACAAAGCCAACTTTTAATGACTCGAACGTTTAAAAAAATGACTAAAACGTGACATAAGTACATAACCTTAAAAAAATATTAACAAAAACAATGGTACTTATAGTCTTCAAGTATTGAATTTCTGCATACCTGTAAAAATACTCGAGAATCCCAGAAGCAGCAACAACATGGCCCTTCTTCACTCCACCAAACCATAAATTCCCAGTATGCACATAAGTTCTTGAAGATTCCGTACCAATTGATGAATCCGACATAATCGTACAATTATCAACACCATTTCCATGAATGGGGATGGTTGTTCCTCGTCTAGAACTACTATTACCTATTTGAGGTCATTTCTTTTAATACCAATAGTAAAGTAACCCAACTATAGCCAAATTTCTCCGATCACCACTCCTGTTGAGATCCCGATTATCAAACCATATGATTTCTCTTTTATCTCTTATTAAACAACCATCAACACACTTGCGGAAGTGATCATAACTCATAAATATATAATGAGTGTTTGGAATTGCTTACTAAAACTGTTTATTGTGTTTAAATACAGTAGATTAGCAGTTTTGAGTGTTTTTTACAATGAAACTGCTTATATGTTTACGTGAAGGCAAAATACGCCATCATGGAATCGTTTAGCGGGTGTTTGGATTTACCCAAAGTCCCGCCCCGCCCATATTGCCACCTGTACTATGGGTCAACCCGACCTGGAGTATGTTTTAAGCATTGGTATTTTGATTGTGTGAGCTTAATCATACAATTTAATGAACTTCTGTAGGTTTAGTCATCAAATATTTCTGGCAATTGGAAGATAGAACAATCATTTTCGTTGCTGACCCTACTTTTGGTAAGAGTTGCATGACTTTATCCACCACACCCTTCATTCATTATTTTTTAATATACGTTACTTTAAAACTAAGTATAGATAATAGTTTGAAATCAAATGCATAAAACTCCTATATATAACACATAGAATGTGCATGATCTTATGTATTGGTTTATCAATATCTAAAGGTTGTGTTATACAGATATCGAATAGTGTGGTTGTACTTTTTTATCGAATCGGTAACAACCTGATACACTGTTGTGTATACTAAAATACTACCATTATTGTCAAAGGCTACTTTATAAATGCATCATAATTTTTAATTTTTATTAATAGTTGATAGCGAATTCATTTACACAACTAAAAGTATTAGACACAAAAGACAAAACAGTAACTCGTGGTATGATGTTTACAACACCTATAATCCGAAGGTGCACCTACTGGGATACCTGAATCCGTAAGATGGACATGAGGAAAATTGAAACGGGTAAGTATAAAAAGAGAACACCAACCTCGCATACGACTGGCAACAGGCTTCACATGGTCATCTGCTAATCCATTGGGTGAATTAGTATGACTGGTCGGTCCTGAATGATTGTACAAAGATGACGATAAGGCACTGATAAAGAAAAAACGCAGGTTATATGCTTCCTACATATGATTTAAAAAAAAAACACATTGTTCGTATAACAAAAGCACATATTTAAGACTGAGACCTGTGGCATGGTGCGGCTGTCGACGGGCAGGAAACACAGTAGGTGTATCAAGCACATATAGTGTATGTTGTCTACATGTCGGAGACGCTAGGGCATAAATAATAGCAGTATACCAATTGTTATAAATAAATGAAATGGTAAATGAATAAACGAATATAGAATGAAAAATATTGTTGAATGGCATACCAATAGAATGAGAAATGGGTCTATCATCAAAAGGTGTGTAAGGAAACGACGATGAAGATGACCATAAGTCACTTGTGACCGACATGTTAGCTGCATGACGAATGAAACGATATACATCACTATGAAGAAAGTTACCAAAAGCGCATATGACAAACATAATATAATACATACGTGATGCGTCCATCCATGGTGTATCTTGAATGCTACAGATGTCATCTAGTTTAGCCTTACCCTTAACGACAACTGATATAGTATGCTTGTGTGACAACATCGCTCCGCCAGACCTTCTAGTTGAATTAGGTGTTCGAATAACTATACCCCTGATGGAGGCAAGACGTATATGATTACACGCTCCAAAATAACCATAATCCGAAGACGGGTCTGCTGTAACACCTGAAACTATAAGATGCACATAAGGAAGACTGAAACGGTTAAATATAGAAAAGCACCCATCTTCATGTCATCTGCAGATAATGGTGAAAGAATACAAACTTGAATCCGCTCATCGTATTTTTTTTGGAGAATTTCAGCAAATGGGAAGTGAAATCTCGAACACGTTCATTAAGTTGGTTGATTGATGTTCTTTGTCAAAAGAAGCGTTCTGATCTTGCACTTGAAGTATTCCAGTCAACCTTCCTTCTTGTGTTCACGAAGATAACACTTTGGGTGATGGCCAAAGTCTCATAAAGATCATAGAGGGTTTCCAGCTTCCACTCTTCTTTTTCCACATTCACGTAGAACTGCTTAATACCTTCCAAGGTGAGTTCATCATGCTTCACGAGAATTCTAACTGGTTTGTTCATGAACTTTCGGGTGATCTCAAAGGCCTCTGGTGGCATCGTTGCAGAGAACACTCCAACTTGAACCTTTGACGGTAACAGTTGGAATATATCATAAATCTAAAACAAATGCAATTTACTTGTTAGAAACTATATTATATTTCCATGCAAGATTAATTTGTTACATGCTTTAATCTTAATGTTAGGCTTGTCATTAGGTCCATAAATAAGGCTAACTTTTTCATGTCAACCCCATTTATTTTCACCCTGCTGTCACCAGCAAGAAGTCGTTGGGACTGCTTTCCATTCATCAGAAAAGGATACTCAATGATAACTTTATTAGAGTAAACAACACATGAATTATTGGTAACAGATTATTCTTTAGGTCATATATGTTTTTCAACACCTTGGTACTTCCATGAGCAGCAACATCAGGATATATATATTCATCAAAAACAACATTTTACTGGTGCACCTATATCAGCCTAACTCTTCAGATATCCATCATGGTGGTGTTCCTTCCTTCCTCGGTTGAGAAGTGGACATGTTGAAAGAAAGGGTCGTAAGCTTAAAAAAAGGACCAAAGTTTTTGATAATGTGACGATATAAAAAAGGCAGTAACTTACTTAATGCTATTATAATACTCTTGTATATGGCTATAAGATGAAATGTATAGTAGTATAAGTTTTCAATTGTTTATTTATTGGAATATATTTGATATTAGTTTTGGTTTGAGATTGGTTAGGCTACTGATATATAATGAACTGGTTATAAGACTTATATGTGATTATATCATCGAATGATTATGTTTACTGTCAAGGTCTTTTTTTTACCACTGTTTTATTCTTATATACAAAGTGAGAAGTGGAATACCTGAGAAGCCGATGCTGGTGATATTCCACTTCAGGTATTGTTTTTCTTGAAAAAGATGGTTTCACTTGCATCTCCTAACCAATGAAATAAACAACAATCGGTTTAATAATGTTCCTTACAGCTTCATAATTATATACAGGTGTAATGGGGCGCAAATTTAATTATCTTTCTATAGATAGACACTTTGAAAAAATCACATTTGATAAACACTAATTTGAATATTCTAATAATATCATATGTGATATTAGTAATAAATCACATATGATACGTAATATCATATGTGATTTAACACTAATATCACATGTAAATTACATATCATATGTGATTTAACAATAATATCACATGTGATATTATCGAAGTATTCAAATTAATGTTTAATCACATGTGATTTTTTATGCAAATTTTAATAATGAAAAAAAAAAGAAAAAAGGTGAAAAAATGATTTTTTTTATCGAAAGTATATCAAAGTGTCCGTCTATAGAAAAATAATTAAATGCTCGTCGCGATGGTGTAATTATTTTCACTTAATGATTAACGGTTTAAGAGACACTTAAATTATAAAAATAGGTGAAATATTAAAATACTTTTATTCTCAATCATTGATTTCTTTTTAAATGAAAGGTGAGGATGAGTCATTTGGTATGTGAGAAAAGTTTGACATGTAAAATAACACTCCTCATATATATATATATATATATATATATATATATATATATATATATATATATATATATATATATATATATATATATATATATATATATATATGTGTGTGTGTGTGTGTGTGTGTGTGTGTGTGTGTGTGTTTGTGTAAAGCAACTAGCAAGGCGTAAGAAGCCAAATAGTATAATACAAACTAGGAATGAAACAAAACAAAACATCCTAGAATCCTCTCGAGGCTTTAACTACGAGGGCAACAAAAAGGATGAAAAAACTCTTGCTATTTACAAAGAACCACGACAAGAGAAAAATCCCCACCCACGGAGGTCGAGCTACCAGCTTTCACTCTGGAGTGTTTTTTATGCCGCCCCAAACAAGCCTTGAGAAAAAGAGAAAAGAAAGAAAGCATCAACCAATGCCACAACTCACAATCAATAGCGGAGACTTAAGAAAATCTACCCGATAACACGCCATATGACCTATGTGACGTAACTATGAAAAAGAAGATGAACGAATGTTGTCAAAAATGTTTGTTAGGAATTAGAAATTCCATAGTGAAGAGTCGGTCACCCCAAATATAATCTAGTATAAGTTAGCTCGTAGACATATCGTTATTTACATTACTTAGTAGTTAATTAGTTAGTTATTAGCGTAGATTAGTTTAGAGTAACACCGTGGAGGAATGACTGGTCTTTACCCACTATATGCCTGATCCACAGTCTGACAGGAGGACGTATTAGTTGTAAGTATAAATACCCTTCCCACTACGGGAAAGATGGTGCTTCTCATTAATCTAACCTTACATTTGTTTGTTTATCTCTCTAGAAAACACCCTTTCTACTCTCTTCATCTCTCTAACATGGCTATCTTGTTTAATCATCTACCTAGACCACCCGAATCATTCAAACAACACAAATATATGATCCTACAAATGGTATCAGAGCCAAGGTTATTGTATTGTGTTGATTTGTGTGGTCTCGTATCATGGTTTGAAGCTGTTTTTACCCTTGTTTTCCGGATCTGAAAGTTTTTTTTCTTTCATTATCATTCGTGGTAACAATTTCTTATACATCCTTTTGTATGTATTTGGTCAAAACAATCTAAATACTTTATTTCCAGTTTTACCTAACTGCTTCTTGTGGTCATTTTATCATCAGTTTCAGTTTTTGGGTAACTTGTTACATTTTTGACTGTTTGGTACATATCCGTGAAAACTTGGTCAAACTGGTCTGTTATAGTGGTCAAAACAGGGCACAAAGGAAGATTTTTATGTCACTTTTTCTGGGTTTCAATGAATCTGGTCTGTTACTTGGTCAAACACGGGTTAATATGAAGCTGTTTTTATACTTTTTTCTGGCATTTTTTTGGGTTTGTTAAATGCGACTTTCTTAGTTGCGTTTTGTCAAATCTCGTGGGTGCGAGTTGCTAAAAAAGCATGAGAGCATTTTGACTCCATCTTGATGCGACTTGTCAACAAAAATGATGTGGGTTGAGTGAAATAGTCTAGAAGCGACTTGTCTAAATTGCTTTTTTTAAAGCGATTTGTTTTTAAAAAGAAGCGACTTGTCAAAATAATGGATGCGAGTTGTTGATTAGATGAAGCGACTTGAACCATTTTCATTTTGTTTTTAAAAAGAAGCGAATTGTCAAAATAATGGATGCGAGTTGTTGATTAGATGAAGCAACTTGAACCATTTTCATCACTGACAAAGACTCAATCAACATCATTCTAATTTAATTCTCAAACAACATCATTTACCAATCAATCATATCCGACCAATAATCAACCACGGCTAATATGTTCAAACCATCATTCTAATGACAAGATTTATTACATCTAACACATGACTTTAAACAAAATGAAAACTTGAATGATCTCAGACTCCTTTACCTTTGGGTTATTCAACCTCAAACCTTTAAGGTCATCTTATGAAAGTCAAAAGAGATTCATCACTGATCAAGTTTTTTTTTTTGAAGTATTACTTCAATTAAATATTCGACTCATGAAAATGAAATTAACAAAGTGATGTTAACTCACTTTTCATTCGCTCGTTGAAATCAAAACAGAACAAAAACAGAAACACAATCAAAAGGATTAAACCTAACTGTGATCCATCACTTAATGAATCATGTAGCCGACTCAAGATTGACATCATCCCTATGGCTAAGTCAATGCAAGGTTCTATCTTTCAAGCCATCCCTGTGGCATGTTCAATTCAAACATAAGGAGATTTGATGTTAATGTGTTCATCCTGGTGATATTTATGATGTGTATTATTGTTTTTGGATATGAGTATTGATTGTAGGAATAGGTGTGAGTATTATCAGAGAATGGGGGCAGGCGTAAAAGGATTAAGGTTGTAATGTGAGTATTTTTAGGGTTTCTATCACTTTAGTTGTGTTATATACCTGTTGAATTAGGGCATTGATAGGATCAGGTCCTATAGTCTCATGGGCTTGGTGATTATTTTTATGTGACGAATGGGCCAAAATATTTGGGTATTGGGTCTCATGATAGTGGTCTCGTGAAACAGTATCTATCACTTGTGTTAATGAGTCGTGAGTTTGGATTGGATCATGTGTTATGTCTATTTATTAGGGTGATATAATTTATTTGTACATGGCCCAAACTAATTTTTATCAGACTAATGAAAGATTATGGTGAATCGGGATGCGTGATGGAAAACGATTATGTTAATTTTAAAACACGTAGTAAACGTTTGAGATACATGTCTGATGAAACTTAGCACTCGAGTGGTAATGGATATTGGAGTTTTGGTGAAACATACAATGTATTGGAATTGGGTAATGGATATTGGATTTGGAGGTTGGGCTTGATTGTTGGACTTTGATTATGGATCCGAAATATTGCTAGGAAGCATGTGTTGAATTGGACTTGGATTGACATGGACTTAATGGATTTTAGATCGGGTGATTATTAATGAAAATAAGAGTTGAAGATGAGTTTTAATTATTCAAAAAGACTTGTTGCGAGTTGATGTTGAAATTTGTTGTGATGTACGGGTTGATACGTTGGCAATTTGGAGTATACATTTTCACGGAGATTATTATGTCGCAGCTTGAAGTGCCTATTAGATAATGTTGACTATGGGGTTGTTTGGACGATATTTCTTATTTGGATTTGCTGTGAAGTTTTCCTGATGCAGTTACTTATTTCGTCTTCTTTCTTTCTACCCTTTCGCGAAGATGACTTGTTCGGGCATTTATAGAGTGTGTTAAAGACTTGGCTATCTAGTTACGTTTGTGATTCTTTCTCACTTAACCCACAACGTAACTATCACTTCGGTGTCTCACGCTGTTGAGGATTCGTAAGGAGGTTTTGTACATTGGGTACACCGTTTCTTTTTCACGAGGATTAGTACAAGCTTAAGTAGAAAATCTGGGGAATTCTACTTCATGATCAAGTTTGGTACATCGAGTTTACCTCTCCATGTAGTCACAGAAATTTTCGACTAAATTCGTGAATGATGTGTTTACCAAAGGGTTTGATGGATGAGATGTGATCAACAATTCTCATGGGATATTCGATGTTACATAATGTCAATGATACTTCACAGTCTAAGCAAAATCTTTCAAGAATCTCCAACAACAATCTTGATTTTTCAAGATGTTTGCTTATGACAAGAACTTTTCGTGTAGATGGTCGTACATGTTAATGATGCTTCCGAAAGTTCGAAACCATCACGGGGGAGAATCGTGTACTTTGATGTTTTACGGTCAACCTCAGGGGGAAGTAGTGTATACTACTCGACTTAGTATGGTTTGTGAAGTTGTCTACATATGGGTAAAGAATTGTTGATGATGTTGTTGATGTTGGAGAATGATCCGTTGATGAACCGCTGCATGTTCCCCTAAAACAGTTATTCACCGAAACCAAATTTGTTATAACACATTCAAGCTGACATTGTTTACGGTTTAGTCTTGATTTTGTAAAATCCCGCGAAAGAATCTATTTCTCGGTTTAAATCATAGATTTGTAAAATCCGGTGAAAATGGAATCATCCCGGTGTAAGTAAAGTGCATTTCTGGCTCTATCTCTCGGTTTATTCTTGGTTTTGTAAAATCCCGCGAAAGAAAATATTTATTAGTTTAAACTATAAAATTGTAAAATCCCATAATGATGGAACCATCCTGAAAAAGGAAAGTGTATTTCGGGATCTTATCTGATGCTGGTGATACGATTTCTGCTTTGAAGAAGGGATAAAAGGATGTATTCCATGAATTGGATGTTTGTTTGGATTTTCTTCATGACGGTTTGGTTACTTCAAAGTTTTATGGGTATATGCTCATTAAACCATGGTTGGGATCAAAATCATTATCATAGTTCACTTAAAACGTCAAAGGAGGCTAGATTTGAGCTTTTAACCAAAAAGATGTGACAACTGGGTTAATTAACTATTATTTATTTGAGGTTGAAGTGAAATATCACGGGCGAGTGTACTTAGTATCTGATGGTATCGGGGATGGTTGGATGAAGATTCTTCAAGATCATTGTTCGAGCTTATTATCAAAAAATAAAGACTTGGAAATCTAGTTATTGTTGGGTGACTTTTTCATTTTCTTTTACCACCTGGGGGAATTGGGCTCTTACCACCACAAAATAACTATCACTTTAAGGAGGTACATTGTAGTGCTCAGTGTCACATTCAATTGTGGATTGTCAAGAGGTGATGTACGTCTTATACTTGATGGTTGGTTGGTTGAAGAGTATAGAGTACTTAGAGAGTACTTAGAGATTCTAATGGAAATCGGCACCGCTCTTTGTTACATGTGTGCAAGTTTAAGTCACGAGTTCGGGTTAGTTTACTTCAGGGTCAAATTCATCATATTGGGTTTTCTCCATCACTTGTCATGACAAAGAGCCTACTGAATGATAATGGGGTTGATTACAAGTTTGCCAAGAGTAGTTGAAAATAGAGAGATTACGACGTTTGAACACAACAGTTCAAGCCTCGTTCTCTAAAGAAAAGAAAAGTGTACGTTTCAGTGCCCTTTATCTTCAAGAATAATAGAAATCTTCTTATGACGTTTGAACACAACAGTTCAAGCCTCGTACCTCAAAGAAAAGAAAAGTGTATGCTTCTGTGCGCTTTATCTTTTGAGGAAGAGAAATCTACTTATATATGACCATTCTCAGCAACATGCTTCATGCTTTTTCCATGTGCTTTAAGTGATCAAGTGAACCGGACTACCGTTGCTAGTACTCTTATTCCACTTGCTCTATTATAATGATGATGGCGACATCATATGCTACCTTTGAGGGGGAGAAGTGTGAATAGAATACATTTGGATGATTTTCACTTATTCAATCAAGAATGGCAACTCTGTATGCAATTCTTGAGGGGGAGAAGAAGTGTGAATTAACTGCATGGTTGATTGATATCCTAAAATAAATGGTCAAACGGCTCCAAACTCATGTAAGAACCGAGCTTCTTCTTATCGGGTCTTCTTCACATGAAGTTTTCTTCTAAGAGCCGTTGGTTGACATCTTCACACGGGGCTGATATGATTAATGACAAAGTGCTTCCAGTTGCGGGGATGATCTCCTTGATGAACATCTTTCTGTTCTTGTTTGATTGGGAGGGATTTGATTTAAGGGGATTTGCTATTTGTAAGTTAACGGGAATGTATTTGGTGAGTTGAAGATGTTGACTTTCTATTCCCCAATTGGACAATCTTGAAGAAGGTCGAGTCTACAGTCGGTTCTACATTCTCTGCTACATGTTAGAAGACTAAAGATGAGTTGCATTTGATTATCTAAAGACTTCTTCTAAATCTGGGCATTTATCAAACAGATTGTCGGTTTTGGGGAGAGCACTAATTGGGGGAGAGTGAAAAGTCAGATTTAATCCCCAATTAGACTTGCTCAAATTCTACTTCAGCAAGTTGATTCTCACAAGAATTCAAGCGATCTTCTCAACAGATTTCAAGTATTTGGGCTTATAATGTTTTGCTAATTCTGAAGTATCAAAACCAGCAAGGGGGAAGGAGACACGCATCTAAACGCGAGTAAACATTGATGAACTTAATATTTCTATGTGATTGAAGATATCCCGAGAAGACTAATGTCATTACCGTAGAGAAACTCAAGGTTTGACTCATGGCGTTTAGTGTTCTTATTCCAACTATGTGGGGGAAGAGATGGAAGAGTTAGTTTCTGGTGATTAAAGAGGTACACAAGTGTGTGATGATTTCGATCCTATCGCAATCATCAGGGGAGAGAGATTGTGTACATTAGGGACGCTCAGATGTTTCACTTGAGTGCTTAATCAGTGATTCAGAGATATAATCATTTATTCCGGAGTAGAGATCCGCAGAGATAGTCATCCGTAGAGATAATCAGTGATTCGGCCTGCTTCTTTAATGTTATCGGTTATTCTCTCTTTGGGCATTCGGGTACTTCGGGTTCTTAAGCTTCATACACTTTCTTCAGCGGGAGAGAAAAGTATACATCGGGGTTATTCTTTGGCTATTGGACTTAATCTGCTACTTCGATGGTATAAGTTTCTCTGTCTTCGGGTATATGTGTATTTGGGTTCGTGAGCTCTAGTCTAAGAGACTGACTGCATCAATTCATCTACTTTGGGGAAGTGGTCTCGTGACAACTTTTTGGTATGGATCGCTTCAGACTTCAGTGGAAAAGAAATTTGAGAAGATTATACAAGTGTGGGATGATTCTTTGTTGTTCTACTGGATGATATAACCCCGAACGAAGAATCCCGACAATCTTTCTTAAAAGGAGCAGTGGGATTTATGATAATGGTGTGCTTCTCTATGCACCTGGCTAAGGCAAGCTTGAAATAGAGCTTCGAATCTGCTCATCTAATGGATTTTCGGTTTGGGGGGAAGCTGCCAAAGTCTCTCTTTCTCAAAGGCTCATGTTCTATCTTCTATTCTGGAGCCTCGGAAGCTTTAGTGGTGAATGTTTAAGAGATGATGTCTTCTATCTTCTACAACGGGGCTGCTTGATATCCCTATCTCGGTACTCGTATCATCATCTTCTTAAACTATATCATCTAAACTATCTATGTAAATATTTATCAAAAACAAAATACCAAAATATTAAACCAACAAAAAGAAAATAGAAAAATATAAAACCAACTAAAACCCATAAAAATAAAAAAATTTGAAAAATACCAAAAATATGTTTTCTCAAGACATGTCTTCTGGTATCGATAACATCTACGGTCTTAGAAATGTCATTCAATAATGGCACGGGACCATAGATGAAGTTCGAGCAGGAGGTGTAAATATTCTTTTTCAACACATGTCTAAAAACTATGGCTTGCAGTTATTTCAGACTGTAACCCGTGCTTAAACCATGGTTTGCTATTATTTCAGATAGCAACCCGCTCTTCAAGGAAGGAAAGTGCTGCGCTGAACAAATTTTCAAAAATATCGTGCACTTATCCTAAATAAAAATGAGGAAAGTATGTCGAAGGACTGCTGTTCCTACACAAATGTTTTTCCGTCTAAAATTCTTCAGAAAAATATTTTTTGTATTAAAAAATTGGTGGAAAATGAGTTGCTTGAAAATCAATCAGATTCAGAGTTTTCCTAAAATTTGAAAACTCAATCAATGACTTCAGCGCTTTTATAATTTTCAAAAAAATGAGTCATTGATTGAGGGGGAGAATGTTTTCAAATCTATATCATCTAACGAGCTTATCTAATTATCCTATATACTTAAATGTAAAACATGTTAACCAACGTTGAAGGACTAGGTGCCTAGGATATAATTGTTAGGATTAAATGATTAGAGTTTGATAAACACATTATTCCCATACTTTATATGAACTGATTGATATGTTGAATTGACTTTTATTAGTCGATTGTTGTTTGGGTGATGTCGACCACCATATATTTGTATGTGTTTTCACTAACGTATGCAGGTATATTGGTATAAAAGAATGTTCCCGATCCGGATCCCACAAATGAACATGAATGGATGCCGAAAGGAAAGGGTAACTATATCTTGGGTTGACAAATGAAGAAACGGAGCTTAATTTGACTTCTATGGAGAGTTGGCATGAAAAAATGCAACGTAAGAGGTCTCACTGCATCAGCAGATGGTTTTCTTCATCATCAAATAAAGAAACAAAGCTTAATTGGACCTCTATGAAGAGTTGGCATGACAAATGCAACGTTAGAGGTCTCACTGCATTAGCAGACGGTTTTCTTCCAGCCATACAGCAACAACAGAAGCTTCTAAACCACCTAACGTATTTTCGTGCAGGATAATAGTGAATTATACCATTTTTTAAACAATGTTGAAATATTGTTTTGAAAAATGGAAAAATATTGTTTTGAAAACAAATTGGACTTAATTTTAGAAATCACCGGACTTCCTTTTATCAAAACTTAAGTCACTCAATCATCGACTTTGGTCATCGATTGAGGGGGAGAGTGATTTAAAATGAAATCTTTTCAAACGATATTTCTTCATAAAACAAGTCCGGTTTGTACAAAATAAGTGGTGATCTAAAGATTTAATGTTATGTCATGGTATGATTTTTCTTTAGAATCAAGATCTTTCAAAATGAAATTTTTTCTGTTCTTGTTTGATTGTGAAATTGTTTTGTTTTACTTAAACATCTCTTAAAACAATCATACCTGACACTAACAATCTTTAATGTCTTAAATCGGTCCTTATTAGTCATTTTTCAAAATTAAAGCAAGCTATGTCGTTCCCCAAAATTATCTAAATGATTTAAATCATCTGGGATCACAAATCTCAAATGGTTTGATATTTTTGATCGGGGGAGAGATCGTGATTTAAATCTCAAATCGGTTTTAAAAAGGGTGATTGTTTCAAAAGCACTCCTTCCTTCATGTGCCAAACGATTTCAAACACATAATGCACATGATTGAGGATGAGCATTTAACCAAAAACCAGAAGAGTATTTAAACAAGGCCACATATTCTCCCATGTTTTCCAAACCTTATTAAATCACTTGGAATCCAAAATCTCAAAGGGTTTGATATTTTTGATCGGGGGAGAATTTGTGATTTAATATGAAATTTGATAAAAGATGATCGTATTGATTCAAAGTGCAAGTTCTCTCTAATATGTGTTAAACTCTTTTGTATATCGATGCACATATTGAGGGAGAGTGAATGGTTTCTGTTGGCAATCATGAAAAGACTTCAAAAACCTCTTGCCTATATGTGCAAAATGATTTTCAAATATCCAACGCACAGATTGAGGGGGAGAATTTACCAAGAAAATCAAATGGCTTTTTCTATGGAAATTGTGATCAAGAAATTATTTCAAAGAACTCTTGCCTCCATGTACTAAAAAATTTCAAAATCATATGCACATGTTGAGGGGGAGCATTTCTAAATGATCAAAACAATTAAGGTACAAAATGATTTGATCTTATATCACAAGTACCTTGATTGATTTTCCAAATGATTTTTCAATTGGTTTCAAGAAGGAAAGAACAATACCAAAAGATCGACCAATTTACTTTATGCATGGTGTTATAAGGATGGTTAGGTTAGGTATTTGTTCCCACAATCCAGCCAGAGCCGGAGGGATCTACCCAGGGACAATCCACTAGATAGTGTAGAGTCTTTAGGTATGATGAAAAAAGGAGAAAAATGAGAATATGGGAAGAGTGCGGACTGAGACAGAGCTAGTACTGGAATAAACCCAACAAGGTTCTAGTAATGAAGTCTCGATAAGCACTGAAGGGGATGAAGAATGAAAAAGAAATGAATGTGAAAAGGGTGAAAAGAAATAGCCCTCTAACAATTCAACCTTAGGGCAGAAACCGGGTTCAATACATATGCTACTAGTGGTTACTAAGGTAACACTGGTATTGAAGACAAGACATCATGGACCCAGTGACGCACTGCACTAAACTTCCCACGCTACTCAAGTTCCTCTTAAAAGGGCTTGTTTCATTCACACGGGGAACCTACATAATCTATCAACTTTCTCTTAGAGATTGTTGATATAGAAGAAGGAGACCCTCTCCCTAGTTTCCGACATAGGAACCAAATGTGCACAATTGAGTCTAGAGCCAAGAGATCATCCACAATATCTCATTATGACACAAAATTAATGAAGACTTACTGTATATATTAAGAGTCCTACGCATTATCCTTGTGGTATTGCAAGAACATCTGAGTGATATGTAAAGTATTCACGATGAAGATGGAAATCCTTCTAGAGCCAACATCAAACAAGCTCTTGGTGGGTGACATGTGAGATCTTTCCAAAAGATCAAGCTTGTGACAACTGGATAGAAACGATGGGGCGATTCATTCTTGAATCAACCTTGGTCCAGAAAATGAATTGACGAATACTTTTGGAAAAACCGTTCGATGTGCGAATCTCTTCTTTTCTCTAGCACATCACTCTTTTCAAATACAAAAAGTATTTATGATTGAAAATTGATCTTTCTCATAAAACCTTCGTCGTATTGCAAAACTCTTTCTTCTAAGCAATACGCGATTGTTTTCAAATCAATTTTTCATCAATCAGTGAATCTCAATTCGCTGGTTCACTCACTATGTGTTGTCTTCTTTGAGACGTTCCATTTTGAGAACAACTAGAACAGTTGCGAAACCCTGTCAAGGAGATTCTTCAGAATTATACCTGATCACAGGCAGTACTTTTACTAATAAACAGGGAACCGTGGGCCGTGTACCTTAATTCAATGAAAGTGATCAAAGACACTTTCGTATGTTTTATTGCTAACTGTTGTTTGCAGGTACATTTGGACGGTTGCAGCTGATCAGAATTGAGAAGTAAATCCAAAGCTGCATGCTCACAGCATCCACACTTAATTGAAGAAATCATGACTAGTGCATATCTACATAACCTGGCTCTGATATTTTTATACTATGCTTCTGCTACGCTGCTACAAATATCATGAACCAGTAAAGCTTCCGCTACTCTGATGGAAAGATGTCATGATCCAGAAAGTGTGAGCATGTCGATCCAAAAGTCACAACTTCACATGATGGCAACACAATAAAGGGTGATCCAGAGATTTAATGTGGCTGATGATCTCAAATAAAGCTTAAAGATCATCAAGATATGGATCAGTTCAAAGACCTCCACTTAAATTACAAAGCAGTCGGACTTTGAAGAATCACTGCTCAAGCACAAAGAATGCGGAAATTGAAGAATTAAAGTCTACGAGCTCAAGACTGAAGATAAAATAGAATGCTAGGATGCAAAATGTAAATCATGGGGTGACCTCCCTTAGGGGGAGATTGTTAGGAATTAGAAATTCCATAGTGAAGAGTCGGTCACCCCAAATATAATCTAGCATAAGTTAGCTCATAGACATATCGTTATTTACGTTACTTAGTAGTTAATTAGTTAGTTATTAGCGTAGATTAGTTTAGAATAACACCGTGGAGGAAAGACAGGTCTTTACCCACTGTATGCCTGATCCACAGTCCGACAGGAGGACGTATTAGTTGTAAGTATAAATACCCTTCCCACTAAGGGAAGGGTTGTGCTTCTCATTAATCTAACCTTACATTTGTTTGTTTATCTCTCTAGAAAACACCCTCTTTACTCTCTTCATCTCTCTAACATGGATATCTTGTTTAGTCATCTACCTAGACCACCCGAATCATTCAAACAACACAAATATACGATCCTACAATGTCACTTTTTCTCATCGGATGCGAACAAAAAGTAAAACTATTACGAAACCTCCATAGCCATCAAAGAGACGAGGCAACAATAGCAGAGATATGATGTGTATTTTCTTTCGAAGTATGCCACAAGTCAAACCAATTCTTCCAATGCTCAAAAGAAGTAAAAGGAGGAAAAAGTGTAACACCCCCATATTTAATATACACAGCGGAATTAAGGTTGGGGTATTACTTCATGGATCACAGTCATAATAACTGATAAACGGCTCGAAAGAGACGTTTTAGATAAAACAGTTATCATTCATGTATTTAAATCAGAGTTTTACAAAATTAAGGTCCCAACGGAAATATTGAAATACATAGTTTTTATTCTTGTGAATGATAACAAAATGGACGCCCTTTTTATAAGAAAGTCCATAGCCACTCCGTGCCAAGTCGTGCTCTAGTTTCCTGAGATAAAACATGCTAAAAAGTCAACACAAAGGTTGAGTGAATCCATAGTGTTTGTATAATATTCAGTTGAACATAAGGTAAACAGTAGTAAAATCAGTAATATTGCAGTACAGTATATTGCCCTAAGTATCATGACACGCAAACCTTAACACGAACGCGTAATAATAATGACGTAAGTTACAAATATCATAGTGATGATGTGAGCAACAATGCCCTCCGGTAGGAGTTTGCCATTCTCCTAGTATTCTCAAATAAAGTGCATTTGGTTACCTATCCGGTTAACACAAATGGGGCGTCAACTGCCAATAGATCTATTCATGATATTCGCGTTCACTCATAAGTGATTAATGGTTCATGATATGAGGGACTTTTAGTGGCAACATTAGGTACTTAGTCAATATCAATGAGGATAGCATACAGAAAAATACTTGTGTTCGGGTTTGTAGCATGTATCTCCCCACGAGTTTGAAAAAGATATGTAAAACTGGGACTATGAACTCACCTCCGTGTTACCGTAGTCTGGATGGAAAACAAATTAAGTAATATGAACAAACTGCTCTAACTCGCGACCTGAGTTGGTATGTCATGTTTTTAGTATTCGTGTTCAAGTTTATGCGATGATAATGCTTTATCGATAGTTAGGTAAACATGAAGTCTCTTCAAAAATTAGTAATACTTATCATACTTATTTTTATGGCTCGGATGATTGTTAATAAGTTTTATCGAAACCCAAGTTGTTAAATATGATATGTTTCCAAAATGTTATATTTTGCAATTTTGAATATTTACGGTTTTTACCCTTGCACTTTCAAAAATGACACTTTATACCCTCAACTATGGGTTATTGACAAAATCAGCCTTTGCATAATTAAATTTGAAGAAATTACATTTTTAGCCCAAGAAAACTGGATCTTTTAAAAATTACAAATTTTATCCTTGTAGTTTTATAAGAAAAGTTCACTTGTTTTATGCCTAAATCGACAAAAGTAAGGGTACATATAAGCGAGGCCTTAAGAGGTTTTTACTACGTTCTTGATCCCTAAAAGAGTTTGTCGGGTGGTCTTTCTAATGGTTCAAACTAGAATTCTTAAGCTCTTACGGTTTGGTCGCAATGATTTCCCAAAGTAGGGGGTTAGGTGCCTTATTTAAAAAGTCTAGTTTTGGCGCTAACCGGCCCAAATGAGGACAATTTTACACAAGGAAAGCCAATTCTTTTTACAACACAATTGATCCTTTAAACACTTTGATGTAAGCTCTTCAAAATGGTATAGTTTTCATATTCTAGTCATCTTTGGTTATAGAGAAACAAGCCCGTGAACATGGCCACTTGGCCACGTCGCGTTTAAAGGAAAATTCATTTTTGACCCATTAACTTTTACGGTGTCACCTAGGGACATCGTAATATGTTAATTAACTCTTTTTAAGTCATTGTCTAACATCCTATAGCTCCTAAGACTCAAATTTTGAAAAGTGCACGCAACGGTCTTTTTATGAAAATCTTTACGAGTCACCGTCTTTTTGATTAATTATAAAAGAGACCATAAGGGTTCTTAAAGACATTCTTATGGCTTTAAAATCTTTGCAGCGAGCTCTTTAAAATGGTGTAACTCTCATACTTTACAACCTTTTAATTAACAAGATACTAATTATTGAAAAGGGCTACTTAGGCTAGTTTTGACAAATTGAAAATCTCGTTTTCAAACCATAAAACTTTATAACTTTTTTCATGATTGAATTTATAAAAAATCCCAAGTTTTCCCAAAGACCTGATGTATAGAGCTTTTGGTTTTTAGGACATATGGCTCTAAAGTAGACCAGTTTTTATGCATGACACTAAGGCTTTTCAACCAGATCAGGGGGCGTTTTAGAGTGTCCTAGGTGGTGATTACAAATGTCCTTTGGTTGGCCCTAATACCTTCAACCCAATGTAGAAAAATGGGGTGCAAGTAAGGGTGTTGGCCTGTTTTGGCATCAAGACCAGAAGCAGAAAAAGAGTTTTAAACCTTGCGCGGACCAAGACTTAGGTTTAGGTTTTTATTACTGATCATGTAACATACTTAATGGTTAATCCTTATAGTTTTTGCCTTAGCCAATATCACCAAACAAAAAGTTATCAGGTAACTGCGTTTTCTTACAGAAAGTATACAAGAATCACATTCTAGCTTTAGTTCTACATGTTATTAGTTTATTAACCTAAATAAGTGATATTAGATGTGTGAAAATGATTAAAGAAAAAGAGTGGGAATACTTACAACTGATATGTTGCTTAAACCATGAAAATCCTCTAATGGCTGCTACTAATTTCCAAGATAATTCCACTGTTTCTTATCTTTAGATTAGCCTTTCTTTTCACTACTTAGGGTAAATTTTCAGAATGTATGTGAGTATGGGAGGTTTTGTATGGTGTGTGTGATGGATGAGGCTAGAGGATAGGGGAGGGGCGTTATTTATAGGTGTGGGATTGCATGAGTTTCACAAGGTGCTAAGTCACCTTGCCTAGTAAATGAGGGGACAAAGTGATGTGTTGCAAGACATTTGGAGTCTTCATATGGTTTTAGGGGGACATGGAATGGTGTGGTAAATCCCTAGCCAAGAGTTTTACCCACAACATTTGACCTTGGTAAAACCTCATGGTAACAAAGTGATGTGTTACTTTATGGAGCAAGTAAGTTTTTGTGGTTAGGGTATTTACAAGTAATAGGTAGGAAACTAAATGGTTGGGGTCTAGTTCATTTCTAACTAAGGGTAACAAGGGGGGCGTTAGGCTTAGAAGGGTAGTACCTTGGCCTAAGTGTGTTGTAACTAATGTGTAGTGGTGTAAAATACTTAGTTAGGTTTTCTAGTTTGCTTTAAATAAATGCTAGTTAGTTTAGTTTTAGTGTAAATAAATAAAAGTAAAGGTTTTAGGTGTGTGCATTAATAATTGTACATTGGCAATTATTTGTTGTACTTACTTAAAATAAAAATATTTTTAGGGCTTGTCCTTGAAAGGTTTGTATAATGTGTTTAAAATTAAATACACCATGAGTTTTATGTTAAGAGTATGCTCCTATGCATCAATGACTTGTACATTGGCTTGATAAACTTGTACTTTGGTAATTTGTAAAAGTTTCATGTGTATTTTTAATTTTAGTTTGTGATTTCATTTACATAAAATCATAGGGTTTGCAAATTAGGATTTTAACCGAGAAATACTCTAAAGTTAGAGTTTTATGCCTTGTAAGCTTGTACATTAAGTTTAAGGGTTTGTACTTTAGGGTTTATGACATAATATCAAAATTATTATAAATCAAAGCTTTAGGAAAAACCCTAATATATATAGTAAGCATTCTATTGGAAATGACGTTAATGATATAGAGATAATATATGCTAGACATCATGTGTCTCGTGGCATAATTATTATAGCAATCTATAGTTAAGTGTGCTCGTGTGAGGACACAACTTGCATGGGTGACCATGCCGGGAAGTTTCAAGTAAGACATAAATGTGATGTTGTGAGACTTCCATTGTCACATAAGAGTGTGTATATCAAAAGGCATTGACTATGCAAGAGATCAGTTTGTGAGTGCGGCATATTACCTAGTTGTTGAAATCAAATAAATAAATAAAAAATTGTACGTAGAAAATGAATTATTATTGATTAATATAAAGGCGGATTTCTACTGGCGGTTACAGTCTCCCCTCCTTATATGGAATCTCGTCCTCGAGATTCACTCGGTGTTAGTTGCGGTGTGGGAAAAGTGTGGATATCAACGGAGCGTTGATTACAAGGATGTGTATGAATAGTTATCTGGTTACGAAGTTTTGCTTTTGAATGAAGATTGTTTTAGGAAATCTGTGAAGACGAATGTTTCCTTCATGACATGATTCTTCCTAAATTAGACATAGGTGATCAGGCTATGTATAATTGAGGGAAAACGATGTGATGCTTGATTCAGTCAAAGTAGTATTATATTTCTCAAAAGTTTTAGATGGTGTTCAACGTTTTGCTTTTATAAAATGGCAGCCTAAACAACTTTTCAAGGTAACAAGAAAGATTGGTTCGCCTAGCGGTAGTAAATAGTTGGTAGAATGACAGATTATCAATTTTCCGGGGTGATAACGGAATAGCTTGGAATAAAGTTTGTAGATTAGATTCTAGGATACGTGGAAGAAACTTAGGGAATGGAAATAGTCTAGGGCAGTCGGGGTGAGTTTAAGTAAGGAAGCGAAAGTAATGGATATAAAGCTTTTATCGGCTCCGGTATCAAATAATACTTTAGCTAAATGTCGATTGAGAGATAACGTACCCGTGACCACATCCGGGTTGTGCTTGGTGTTTGCATCTCCTAGCACGTAAGCTTTTGCACGGGCTATGTTTTTCTGGTTGCCATTCTGTTTTGGACACCGATTTTTGTAATGTCCTTTCTTACCACATCCGTGGCATATTATTTCTACAGGCTACAAATTAGCATCTGATGCCCTACCGTCTCTGGTTTTGTGGCCGGTTTTGTGACACTTTCCGCACTTAATAAAGCATGGCCCATTGTGATGCATCTTGCATTGGTTGCATAAGGGCAGATTTCCAACATATCCACTGCCTCCAGCAGGTGCGGCTACATAAGCTTTCGCAGTTTCCTGCCCTCGGTTCTGTTGGTAATGATGGTTGTTGTTTCGGTTGTTGTTGTTGTAGTAGGTGTTATTGTTGGGGTAGTTGTTGTGATATTGGGTGGTCCTTTTGTCATTAAGCTTCCTTTTGTGATCATTACCTCCTTGGGTGAAACCACGCTTGACTTCCCGATCCATTAACGTCTGAGCAATAGAAATTGCTTCCTTTAGTGACTATGGTTTTGATGAGGTGACATTACCCTCGAAATCAGTGTACTTCTCTAATATCTTCTCGAGGTCAGGCACTACACTTGGGCATAGCATTGCCAGTTCCTGAAACCTCTGGTTGTAGGTCTTGAGATCAATTCCTTTCACCACCAGCTGGTGAAACTCATCTTCTAACTTCTTAATCTCGGTGCGGGGACATTACTTCTATAGCATCTTCTTCTTGAAGTCAGCCCAGGTGAGCTGATAAGCTTCTTCAGCACCCATAGTTTGGGCAGAAACATTCCACCAAGATAGGGCATCATCCAATAGAGTCCCCGTAGCAAAAGTGACCTTGCAGACTTCAGAACAACTTCTTCTCATGAATACTGTCTCTATTCGCTCAAACCAGCGAGCCAACTCAGTTGCTCCTTCTGTTCCTTTGAAAAAGGTTGGCTTACAGTTCATGAAATCTTTGTAAGTACACTTGGGAGATATAGCTGCCTTGCTTTCTCCGTTAGGCCTGCTAGTGCTCCCAGAGCGGGCCATTGTTGCTGCTTGTCTCTCGAGTGCTGCAGCAACACTGGCTGCAACTAGTTTTTGGATATCAGCTTGGGACATGGCGGGTGCTGGAGTTTCGGTTGATTTTCTTGCTCGAGCCATATTTCTATTCATGCCACAAGAAAATATATGTTTAGAATGGCCATGTTATGTTATAACATAACAAATAACAAGGTATACGCGTTGAAATCATAGCAATATAATAATCATTTGATCATATCATGCCCGAATATTATCACATGGTAAAGTGATCCACCCTGGTCCACATCAATCGATATCATAACACAGCATAATATCAAAACCACATATAGTCATAAACAACTCACAAATTTTGTCATATAACAAAATATTACAAGTGTCATATTTATGCCACATACCATGGCTAGGATATCATACCAAAAACTGTTAGATATGGACCTACTCTAATGGCTACCAGGGGCTTCTTCGTGGCGACTCTCCAGCTCTATGATCATGCTGAGAATGAACTGTATATACTCCTGGTATCGGGCCTGGATATGTACCACTACTGCCTCTAACGTGGTAATTCTAGAGTAAGCCATTACTAAGTCATCAGTCTGCCTCATCATTGCTTGTGACATCATCACGTCATTGCCATATAGCAGCGGTATGTGTTGAATAGTTCGCCCGTGATGTTCCTCCAGATTATCTGCCCTCTCACGAGTCTCCTGTATTCCGGTGCTTAAAATATCTATCACAAGTGACTCGATGCGCTCCAGAGGTAACTCATCTAGATGGCCTAAGGCAGTATCAATCTGTTCCTCGTGCCTTTCCAAGCGTGCCACTAGTGTGAGAATGGTGGGTGATCGGTCCATTGCTGCTTGCGAACTTTCTTCAATCTAAAATATTCGTGGCGGTGTAGGGATATCTGGAATGGGTGACAGTACGAGATTGTACCTAGCAATGATGGTCCTCGCCTCTTCTCCGAGTTCATATAGCTGTGACGGGGGAGTAAAGTCTGTAGCTGATGGTGGGGGCGGTGTAGTTGGCGGCGGTACATACGTGGGTAACATGTATGGGTGTGGGGGTGGTGGTGAGTGTACGGGAAGTCCTGTCTCAGATGGCTTTGCATCTGCAAAAGTAGGATATCCTCTCCTAGCTAGCACATATGGATCGTCAGGAAATGGAGCGATATCAGGTACTACCATGAAGTCTTCTGTCTTCATGGTGTACCTAGGTGTTGGGTCTACATCAGGTACTACCGCAAAATCCTCAGATGACTCTTCTAAAGGATCAGACTCCATATCTTCCATAGTGCGGCTGGGTGCATGCGAATGAACTAATGTATCCGTGGAAGGAATGTTGTCTTCGGACTCAGTATCTGATACGATAATAATATAAGGGATAGGGAAAGACATAACTCTGTAACAACCCGGTAGTTGTAAATATCTCATTATATATATAAATAATCAGTATAAACATGCATAAACAGTTTCTGAACGGTGTAGTGGCACGGAGGACTTTATTTAAGTGTGAAAAAGAGTTATAGTTTTGGTTTTGTACTCCGTTCTCTATAACTACGGCTCTGATATCAATCTGTAACACCCTCAAGTTTGATATACGCAGCGGAATTAAGGTTGGGGCATTACTTCGAGGATCACAGTCATAATAATAGATAAACGGCTCGAAAGAGACTTTTCAGATAAAATAGTTATCATTCATTTATTTAAATCAGAGTTTTACAAAATAAAGGTCCCAACGGAAATAATGAAATACATAGTTTTTATTCTTGTGAATGATAACAAAATGGACGCCCTTTTTATAAGAAAGTCCATAGCCACTCCGTGCCAAGTCGTGCTCTAGTTTCCTGAGATAAAACATGCTAAAAAGTCAACACAAAGGTTGAGTGAATCCATAGTGTTTGTATAATAATCAGTTGAACATAAAGTAAACAGTAGTAAAATAAGTAATATTGCAGTACAGTATATTGCCCTAAGTCTCACGACACGCAAACCTTAACACGAACGCGTCATAATAATGACGTAAGTTACAAACATCATAGTGATGATGTGAGCAACAATGCCCTCCGGTAGGAGTTTGCCATTCTCCTAGTATTCTCAAATAAAGTGCATTTGGTTACCTATCCGGTTAACACAAATGGGGCGTCAACTGCCAATAGATCTATTCACGATATTCGCGTTCACTCGCAAGTGATTAATGGTTCATGATATGAGGGACTTCTAGTGGCAACAGTAGGTACTTAGTCAATATCAATCAGGATAGCATACAGAAAAATACTTGTGTTCGGGTTTGTAGCATGTATCTCCCCACGAGTTTGAAAAAGATATGTAAAAGTGGGACTATGAACTCACCTCGGTGTTACCGTAGTCTGGATGGAAAACAAATTAAGTAATATGAACTAACTACTCCGACTCGCAAACTAAGTTGGTATGTCATGTTTTTAGTATTCGAGTTCAAGTTTATGCGATGATAATGCTTTATCGATAGTTAAGTAAACATGAAGTCTCTTCAAAAATTAGTAATACTTATCATACATATTTTTATGGCTCGGATGATTGTTAATAAGTTTTATCGAAACCCAAGTTGTTAAATATGATATGTTTCCAAAATGTTATATTTTACAATTTTGAATATTTACGGTTTTACCCTTGCACTTTCAAAAATGACACTTTGTACCCTCAACTATGGGTTATTGACAAAATCAGCCCTTGTATAATTAACTTTGAAGAAATTACATTTTTAGCCCAAGAAAACTTTATCTTTCAAAAATTACAATTTTTATCCTAGTAGTTTTATAAGAAAAGTTCACTTGTTTTATGCCTAAATCGACAAAAGTAAGGGTAACTATAAGCGAGGCCTTAAGAGGTTTTTACTACGTTCTTGATCCCTTCAAGATTTTGTCAGGTGGTCTTTCTAATGGTTCAATCTAGAAGTCTTAAGTTCTTACAGTTTAGTCGCAATGATTTCCCAAAGTAGAGGGTTAGGTGCCTTATTTAAAAAGTCTGGTTTTGGCGCTAACAGGCCCAAATGAGGACAATTTTACACGAGGAAAGCCAATGATTTTTACAACGCAATTGATCCTTTAAACACTTTGATGTAAGCTCTTCAAAATGGTACAGGTTTCATATTCTAGTCATCTTTGGTTAGAGAGAAACAAGCCCGTGAACATGACCACGTCGCGTTTTAAGGAAAATTCATTTTTGACCCATTATCTTTTACGGTGTCACCTAGGGACATTGTAATATGTTAATTAACTCTTTTTAAGTCATTGTCTGACATCCTATAGCTCCTAAGACTCAAATTTTGAAAAGTGCACGCAAGGGTCTTTTTATGAAAATCTTTACGAGTCACCTTCTTTTTGATTAATTATAAAAGAGACCATAAGGGTTTTTAAAGACGTTCTCGGGGCTTTAAAATCCTTGCAGCGATCTCTTTAAAATGGTGTAACTCTCATACTTTACAACCTTTTAATTAGCAAGATATTAATTATTGAAAAGGGCTACTTAAGCTAGTTTTGACAAATTGAAAATCTCGTTTTCAAACCACAAAACTTTATAACTTTTGCATGCAACCTTGTGTCATGTTGTCAAACTCATTTTCAATTTTTCTAGGATAGTTCAAGATTGAATTTATCAAAAATCCCAAGTTTTCCCAAAGACCTGATGTATAGAGCTTTTGGTTTTTAGGACATATGGCTCTAAAGTAGAGCAATTTTTATGCATGACACTAAGGCTTTTCAACCAGCTGAGGGGGGTGTTTTAGAGTGTCCTAGGTGGTGATTACAAAGGTCCTTTGGTGGGCCCTAATACCTTCAACCCAATGTAGAAAAATGGGGCGCAAGTAAAGGCGTTGGCCTGTTTTGGCGTCAAGACCAGAAGCAAAAAAAGAGTTTTAAACCTTGCGAGGACCAACACTTAGGTTTAGGTTTTTATTACTGATCATGTAACATACTTAATGGTTAATCCTTATAGTTTTGGCCTTAGCCAATATCACCAAACAAAAAGTTATCAGGTAAGTGCGCTTTCTTACAGAAAGTATACAAGAATCACATTCTAGTTTTAGTTCTACATGTTATGAGTTTATTAACCTAAATAAGTGATATTAGATGTGTGAAAATGATTAAAGAAAAATAGTGGGAATACTTACAAGTGATATGTTGCTAAAACCAGGAAAAGCCTCTAATGGCTGCTACTAAACTCCAAGATAATTCCACTGTTTCTAATCTTTAGATTAGCCTTTCTTTTCACTACTTAGGGTAAATTTTCCGAATGTTTGTGAGTATGGGAGGTTTTGTATGGTGTGTGTGATGGATGAGGCTCGAGGAGAGGGGAGGGGCATTATTTATAGGTGTGGGATTGCATGAGTTCACAAGGTGCTAAGTCACCTTGTCTAGTAAATGAGGGGACAAAGTGATGTGTTGCAAGACATTTGGAGGCTTCATGTGGTTTTAGTGGGAAATAGAATGGTGTGGTAAATCCCTAGCCAAGAGTTTTACCCACAACATTTGACCTTGGTAAAACCTCATGGTAACAAAGTGATGTGTTAATTTATGGAGCAAGTAAGTTTTTGTGGTTAGGGTATTTACAAGTAATAGGTAGGAAACTAAATGGTTGGTGTCTAGTTCATTTCTAACTAAGGGTAACAAGGGGGCGTTAGGCTTAGAAGGGTAGTACCTTGGCCTTAGTGTGTTGTAACTAATGTGTAGTGGTGTAAAATACTTAGTTAGGTTTTCTAGTTTGCTTTAAATAAATGCTAGTTAGTTTAGTTTACGTGTAAATAAATAAAAGTAAAGGTTTTAGGTTTGTGCATTAATAATTGTACATTGGCATTGATTTGTTGTACTTACTTAAAAGAATAAATATTTTTAGGGCTTGTGCTTGAAAGGTTTGTATAATGTGTTTAAAATTAAATACACCATGAGTTTTATGTTAAGAGTATGCTCCTATGCATCAATGACTTGTACATTGGCTTGATAAACTTGTACTTTGGTAATATGTAAAATTTTCATGTGTATTTTTAATTTTAGTTTGTGATTTCATTTACATAAAATCATAGGGTTTGCAAATTAGGGTTTTAACCGGGAAATACTCTAAAGTTAGGGTTTTATGCCTTGTAAGCTTGTACATTAAGTTTAAGGGTTTGTACTTTAGGGTTTATGACATAATATCAAAATTATTATAAATCAAAGCTTTAGGAAAAACCCTAATATATATAGTAAGAATTCTATTGGAAATGACGCTAATGATGTAGGGATAATATATGCCAGACATCACGTGTCTCGTGGCATAATTATTATAGCAATCTATAGTTAAGCGTGCTCGTGTGAGGACACAACTGGCATGGGTGACCATGCCGGGAAGTTTCAAGTAAGACATAAATGTGATGTTGTGAGACTTCCATTGTCACATAAGAGTGTGTATATCAAAAGGCATTGACTATGCAAGAGAGCAGTTTGTGAGTGCGGCATATTACCTAGTTGTTGAAATCAAATAAATAAATAAAATTGTACGTAGAAAATGAATTATTATTGATTAATATAAAGGCGGATTTTTACCGGCGGTTACAAAAAGGATATCACACCCATTAATAAAAAGTCTGAAAATATCAATAGCCATGTCACATTGAAAGAAAATATGATTAGATGATTCCACATTACCATTACAAGAAGAACATGAGATTTTCAGAATATCGATGCCACGAGACTAAAGGTTCAATCTATGAGGAAGACGATCCAAAGACAATCTCCATATGAAAATATTGACTTTACGAGGGAGGTTTTTCCCCATGAGGTCGAAGGCACCAAGGAAGGAAGAAGCTTAGAGTCGATAAAACGGCGGGTTACCCCGACATAGAAAAAGATGTCGTTTACCATCGACCACCAACAAGAATCTTCAACCGCATTTGTATAAAAAAGACTTATCTGCAGCAGCATATCACACAAATAAGCCATATTATGGACACCAATATCGGTCCTAGACCAATTCCAACTCCACTGCCCGTTAACAATACCATCAATAATTAAACAATCATTGTCCTGCTCCAAACGAAAAAGCCTGTTGTACCGAATATTAAGGGGATAATCGCCAATCCAAATGTCCTTCTAAAACCTAATTTGGTGCCACATACAGCAACTTGAAAATGAAAGGAATTTAACGGGATGATATCTTTCGAGTGTAGATAATTAGACGATGAAACAATCTTAGCTCGTGTATCGTTAAACTTGAAACCATAAATATTAAAACCACCCTATTGTCCATGAAGCGCCTTAATAACTTTAACCCAAATAGCATTCGCAGAAGAATTGTAACACCCCAACCCGACAAGGGTAGAAGTGTCACATTCTGGTGTCATATCAGAACATACAAATAAAATATTTACAAACGGAAACCTTAAAAATAAAGTATCAAATCATATAAACAATTGACTGACGAAGGAATACAATATCCAAATGAAATGAAATATCAAAACAAATATTCTTCAAAGTAAGTCCAACTAATAAGGTAACTAGGTTTGGTCCACTCAGATAATCCAACTCTCAGCCCATCAAAGCCCATCTTCAAACCTAAAACCTGCCGCAAGAAAAGAAATGCGGCTGAGCTTAAAAAGCCCAGTGAACACATATAACAAAACAAAAGCTAAACAAAAGCAGAAACGAAATGAAACAAAGGAAACTGATAACAAGGTCGCAGCGAAAAGAGAACAATGAGTCAAAGAGGATCCTGCATAACACAATTACACATATATCCAAAAAGAACAGATAACAAGGAGAATGAAGCAAAGCAAAGCAACGATGACATATATACAAGCACATACAAACCAAGCGTACAAGTACTGAAACATAAGTAAGCATAGCAGACGTCGTATCCACACAACATATATATGGTGTACAATCGATTCAGGAAATCATAAGACATACAAGTCAAAGAGAAATCTAAAGACAAGCAAAAGCAATTAATTAATAAGTGAGCATGGCAATCACGCAGGTCAAAAACCCTTAGTTGAAAACATAATCAGTATCATAACAGCAGAAGTACTAACAGTAGTCAAAACATGGCAGTCACACATAACAAGTAGGAAATACAGTATGAACATTATAATTAAATGAACTAGGGACATAGCAGGGCAATCAAACAAGTTAACAAGCCAGACGTCATAAGTTGAACCATTTACCCAAATCAACCCGTAGCATAGCCAAAATGTAAACACGGCAGGTCAACAATAAGCAGACAAGGATACAACGGATAGTCATAGTCCATGAGATTAACTGAACGAAGTACACATAATAAACAGACAAAACTATCGATTACACATTAGCATGGTCACTAAATAATTCAGAGGGTCACATAACAGTGAGATCACATATCATCAGATGACAACAGGTAACTCAGATAACCGCATTTTAATCACATCATAGGAGGATAATCAGTAGTCACGTAAAACATGAATAGCATAATCAAATTCAATAAACATATAATAACCCGGTACGTGAATGGAACGATAGTCTGAAGTAACGGAATGAGCGTGTGACAAATTAAAGCAATGGAATATATATATCTTGGTAGTTGAGTGAGTCATATAAGGGTACACAGAATATGGTGTGTTGGGGAATGTAGAAGGTACAATATAGGTATATCAAAAGTGTAAGGGTTGTCAGAAATCTACCACGAGCCCGGAACATATCATATCATATCATATCATATCATATCATATCATATCATATCATAAGTAACCATTGTATTCGGAGGGGTGACCTCGGAATACCATACATAATAGGAGGGGAGACCTCAGTAACCAATGGTGTAGCTAGCTCCCGGAATGTGAAGACGCGTATTGCACACGACATCATTCACCATATAAATCATATCATATCAAATCATATCATATCATAGCATATCATATCATAACATATCTAGGATGCATCCATACGCCCCCCGGAAACATAGTGGCCAAATCATATACATATAGTGAGCTCATAATCATATAACATAATAGGGACGGTGTGCAACATCACTCGTACACACTGGAGTCATGCCATTGGTGCATCAATGACACGGCCATCTTACCTTCATGGCTAGGAAACAAATTTGGCTCGGGTATCAAACTGAAGGGTCAAAGCATATTCATATCATAAGTGTTCATATCAAAGGTTCAAATATGAAAGGTTCATATTTGAGGTTCCGTAACATAGGTTCATATTCAAAGGTTCATAATCAGAAGGTTCATGCTCATAAGGTTCATAACCATAAGTTCATAATCAGAAGTTCATAATCATAACAAACGAATATCATAGCGAACAAAATCATATCAAAGGATCTTACTAAAGGGAATCATAGCAAGGGTATCATAAGTGGAGTAAAGTCAAGGATCAAAAAGTCATGAGAAATCCGTACTGAAAAGGGATAGAATATCTGTACCTCATATCGCAAATGAAACCATATCGGGAAAACACAAGGATCGGAAGTTACTCCTTCTTCAGCGAATCTACACGAAATAATTATCGCTTAATATTTTAGAAGCTATTTTGTAGTTTTAGGGTTCTTCGATATTCATATTTCATAATTAAAGTTTCTTTCTATTTTAGTAACTTTCCAAATTTAGTAATTAAGTATGCCGAATTAGTAAATTTAGTTTTAAAAATGCTAATTAAATAAATTATAGTCTAATAAAATTAATTATCATGGTTCAGGGTTTACAATATAAATAGTCCAAACTTAGGGTTTAAAGTGTAACTTATCAAAGTTCAAGGTTTATTACGACAAGTGATTAAACTTAAAGACTTAATATTATCATTATGATAGTTTAAGGTTTTAATATGTCAATTCAAAATTCCAAGGTTTGCATGTGACATATCCTAAAGATGAGGGTTAAAAGTGAAAATATCTTAAATATAACACATGATTTCAATGCTACTGAATTGAATAAAACATTTTCATAGTCTTTCCATCTTCATGATCGGTCCATGTTCATGCTCGTTCGCGGTCCATAATATTAATATCTACGACTAAGTAGACGTGCCAAAGGGCTAACCCTCGACTCATCTTCCCGACACACTTTCAAAAATACAAAATGACTCAATCGATTTTCCCACGATTACCCTCGAACTTACCCATCAGACTACCCATTTCTTTCATCTATAATAATAGTATATGCATGTAGATGGAATATATCATAATTTAAAACCCATCTTTTATCCACATGATCTCATACGTAAAATATATATACATACCATATTCATATACCATAGCTTTATATCTGATTCCAGCATGTACATTCCCATCCATTCGAAAGGTCATTATAATGACATATTAGATCATAATTTTATGACAAATATATTATGTTACTCGTGAATATAAGACTAACAAAATAAAGGACCTGTTATTTCTTTTATAAACGTATATATGTATATCATAAGCATGTCGGATGAATCGAAACGAGGAAGTGAAGCTACCTCTTGGACAGTGTTGGGGACGGCAAGGAACGTGAGGGTTACAACCTAAGATCTGCTACTCGAATCACAACCTTCGTCTTTGACCAAAACCAAACAGCCACCTTTTCGGATCAAGACCACAACCAAGATCACCTTTCGCCAGCCCTCCTTCGAGACACCTACTGATCTCCCTTGCCTAGCAGCCCACAACCACGGTCACATCTTTCGAACCAAGAAACCACGATCACGACCTCCTGATGACAGCCTTTGGATCACGATACCAAGGTACCTTGCTGTTTGCTTTGAATCGAAAGAAAATGAGAGAACTCTCTGGTCGTCACTTTTTATTAAGGAGCTAGAGTTTTTATGAGATTTGAATGTGTAGAAAGTAAGTTACAATTTGAGGTAATAAATGAGATTGAATGAGAAAATAATGGGAAGTTAAGGGGAGAGTAATGCTCGGCTGAATGGGGGGAATTAGTAGACCAATCACTTTCATTTACCATATATAATTACATGTTAGTTTTATTTGTTTAGTTTAAAGGTCTAATAACTTGTATCATTTAGTCCATGTGACTTATAATGTGTGATATTTATATTATAAGACATGAAATGTAAGTAGGTTATTAATTATCTTGTATAAGTCATTTATGAGTTAAGTGTTTAACGTATTTACGAGCTTGACATGTTTTACAAATTTCACAAATATAAACTTGAGGGGTAAAATGGTCTTTTAACACGTTTACGATTATTAGGGTTTTACAAGAATACAGTCTCCAATGCCATTTATGAAGAAGAGCAACGTTTAAAGCCTTTAAACTACCAATATTTAGACCCTTTTAAAAAAAAAAAAAAAAAAAAAAAAAAAAAAAAAAAAAAAGCACATTAGACCATTTAATCCATGCAAGATTTTTGGAGTCTTGAGAGCCACCCAAAAAAATTAGCACAAATACTTTCCAAAGAGTTCAAAATAAGCTTGAGAGCTTTAAATATCGAAAGGTAATAAATACCAAGACTACCCAGAACTGCCTTGATAAAAGTGAGCCGACCCCCAATAGATAAAAGGTTCGCTTTCCAGGAGGATAGCCTCGATTTGAAACGATCAATCAAGGTTTGCCAACTAGAGACACTATTAATACAAATAAGCCGTAAAAATATTTATTTATATTTTACGGTCTTCTAATGTTTTGTCGATAACAAACGTAAAATCATTTTAACGAAACAAATAAAATACGTAAAGAGTTTGAGCCAATAGTTTACTAACACACTTACATCTTCATATAAAACACTAAACAAATAATAGTGTTTACATGTTATAGAAATACATATGTATAACAACTAGTGTTTACATATACTTAGTATATATTGTAATGAGAAATTTAATGGGTAAAAATCTAAGTAGTTGACCCATTGACTTGATACATTGAATGTAGTTGGGTAAAACCCAAAGTCCATGACCCATACCCATGGAGCATGATCCATGACCCATTGCATGACATCATGCATGAAGTCATAGTTGGATATTATCCATGGATCATTATCCAAGACCCATGGCTCAATGTCTAGATACATTGTACCTTGGAGGCCACTCAAGGCTCATATCCATGACCCATGACCCATGATCCATGACCCATAACCTATTTAGGAGGAGCGTCCTACAGATCCCCAGGAATACACTGGACGGATCCCTCATGTAAGGGATTTGTGGGATCCGGGGAACAGTAGGCAGTTTTTGCCTATAAATAGTGAGCCATTTCTTCATTGTAACTCACCCCTTTTACACATACTTTATCCTAGTATTGTAAACTCTCTAACCTTAGATCCAAAGGATCTTTCTATGTAGTTTGTGTTTGTTTTTGTGTGATTCTCTAGGTTCCCCTTAAAGGCGAGATCACCACCTCTTGAAGTCATGCAAGCTCAAGTCCATGAGTTGCCAAGCTTTGTCATCATCAAGACTACTAAAGTAATCTTGTTGATAGTTCTTTCTCCCTTCTAGAAGTGTTGTGATGAAGGAATTAGTGAAAGGTGCCGAAGGTTCAAGTAGAAGGCATTAGTGAAAGGCGCCGAAGAGTCAAGTAGAAGGCATTAGTGAAAGGTGCCGAAAGATCGTGTCAAAGGCATTAGAGAAAGGTGTCGAAGGTCCGTGTCAAAGGAATTAGTGAAAGGTACCGAAGGTCTATGTCGAAGGCATTTGTAAAGGGTGCTGAAGGATCATGTCATAGGCATTAGTGAAAGGTGCCAAGGGTGTATAATCGATATGGTGCATCGATGTACAACATAGATAGTTTGGGTCCAAGGATATTGATATCCTTGATTATGTTGTAATAAGGAGTGTGTCTCCTTTGAGATAGGTGTTGTGTAGTGTTGGGTAGTAGTTCCTCCTTTGTAATGGAACTCGGTATCTAGCCTTGTACCGGATAAAGTGTAGCCGACGTTGTGATAGGTTTGGTTCTACCTCGTGGAAGAACCCGGTGTCTAGCCTTGTACCTGAAAGAGAGTAGGCGACGTTGTGAAGGCTTCTCCGCCACAAGGAGTTTGTGTTGTGTAGTGATTACGAACTCTCGAGTAGGTGACTCGGGGAGTGGAGTAGGGCAAGGAAGGTGTCCTTGTAGCCGAACCACTATAAATACTCGCGTTGTGGTTTTGTGCTTCTTACTCTTTATCTCTACTTTACTTATTTATTTTCTTATCTATCAACATCCAACACACACATTTAATAGATTTACATAAGTCGATCTAAATAGTTTAAAACAAAGTTTTAATAGGTAAAACTATTCAATCCCCCCTTCTAGTTTTCTACAATTGGTACCAGAGCTTTGTTACCAAGTTTTTACGTTATATTGTATTTTAAAAACTTGACACGATCCATGTAAAATTGAAAACTACAAAGAAGGTTTTTACTAAAACAAACACCATGTTTTAAAAACTCTTTTGTAGAATGTTAATTGGATGACAACATCATATTTCTTATTTCTTATTTTATCTTACAAAAATGCACTAACCTTTCTTGTCATTTTGTTTAGTTAAGCTTATTTTAATCAAGCCATAGGAATTCCTTGGTAACAAGATTACCTTTCCTAAGAAGGTATCTTAAAACTAACACCTAGATCTTGAAGAAATTGGAGTTGCCTATTGACATTTTTTTTGTGTCAAAAGAAAAGGACACTTATAATTGCATTAGAGGTATGACTTTCTTAAAACCTATCTCTAAATAACATTAGTTTAGAATAAGTATGCTTGCATAGGAATCTATATGGTTATATTTTATTTTCTTAGTTTTAACATATGCTTTAGTGATATACGTGGCTTCATTAGGAAACCTTCTTGCATATGTGGTTCTCTTCCGTCTAAAATCTAGGTATATAAATATATGTTATCCTAACCTAAATATCAAACCTTTCTAAAAATAAAACAAGACACAAATCTCAAAAATTCCTCCTTCCCCATAAAACCTCTTCCGCTCATCTCACAAACACCAAACCCCATTTTTTTAAAATCTTCCACTTTCAAAATACCTCACATTCAAACTTCATCTTCCTTCTCATCTCATCTCAAATCGAAACCAAGGAAGAATTTCATCATCATGGTTTATATAGCCTTCGTGATCATCGTCTTGACACACATCCCTCTCGTATATCCCATGATCAAGTTTTCTCAAGGAGACATGTACTTTGTGTTGTCATTCTACATTCGTATCATATATCTAATCCTTTGTATCGCTCTTAGCATTGAAATGAAATATTACTAATGTCTTAGTTTATCCCGTTTATTTCTCATAATATGTTTGTCACTTTTGTTTCTTTCCTTTTGTTTGTATCCTTCACCTTAACATACTTTTGAAATCTACAATGCATGCTTAAGTAGTAAATATTGGCTAAAACACACTTTCTCTTATAAACCTAAATGTTACAAAAATCAATCTCACGCCAAGATTTTTTTTTGTCACTGCAAGATCCACGGTTCCCTAAAGTTTAACTAGCCGGATCCCTTTTAAAAGGGAACCGGGAGAACCGTCAAACTGGGAAACAGATTCTCATGCAACATAAGAACCACTTCATAAAAACTTACCATAAAAGGAAAAATCCTACTAGAATGTTAGTACAAAGTAAGTTAATTGTCATTGTTAATAAAAAATAAGGGTAATCAAATAAAAACATTAGGAGATTATTTTCACCTAACAAATGTCCTCTCTTTTGATGCATCACTTTATCTTAACTTGCTCATATAAACTATTCATTTCACTTCCATAGGTCTCATGATGACTCATGAGTATGAATTTGACTTTCAACTCACTTATGTCAACATTCCCAATATCTCCCTTGAGCCTAACACACCTGGCAATCATGTCCGTGGGTTCACTAATCTCAAAACTCGTTACTTTCATGAAGGACGTATTGTTGACTCACCTCTACTATATCAAGAATGTATCAATACCGCTTTCGAACCATAGGACTAGAAGGTCTTCTCGGAATTAACAAGAAAATTTGTCCGCAGTTTGTTTTGGAATTCTTCCGTCAAGTTCAACTCGTTCGTAACGAGGATCGCTCTCTATCACTATGGTTTTGGATCAAAAACCAAAAGTGTGTCTTGACTCTTGGGCAATTTGCTTACATCCTCCGAATTCCAAATCATGGACAATGTGCCTTCACTAAAGATTGGTCTCCTGATTCTCTCTTCAACTATTGTGAAGAAAATAGTCCATATTGTTCACACATACCATCCCCTCAAGAATTAACTCGCATGTTATGCAAACCTCGATCAAATTACTCAAATCCAAACATCATCTATACACGTGATATCCGAGATGATCTCAAACCTCTCGTTGTCATTCTACGTGAAAATGTTTGTAGTCTTAGGGGAAATCGAGAGATTCTTCCCTCTTGTTGTGCTCACATGATGTACTGTCTTCTAACCCAACAACCATACAATCTCACCTACTTCTTCGAAAGATGAATTCTAAATGTCCAAGGTAGCAAAAACAAATTTATTCCATATGGAATGTTCCTAACACGCCTTTATCAGCATATCATGTACTACCACCCTCAATTTCAAAGTCCGTTGTACGTACTTG
This sequence comes from Chrysanthemum seticuspe, assembly GCA_019973895.1. Lineage (NCBI taxonomy): Eukaryota > Viridiplantae > Streptophyta > Magnoliopsida > Asterales > Asteraceae > Chrysanthemum > Chrysanthemum seticuspe. The sequence goes on along the minus strand of BPTQ01000002.1, from coordinate 3,465,861 downwards.
TGAACAAAATGATGGAACCTTTGAACACATCTCACATCACATCATTCTTCGTCCCTTAATCCACAAATACTTACCATCCATTCGACGATCCATCAAGTGAAAACGCTCAAGAAACCTAGTTTCCTTTCTAAATAGGTTCAATCCTTAGGATTCATCTTTTATCTTTGTAATATAATCATTCTCATGAAATAAAACATTTATCGTTTGATGTCTCGCTTATATAGATGTTCAAATTCTTTAGAAATCACTGGCATTAATATACCTTGTGCAAATTTTGCACACCTTCTGTGAAGGTACTGTTTTCCAGAAGCCGGATCCCTCACTTTCTACTAGACGGATCCCTCCATTTAGGGATCCGTGGGATCCGGGAAAACAGAAAAAGATTTGCAGACCTCCACACATCAAACCATTTCCCTAGAACATATCATACTAGTTAAGCATGATTATTTCGGATTACTTAAGTCTTCCTCAAGCTCAGTAGGTCTCACACTCACTCATAACTAATTTAGGATCATATTCAAGATTTTTTTTTTTTTTTTTTTTTTTTTTTTTTGATTTATCACCTCACTAAAACTCACCATATTTCAGCTCCAATGCTCACACATTGTTCCTCACACCTCAAAACACTTAGCTTGATATTTCTCTCAATTTTAGCAAATTGATGTTAGTCATCCTTACCTCAAAATAGGTCAAAAACTAGTTTTTCATTTCTAATAATTTTTAAGGAACTTTCAAAATTTATCTTAAGCTGCCATCTGAACTATAGTGTCATTTATCACCACTTGACACTCTCAAATCTCCTAGTGTCATCTTTGATCATCCATTGGTACTCATAAAAGTCTCATTTCCTTCCATAAAAGGCAATCATTAGCTACCATCACTCATTGCTCTTAATCATTTAAGTCCCCTTTCATTTAAGACACTTAAGAAGACTGAAACACTCAAGATGTGTAGGTATTAGACCTTACAAAGCATCATTTCCCTCTTTTTTTGGCTGCTGAGAGCCGGATCCCTAGGATTAGCCTAGACAGATCCCTCATTGGAGGGAACCGTGGGAACCGAGTGACAGTTTTAGCTAATCCTAGCTAAAATAATCATTTCAAGCTCTCCTTGCTAACTTGAACACTCCATCTTACCTCAATTAACCTTCTTGATCAGTACACATCTGGAGTTGACTCTTGTGCATGCAATTCATTACATTTCAAAGGATCTTAGTGGGTTAAGCCTTGAATGCACTTGCCAAATCCCTCCCTTTACAAACCATCTTGTTTGGACTTCTAAGTCACCATCTACAACTTAATTCTCAGCAACTAGAAGCCTCTATCTCACTAACCTTTTTTCATCTCATCATGAGGAAAGCTCCTAGTGCTAACTCATCCACCAAAGGACCACCCAAGAAACTTGCTCGTATTATTCACGAAATTTCCTCAACCGAATCATCTCCCGTTAAATCCAAAAACGCTATAATTTCCCCTCAACCAACTCAACCAATCAAACCAATCCCCAAAAGGATTGTTCCTACAAAACTACCCTTGCCAAACACCACAATACCTCCTAGGCTAAACACGCCTATTTCCACTAAACCATCACCCTTAGTACCTAGAGCCATATCATTCACCACTCCACTTTTATCTCCACACCTCTACAACTTAGAAGACTTGCCTTCTAGGCCATCTCATCCTCCACCATTGCCAACATTCTCCTCAATAGAAAGAATAGTGCAACAATAAAACCATGGTGTTGAAACAACACTAGCACCGATATCCTTTTCTCCATCACTCTTGTATAGTCCATTTTGGATTATGAGGAACTAACAACCGGATCACATGAAAGTAGACACCTCTCTACCACCGTCTTCCACACACATTCCGCCACCATCACCCTTAGTTGATCTACCTCCAAATGTACCTCCACAAATCCCTCCTTCTTTTGAGAACCCTCAACCTTCATCATACAATATTCCATCTCAAACCATTCCATTTCTACCACCACCACTTCCAAACCATGACAAAGATTGTTATCATTGTTAATATGTTGAAGGCTTAGTACATGAACTACGTGAAGAACTACGTTTCATGTGTAATCACCTCCTATAACGTTTCGATGAGGTCAACAAAACTAAAAATTCCTAAGCTTAAAGATTCAAGTGGTGTTCTAGTCTTAAGCTTAACTTAGATTGATTAGGAATCATATTTCATGTTTAAGTCATTCTCTTAGTTTTAGAGATATGTATATCATTTCTCGTGTTTTTATTGAATGAAATTACATGTTATATGCCATATGGTCTTGAGAATATGTTTGGTGCCTTAAATACATAACTCACTTTGATGTTATCATCACATTTAACATCCCTATTGCTGTATTAAGTATGCAGGCAGACGGATCCCTGCGTTTTGCCTACACGGATCCCTTTCAGGGAGGAACCGTGGGATCCGTGCAACAAAAACAATTTTTATTACTAACTTGAGTCTCATTTGCAGGAAATTATGTATCATATGCTTGTTTTCTAACCTTTGTTTTGTAGATTTTCAATTTACACATGAAGACTTTGACACCCTTAGCTAGGGGGATTTTCTTGTCAAAGCAAAACAATTGCAAAATCATTTGCAATACTCTCACATAGGATTACAATAACTACATGACGTTCTCCTTGCAAAGGATTATTCATCAAGGATGAGCATGTTCGTCAAAAAGACAAAACCATTTGCAAACATAATTGCAATGCACTCGTCTAGCATTCCTAAATTACTTGACGCCCTAAACAAAGGGACGCACTCGTCAAGGGGGAGCTAAGACGAGAATTCTTCTCTTCTATTACTCCTTACCTTTTCATTTTTTATCTTTCACATGTTTTTCTTAAAACAATGTGTTGGTTTCTTTTCGACGCTCTTTTTGTTTCGACAAAAAGGGGGAGAAGAGAGTAAAAACTCCAATTCAAACTTTTACAAATTTTAGTTTTTCCTTAAAATAATTTATTATTTTGTCATCAACAAAAAGGGGGTGATTGTTAATACAAATAGGCTGTAAAAACGTTTATTTATATCTTACGATCTTCTAATGTTTTGTCGATAACAAACGTAAAATCATTTTAATGAAACAAATAAAATACGTAAAGAGTTTGAGTCAATAGTTTACTAACACACTTATATATTCATATAAAACACTAAACAAATAATAGTGTTTACATGTTATAGAAATACATATGTATAACAACTAGTGTTTACATATACTTAGTATATATTGTAATGGGAAATGTAATGGGTAAAAATCTTAGTAGTTGACCCATTGACTTGATACATTGAATGTAGTTGGGTAAAACCTAAAGTCCATGACTCATACCTATGGAGCATGATCCATGACCCATTGCATGACATCATGCATGAAGTCATAGTTGGATATTATCCATGGATCATGATCCAAGACCCATGACTCAATGTCTAGATACATTGTACCTTGGAGGCCACTCAATGCTCATATCCATGACCCATGACCCATGACCCATAACCCATTTAGGAGGAGCATCCTATGGATCCCCAAGAATACACTGGACGGATCCCTTGGGATCCGGGGAACAGTAGGCAGTTTTTGCCTATATATAGTGAGCTATTTCTTCATTGTAACTCACCCTTTTACACATAATTTATCCTAGTATTGTAAACTCTCTAATCTCATATCCAAAGGATCTTTCTATGTAGTTTGTGTTTGTTTTTGCGTGATTCTCTAGGTTCCTCTTAAAGGCGATATCACCACCTCTTGAAGTCTAGCAAGCTCAAGTCCATGAGTTGCCAAGCTTTTTCATCATCAAGACTACTGAAGTTCTCTTGTTGATAGTTCTTTCTCCCTCCTAGAAGTGTTGTGATGAAGGCATTAGTGAAAGGTGCCAAAGGTTCAAGTAGAAGGCATTAGTGAAAGGTGCCAAAGGTTCAAGTAGAAGGCATTAGTGAAAGGTGCCGAAGAGTCTGTTAATACAAATAAACCATAAAAATGTTTATTTATATTTTACGATCTTTTAATGTTTTTTGTCGATAAAAAACGTAAAATCATTTTAACGATACAAAGAAAATACGTAAATAGTTTGAGCCAATAGTTTTCTAACACACTTACATTTTCACATAAAACACTAAAACGAGTATAAGTGATTTTATGATTTAGTAATACATATGTACAACAACTAGTGCTTACATATTGGGCAAAATATATACATAACTAGTATTTATTATAAATGGGTAAAAACTACAACCCATGGAATATATCCATAACCCATGGTATTAACCCATACCTATTTGATTAGGTGCATTGCACTCATTAGATACATTGTATCTAATAAAAGACCCATGTATCAACCCATAACCCATGACCCATGACCCATAACCAAAATACCCATAGGCAAAGAGGAGCGTTCCATGGATCCCTAGCTTTACGCTAGACGGATCCCTTGTGGGAGGGATCTGTGGGATCCGGGGAACAGTAAGCATTTCTCCTCTATAAATAGTGAGCCATTTCCTCCTTTTGGTGAGCCACTCTCACACATACTTACCCCAAGTATTGTAACTCTCTAACCACTGATCCTAAGGGACCTTTCTATGTAGTTTGTCTTTTGTTTTTGTGTGATTCTCTAGGTTCCTCTTAAAGGCGAGATCACCACTTTTTGAAGTCGAGCAAGCTCAACTCCATGACTCATAAGGTGTCTTGTTCTTTGTTTTCACTACTAAAACCCTATTTTGTACATAACAAGCAGTGTTAACTGCTTCAGTCCAAAAAGTGATTGGCAATTTTGAATCTGGCAACATGGTTCTAGCAGCCTCTATAAGTGTTTTGTTTCTCCTCTCAGCAACACCATTTTGTTGAGGAGTTCTAGCAACACTGAATTCTCTTTTAATACCTTTATCTCTGCAAAAATCATCCATAACTCTATTCTTAAATTCTGTCCCATTGTCACACCTAATGATTTTAACTTTCATATCATATTGGTTTTCAACTTCTGTGATGAAGATCTTAAGGATGCCTGTTGTTTCATCCTTAATCCTTAGAAAGAAAACCCATGTAAACCTGCTAAAATCATCAGTCACAACAAGACAATACTTCTTAAGATTTAAGCTGCTCACAGATGTAGGACCAAACAAGTCCATATGTAACATTTGAAGTGGGTGAGCAATAGAGTTAACCAACTTTGACCTGCAAGAAGCTCTGTGTTGTTTGCCTTTAAGACAAGCCACACAGGTTTGATCATTTTCAAATCTTTTCTGAGGTATGCCTCTTACCAAACCATCTTTGACAACCTTATTAATGGTTTTGAAGTTAACATGACCAAGTCTTCTATTCCATAACATGGATTCATCCACTGTGGCCTTTGCAAGAAAGCAAGCATAATCATCTTTAGCAACAATGTTGTTCATATCAAAGCTATATAAGTTTCCTTTTCTAGGAATCTTAAGAAGAATCTGACTTTCATCAGGCATCTTAAAATCCTTAGAGAGAACAAAGCACATATCTTTAGTAAAAAGAACATTGTTCTTCTTGTCACACATTTGTGACACACTAAAAAGATTATACTTAAGATCTTTTACATAGTACACAGGTTCAGAGTCCTAGTTACCAGTTTTAATGACCCCTTTACCAGCAACTTTACCATTAACTCCACCTCCAAAGCTGACATACTGTCCATCATAATGTTCAAAATCTGAGAGATAGGACTTGTTGCTAGTCATGTGCCTTGAACATCAACTATCTGTGTAGCCTTGATCTGATCTTTTTGTCCTTGGATATTCCTGCACATCTAAGAAAGGAGTTAGTTACCTTTAGGGACCCAAGCCATGACTGACTTGGATCTGCCTCGTGTATCAATATAGTTATATCTATCAAAGGTCATTGATACACCATTGGTATTGGTTGATGAGGTTATTCCTTAGGTTTCCATTCCCAACGTGATGAGGCCTTCACAGCATTTCCCATGTTACCCTTGGTCTTGTTTACAACCCTTGCAGTGGGAACTTTTGGTTGAGCAGTGGTAACTGCTGGCTTAGTTTTTGGTACCCCCTGTTGGTTATATTGAACCCTTTTGTTTTGAAAAGACCTTTTCCTTGTTTGTGTAGATTTTTCAAAAGTTGTTTTGGATTTTGCACTTTTAACAGGTGATTTATGGTGAGCAGTGTTCACAGTTTTACAAGTGGCAAAAGTTTTAAGACCACTTCTTAGTAGAACTGCTCTTGGGATCATTTTGTTGTGTGAATTAGGGTGCATAATATTTTGAAACTTGTTAGACTCCACCCTTTTATTCCCATGGACTTCCCTTCTCCCAAAATGATAGTCACAATTAGCATGTAAATGATAAAAGCTACCACAGATATAACATGCTTTATTGTACATCACAAAATCACTACCTAGTTGTTGAGATTTAACATGATTCCAACTCCTCTGGTTACCCCTAGGAGTTGTTGACTTATTCCTATACATCTCAGCATACCTTACAGTTGGTCTAGGTTTATTAGCTTGTTTCCTAGGTTCCTCTATAATAGTATTAACAACTTTTGGGATAGAAGCCTCTACATTCTTTTTAACATTCTCATCTACAATAGATGAGTCACTTGCACTTTCAAAAACATCAGTTTCATTCTTAACTTGTTCCTCAGTTTTCACAAATGTGTTCTTTAGAGGACTATATTTACGTTCAAGTTCCTGAAACTCTTTTAAGCCTGTATGAGCTAAATCTATGCCTGGAGGTGATGGAACACCCCTCAGTGGTGGAGGAACAATATTATATCCCATACCAGACTTAACTTTACTAGTGATTTGAGCATTCCAAATTTTATCAATTGACTTAGACTGACAATAACAGGTATCTACAGTTAAATTGACATTCTCATTTATCTTTTTAAGTTTCTCAAACTCTTCTTTTAGTGCCTCATTCACTGCTTCCTTATGATCTAATTCTCTTCTAAGAATAATCATATCATCATTATATTTTGACTCATTTTCTCTATAATGCTCTAATTGTTTCTCTAAAATAGCTATGCCTTTTCTAAGGTTTGACACATTATAATTAGCAGCATGTAACTCTGTCCTTTCATTGTCAAATAATTCACTAAGCCTTTTACATTCTCTAGAAGCCCTACATGATTTAGAACAACTTTCAATGTTTTGTACCTCAGAATCAGAGAAAGCCATGAGAGCATGTTCTGTAGCCATAAAAGCAGCATCTGAAGGTTGTTCCTCTTGATCATCAGCCATGAAACTCCAATCATAGCTCACACCATCAATAGCCAACATTGCCTTTGGTTCGTCCACTGTTGGTTTTTTATTTTTCTTGTACCAAGTAGACCTTTTGTCCTGGTTCCTTAGTCTTCTGCATTCTCTAACAAAATGCCCCAACTTGTGACAATTGAAACACTCTACTTTCTTCTTATCGAACCCTACAGTTTCTCCACCATTTATTTGAATTGGCTTGCCAGTATTCTTTTAGAAGTTCCTAGCCCTCATGCTAAGAAGAGCTATTTGCCATTTTATGTCCATCTCCTCCAAGTCATCTTCATCAATTTGCTCTATGTCTTCATGAGTTAATATTGAGCCATTAACTTGAGTGGAGATAAAAGCATAAAAGGTAGGATCTCCAATACCAGCAACCTTCTTCTTTGAACCTGCAGTGGTAACCATAGCATTACCAGTGGAAACAGTAGAACCAGCAGTGGCAAAATCATCATGACAGTCATTTTCAGAATCATCATTGTCAACAGAGGTTGACAACAATGCCAAGCTGCTAGAGCTTGTACCAAGTTTCCCTGCCTTCTTCAATCTTTGTTCAATGAGTTTGAAGTTGTTGTAAAGATCATTGAGCTTCATAGTTTCGATATCAGGTTTATTTTCCCAGACTGTAACATTAGTATGAAACTCAGAAGGCAAACTTCTTAAAAACTTCAGATTGTGGTCTTCCTTTTCTACCTCAATGCCAAAAACAGTCACTTGTGTGACAATCTTCTGGAGTTTGGTGAAGATACTGTCAAGAGAGTCATTGCTTGAAGCAGAGAAGTTTTCATAACTTTGCTTCAACAATGTCTTTTGTGTCTTCTTTGTAGCATCTTTGCCACCAAACACTGAGCAAATCTCTTCAAAGAGTTCTTTTGCTGTCTGGAATTTGCTGAAAGCAATGATCTGGTCTCTAGGAAGAGTCATTAGTAACAAACTTCTGGCCTTTAGGTCATTCTTCTTCTTTGATCTTTCATCATTAGTTTCAGGTGCAGTAAGAGTTACAACTTCTGTTTCACCAATTTTCTCAGTCTTTTTCTGAGTCTTGAAGGAAATACCATTTAAAATGATCTCCCAAAGAGCATAGTCTCGTATGAGAAAGTATTGCTCAATCAGTGTCCTCCACATCTCAAACTCATTAAGTTTGAGCTTAGGAAGCCTAGGAGCAGAGTTGGACTGGTTGTTTTCCATCTCCATTGATTTGAGTGAGTAGGTTAAGCTTATTACTTGAATCTTCTATATCAAAATATCATAACCTTTTCTCTGATACCACTTGATGGATATAAACACACACCTTGTGTTAGTGATATTTTGAGTTATATTAATAAGCATGCGGAATATACTTAGTAATACTTAGAATACAGATTGTATGATGTAATGTAAGTGAACAGTTTAACACAAAGCTTCAATATTATTAAGAAATAATACGAGTGATCTTGCTTATCACTAGGGTTACACCTTGAATCTTATATGAATGATACGTATACAAAGCAATGACCTAAGATCTCCTTTTATAGCACAAGGAGTCCTTTACAAGATAAGTATAAACCTAACAATATAAAATATACACAAGATCTTTTCTATACTTATCAATATACGAATACATAACAATTATCCTAACAGCAGTGGTAATATTGTACTGGCAGTGGTAATGAGTTTCTACTGATAGTGTAATCTTTAGCAGTGTTAACCACAAGTGTATCAGTGGTAACTATTAGTATTATTCCCAACACATAGACTACCCTTAGCTTAGTTAATTAGATAATTAGATAAGTAGAGTAATCGGTAGAAATACCAACCACCAAATCCAAACCCCGAGATTCGTACCTTTCCATTTTCTAAAAAATATAAAAAAAAGATAAAAAAATAATCTTCCACAACCCCAACCTTAGCGTAGTAACTTCTCACTAGCATTCCTATTCCCCTAGAGAACGATATCAATACCCGTGGCTTACCCTAATACTACACTACAACGATTAGGTTCACTGCCTAGGGTGTTGAAAAACTTGCTGGATGAAAAGGAAGTTCCTTTGACCCGGAATGCGCTGCGTAAGCGTATCGGTAACTCCCTCAAAGAGTTATGACGTAACCTTCCTCTGCTTTAATTCTTTCATTTTAAAACACAAAAACCTTGTACTCCCTCCGTCCCACATTAAGTGTCCACTTTTCAAATGCACAAAGTTTTAGAAAATCCCACTAACTACACTTTCCACCAATCAAATATCAATTTTACCCACTAAACTCTCATCTTATTGGTTGGAATAGAATATGGACATTTAATTTGGGACATCCCAAGATTCCATTGTGGACACTTAATATGGGACGGAGGGAGTATTAATATTTTAAATGAAGTTTGTGGGTGTGTTCCCTGTAACTCTCACGAGACTTCACTCGTCCACTTGGGACACCAAGTGGTTTAAAAGGCTTGTTGCATATGCTAAATGCAACCGTGATTCCTACGAAAGTGAGTTAGGTTTATTTTTCATTTTTTTGTTTTTAGAATTATTCTTGTCGGTAGTGTGATTTCAGGGATTGAAGTTTGTTCATGATGCTTATACAAAGGCACGTCTCTTTTTCGTGGGCCTTCTTTCTTTATGAAGCGAATTTTAGAGAAGTTCTCGCTCTAATTCTACTTTTCTATTCACCTTTATTTAATGCTTAGTACAAAAGGGACTTTGTACAATTCAAGTGGGGGGACGGGAGTAGAATTATCTCTTGAACATTATTTTGCCCTCGTTTTTCTAGTTTATTTTGAAAAAGTATGCCATTTTAAAATTTTGACATATTTTTCTTAACCTAACTAGATTAGACCTTAGCCGAGCACATACAACCCTTGATATTATATGGTGAGATTAGCCTTATCCGTTTCCAATATTTTACCCCAAATCCACCAAATTATGAGTGTGCCGGTAGCTTGTAAACTTTAGAACTTGGCATTTGCATCATTTCGAGACCATAGACGAGGTATGTTGAGTTAGCTCGATGTATTTGGACTTTTCAGTTTTAGAAGGCAATAATATAGGATTATCACCCAAATAGCCTACCATTGTGTGTCTATCGATTAGTCACCTTGACTTCTCGACCCCCATGTGAAACCCTTTTGTTGCACTCATCTTTAGTTCAAGATGCCCCTAGATACACCCATTTGAGCCATTCCTTTCATTTTGTTAACCCAATATATTGTTTCATTACACCTATACACCTTAGCCTACCCTGTACTCTTTATTTGTGATTGGGAAGTTATCATTTGCCTAAGTTCAAGGTTCAAGTGGAAAGGTTCGGAAATCACGCTTTCGTCGATGACATATTCCTGAAGATCATTGAAGACCCCCCGAATTCCCATTGTTCATCTCAAGTGGGGGGATATTATGTTTAGTTATTATTGTTATGTTGAAAAAAAAAGGTGATTCGAAAAAAAAAAAAGGTTGTTATGTTATTGTAAAGTGCAATGTTATAAGCACTATGTTATGAGCTTTATATATTTAGTATCGAGGAGGCCACCTCGGTCACATTCGAAAATTGGAGTTGGTAATGATGCCAACAGTTGGAGAAAAGGTAGTGTGCCCATCATGACGTCCTCTAATGACACATCTACCTAGTATTTCATGATCCGGTTTCTTGACTTCAAAGCTTGAACTTTGGGCAGACGGTAAGTGGTGATGACTTGGTTATAGATTTAGACTACCTGTTTGATTTTTATTTTACACCATTTATATATCCCATGTCTTATCCTACCCTTTAGTCATGAAGCGTGTCTAGGTGATGCAGCGAGCAATCTTTGGTGTCTTGGCTGTGGATTTGGTCATGTATCATTGATTTTTTCCACTTCACCGTGACATGTTAGTAATGAAAAGTCACCCCTAAACCTTTTTCGTGTCTACCCATGTTGCCTTCGAGAATTGTTTAGCCCTTAACTCTAGTGGTGGAGATTCGTGTAACCGCCAAGCTTATGATAGAATACATGCTATGACTGTGCAATTGAGTGATCACCCCGAAATTGACACTTAGAATAGTTGAGAGATTTGAGTGTTTTGTTCCCATTTCGTGAGGTGTTCGGCTTTGTTTTATTCTAGCATAAGGGATTTGTAAACTTATATTTTCAAGGTTATGGGAGATATCTTTTTAGGAATCTTTATAATAAGGTCTACTTGAGGGCAAGTAGAGTTCAAGTGGGGGGATATTTGATAACATCAAATAGTCCTAAATATTAAGTGTCAATTTCCCCCGATAATGCTTGCAATTTATATCATTTATATGGATTTACGCTTGTTTTCCATCGTTTTCCACTTTCAGGTAAATTACGAGCATTGGAGCTAAAGAGACGCGGAATTGGAGAAATACCAAAAGATTTATCATAGTATGCTGACTTTGAAGAAGTTACGGTGTAACTCATCTCTCACATTACGCAGTAACTAAAGCGTGACTCAGAAAACCAACTCATCAGAAGGTTACTGCGTAACTCTCCCCAAAGGCTATGACGTAACTATATTAGTCAAATGAGGATACGCGCCGCTGATAACTACGCCGTAACTATTCCATCAACTACGGCGTAACCAAGTATATTGAAGACTACAGCGTAACCACTAATAAGGTTACGCCGTAACCAGCAGATCTAGTGCAAAATATGAAGAAATTGAAGGTTACGGCGTAACTCTTATATTAGTTACGTCATAACCCAGATCTGGCCTATAAATACCACACGAATTCCAGCATTTCTAATCATCCCATTCCACACACAACAATCAGAGAATGTGGGAAAAAGCTAAAGGAAGGTCCAGAGGAGCATACAGAGCTGTCTCCAAGGGAGAAATCACTCCCCTACGATAAGCATTAGCATTTTATCTTTTCTTTACTTTCGATTCATTTATTTCGTACATTTGAATATTGAATTGATTTGTATGGTTAATATGAGCGGCTAAGCACCTCTTGGTGCTGGCCTAGTTATGATTCCTTAATTGTTTTGTTTGCATTTACTTTACTTCCGTACAATTATTTCTAAGTGTATGCATGCATAGTTTATTGATAGCTACCCTTGGTTCGGTAGTTTTGAATGGCGGTAGAGGCCAATTTCCTAGGAGATATGACCAATTGACCCTAGGTGAGCGGACTGAGATGGGAAGGGTAAGATATGACCAACTGACGACCCTTTCTACTTGTGCGATTTGACAAACTGATCACCTAACGTTTGGATGAACTTAAGAATTAGGGGGTGAGTGTTTAAGTTGCTAACGCCCAGGCACTCACTACTATAAATCTAGCATGTAGCGGTACTTAATGACTTGGCTTAGGGGACCAGGAACAACAGGAATTATGAGGGGACACCTAAATTCTCCTGTGGTGGCATCTTTGTTGATAGGTTAGGGCGAATTGACCAAATGTTGTCCTCTCGAACATGACCCCACCTGGAGTAATTGGAAGTAAGTAGACGTAGACATAACTAGCTAGGAGGATTAACTAGGTTAGCACCACTCTCCTCTATTGATTTATCCCTTACCTTTTATCTGGCTTTATCTGCTTTAGTAGTTTAATAATTAATTCCCTATCGATATCATATTAAAAAATGTGACACCTAGACTTAGTAATAATCCAACACACATAGCTCTTGGGACGAACTCGGTTTTACCGAATACTACACTACACACGACCGGGTACACTGCTCGTTAGTGCATTAGGGTAGACCGTAGGTATAACGAGACTATATAAATATTAAAACCTGGTCAGTAAAACCTGCATCACCCATTTACCTGAAAATGGGTCGATTTTGGCTAAGAATTTGTCTCTAAAGTATTAAATAGGCTATATAAGTAACAAACGACTTAAGTATCTTATTTAATATTCAAGGTAAAACCGGAACATTTTTTTTTTAATTTGAGATTTTATATAAGTAACAAACGACTTAAGGTATTAAATATCTTATTTAATTAGGTGAGACCGGAACATTTTTTTTAATTTGAGATTTTATATGAGTACCAAACGACTTAAATATCTTATTTAATTAGGTGAGATCGTTGAGGATGGGAGGCTCTTGTGTATTGGGTCTCTGTGGGGTTGCATGTGGAAGGATTGAACTTTTTTATGAGCTGAGCATTGCTTTATGATCCTTTTGAGAATTATGAAACGACATAGGGAGCACATCATTCAAGAACGCCACCACCTAAACACAAAAATGCAATGCAAAAGTCTAGGTATGTTAATGTTCAATCTTTATGCTTCTTTTTTTAATGTTGTTGTCATTGGTGGTATACCAGTTTCTTACATTGGGTAAAAGTTAATAGGTTGTTATGGGTATGTTTATTTCTAATGGGCCTAACTGGTAAAATAGGAAAAGAGATAGCTAAAACGATTCAATCTGAGTGCTTTAGAGTATCTTAATAGATTATTTGATGGTGTCTATAATTTTGTAGCATGTGGTTTTAGTTGGACTAACATTGTTTACCATTATTTATTTTGCAGACAAGATACTTTCAAATACTAATATGGGTTCAATTAAAACTCAAGAAACTTGTCGCAAAAATACCAATGAGAGGATAACTACAATTTCCAAACACTATTTTTTTTCAAACAGCCATTTGCAAGATATAAGGTCGTGCAGAAGCGTTTTTGTGCATAATTTTCATGGAAGATTCATCTTTATACATTCTTAAATGGAGTTGTTCATTTGCTAAAATATATGTGCTGAAAATTCACTTATGTTTCCTTTTTAACAACGGTTAGTTTGCTAAATTATTTTGTAGCTATCTTGTGCTTACATTCATGTTAAAATGTTGCAACACCAGCGGAATAGTATCTACTATAATCATTTTTTATTCTTCAAGATTTTGATTTTGCTTATTAAATTTCTTTACCATGCTTCAGGTTCTAATTCGAGGCTTTCATGTTATAACATTGTTCTTCTTTTTTATTTACAAGAAATTTGAAAGTTAATCACATGTTTTCTATTTTAAAGGTTATAATGCGGGTAGAGCAAGAGCAAAAGGTAGCAGAAAATGCTCGCAGATATGCTAAACAAGAAGCAACAGCTCAGAAATAAGCCGCTGAAGTGCTTTTGGTTAATTTATAGATTATACTTTTACATAACTATTATTCAAATATGCGGCTCAGGCTTTTTTTAGGAATATTTGGTAATTGGTCAATAAAAAGTAGATAAAATGGCGTAAAAATTTAACCATAACAAATTTACTGTTGCAGTATGTCTTTATGTGGCTGATTGGTGCAAAACCGTCAAGTTTTCTCACGCGAGCTAGCCACTTGTGAATGGCTAACCGTAAGGAACTTAAAACAGCTCAAACACCAAATTCAATTTAGATCAGGAGAATACAGTGGATTCCCGGGTCGTTAAGTCCCACGGAGGATGACTGGTGTTTAACACAATCAGATGTCGAATAATCACTAAGGATAGTGATCAGTAAGGATTTTGAGTTATTTTATAAATTACAGGGGCTTAAATGCAAATTAAAGGAAATTAAAAAGATAAAAAAATATTAAATAAACGCTATCACTATTTTTAAACTGATGTTTTTGATTTTATGTTTTTAAAACTTAAATTAAAAACTACGTGACGTACAAATAAAAACGTGAAACTTACACAATATTAATCCTAAAAATATGAAAATGATATTTTTACAAACCTAATGATATAAGAAAATTTTTAGAAAAGGAAAATTGTTTTTATAACTATTTATCTAATTATTATTAATTAAAAACTATTTTTAACTATTTAATAATTACCTAAATTACAAGAAAATAGGAAATAAAGCTAGAAAAATAAAATTATGACTTGGAAAAATCTAAAATAATAAAAGAGAATTTTCAAAACTATTTTTATATTTTTCTGATTATTTTTCTATTTTTTATGAATTTTAAACTATTTAAAACTAATTAATTTGCTAAAAATTACAAAATAAACTATGAAAAATCTGGAAAATTACTTTTTTTACTTTTTATATTTATCTTAACCTAAGAAAAATGAAAAATTATTTTTTTGAACTTTTTCTTAATTAATTGTATTAAAAGCTATTTAAAAATACTTAAAAACTGTTTTAAATTAAGAAAAATAGCAAACTGTTATGGAAAATTATGAAAATTTCAGGAAAAGTCTAAAATAATATTAGGAAACTAGGAAAAATGGAAAAACAGTAGGTTGTGTGGAGAAAAATGCAACTGCTATAGGAAGTGCTTATAAATAAGTACTTTGAATAAGCCAAACACCACAATAAGCTACCAACTTTTCACAGAAGCTCTAAAATGCTAAAAGAACTAAAATGCAACAAGTCTTAACTGTTTTTAACCACTGGAATGACAAATTACACAGATTTGGTGTTTTGGCTAAATGTGCTTGAAACAGTTTAAGGTACTAAGTTGCAGCCTATCAATAAGCACTTAAATAAGCTGGAAACTAGAAAGCAAGTAATGAGACCTCAACTAGACCTGGTCAAGAGTTTATGAGCCAAAAACCAGACTAGGATGAGCTAGATTGAGCCCTGTGCAGGCCTAGCACAAAACTGAGAAAACTCAGTCAATGCTGAGCTTGTGCACAGGGGATTTGAGACCCAATCCACAAGCTCATTTGAAGCTTTTAAAAAAATTGAAAAATTCTACAAAAATGGTAAAAAGCAATGAGACCAGTTGAACTTTTAACACCCAAAGTTTTACTTGATTTGGCCCAATAATGAACCTGTGAAAAATCTTGCTAGTTGGGCTAAAAACTGGTTTTTGCAAATATTTGACTTTTGACATATTTAGAAACTAGACTTTTATGAACTTTGATCCAATTTATTAGACTGATGTGGATGTATTAAGGTGAATTAAACCTACTGCAACCTATGTCTATGATATCTAAGCACTAAACAAGATTTTTGTTTTTCAAAAACTCAACAGTTAAGAAGATTAAGACAGTTTTAATGTGAGTTTGACTATTAGCCTATGCAGAGATAAATAACTAACCAAATTGACTCAAGTGGACAATATTAAGACTGCAAAGACAGGTTTCAAACTCAAACAAGAGCTCAAGCTCCTAATAACCACTAATCCAAACACCAATACATTAACTGTTTTATAAATTTAAACTGAGTAAACTACTTAACTAGTATATATTATCACTAATACTGATTATAATTATCCTACTTACTACTAGTTAACAGGTTTAAAAGGTTTTAATGATCACAATCTCAAGTACACATACAAACTGCAAATTTGAAGAAAAACTGAAATTGAGAGTACCAACTTACAAGGGTCCAAGCTGTTTGTGCAGCTTAATCCAAAACCATTACTAAACTATACTAATCCAAAACCAACCCAAATCCATCTCTGCAACACCCATAAACCATTTCCAATCTGTTTGAACCAAAATTCCTTCCCTGTTGACTTTTGTTGACCATCAAACCATTATGCTTGAAACTGCATTCCAAGCTTATAGAAAGCTATAACAAGCTTAAATAAGCTTGTTTGAGTCTAAATGAAGCTTATTGAAGCTTTAAGATCAGGATTTTAAAATTGAAAATCTAAACAGTGGACATGAAACATGAATTTTAAACTTAACTTGAATTGATGCTTGATAACAGTTGAAGTATGATGAAATACTTGAGTTTGATATTATTAAACTTGAAATTACAATTTTAAAGCTACTTAAAACATTTTAAAGGAAATACGACATACAAAAATTTAAAAACTAAAAAAATGGAACTCTCTCTTGTTTCTCTTCCTCTTTTAAGCATCAAAAATCATCCACGTGTCCTTCTGAGAGTATCCCACCTCTAATCTTGACCAATGGGTGAGTTATGAGCATTTTGGCTATCTTATCAATTTGGCGGGAAATCTTGTTTTTGACTTGTAGCCTCTGAAATAGCAGCTAGGGGGGGTGGCATTTATTGTGGGGGGTTTGTGATGATGAGGGAGGTGGTGGAAAGGAGATAAGGGGGCTGAGGTGATGGGAGAGAGCAGGCAAGTGGTAGGCAATATGGGGAAGACAAACAGTGGTGGGCGGGTATTTTGCAGCTTTTGACTTTGGTTGACCAAGGGTTCAAAAAGGCTAATGACAGGGTCACAATGGTATAAGTGGCAGGGGGGTCAAATGCAGTTTTGACAAGGCTATCTTAGGTTAATTTGACAAGGACCAAGGCTGCAACTTTCTGAAAGATGAGGGACCAAACTGCCAATTTCTCAAAGTTAACATAAGGACTGAATTTGACAAACTTTAATAGTACAAGTACCATTTTTGACATTTTCTAATTCTCAAAGGACCAATTTTGCCAAATTACAAAGTTCAGGGACCTAAGTTGTAATTTTGTAAATTTGAATCTCAAGGACCAATCTTGACAACTTAGGAATCCCTAGGGACTTAAAATGATATTTTTCTTTATTTTGTTTTACCAGGGACTGTTTTTGACAACTTTTGAAACTTGGGGGACTAAAACTGCCAATTATGCAAACTTGATACGTTTTTCACCAGATTTTGATATTTTTGCATTTAAAACACATAAAACACTTATTTGTGATATTTTTATCATTTTGATGCATTTCTGAGTGTTTTCAGATGTTTTTGCAGTTTAAATGGTACAAAAATGATGAGTATCAGTGGCTATCTCAAAAGTGGGAAACAAAAAATATTTGACAACTGGTTTTTGGCATACGGACGCTAATTCATCAAAAACAATAACTAACGCTTCGTAAACATATAGAAAATTGTTTTTTTTTGGTCAAATTGTCTAATAATTAATAACGGTCAACTAATTCTCTTGTTTAACATATTAACAAACAAACCCTATTTAACCAATACTTTACAAGAAACTTTATAAGTCATGCCCGGCCATCGGGCGGGCCTTGAAAGCAAGTGTATATATATATATATATATATATATATATATATATATATATATATATATATATATATATATATATATAGGTTTGGGTTATTATGAAAAGTTTCTTAGAATGAAAAGAATGAGAAGGCATGTGGAGGTGACATGTGTCACCTTTGCCACATCATCATGCCACATCACCATACCCCACCCCACCCACCCACCCCCCCCCCCCCCCGCCCCCCACCCCCACCCCCCCCCCCCCCCCCCCCGAAAAAAAAATTTTTCCCGCCAAAAAAAAATTTTTTTTTGGGGCAAAAAAAATTTTTTTTTTTCCCGCCAAAATTTTTTACTGCATCACAGTTATAAAGTTACTGCATCACAAATCATAATTTTAGTGCATTAAGGTTATAAATTACTGCATCACAGTTATAAAGTTACTGCATCACAGTTATAAAGTTACTGCATCACAATCATGATTTTAGTGCATTAATGTTATAACATTGATTTTAGTGCATCATAGTTGATGCACTTAACTATTAACTATGATGCAGTAACTTATAATAAAGATGCATCAAGACTTATTAGTGCATTAAGGTTATAAGTTACTGCGTCACAATTATGATTTTAGTGCATTAAGGGGGTGGCAACACCCTCGGTATGGCTTGCGGTTTGGCTAGGCATCATGCGGCATCCCATTGCCACCCTAGCGGCATCATGAATTCGGTATGGTTTGCGGCATCTTTTGCCGTAGCGGCATGGAGGAATTCAAGAGGAGCGTGTGTTTCATTTTCAAAATTAAGGAAAATACAAATATTGGAATCGATAGCGGAGCAAAGGTCTACAAAGGATGGCTTGGCCGAAAAATTGTTGTCGGCCCAAATCCGTAATATTGAAGAAAAGGCTTATCATCGGGCACTGAGGTTCTATAACCAACCTCACGATCACATAATTGATCCGAGAATGCGAGAGATCACAATTACCAAAAAACGTGAGTATGCGGAGCAATATGGATGGCCGACGGATATTTAGATGCGTATTTTTTTAAGTATTATGCAATTTTTTTAAGTATTATGTAATTTGTTTTTTATTATTAATGAAATATTATGTTTTTATTTAATTGTTTGATTTAATTATGAATTTAAAAAAGAAAAAAAAGTGAGGTATGGAATGACCATTGCCACTAAAAAACTATGGTGAGGTATGTGATTAGGTGGAATGAAATTATTGGTGGGTTGTGAGGTATGGTGAGGTATGGAATCAAAGTGTTGCCACCCCCTAAGGTTATAAATTACTGCATCACAGTTATAAAGTTATTGCATCACAATCATGATTTTAGTGCATTTAAGGTTATAACCTTGATTTTAGTGCATCATAGTTGATGCACTGAACTATTAACTTATAATAAAGATGCGCCAAAACTTATTAGTGCATTAAGGTTATAAGTTACTGCATCAGGGTTATAAATTTACTGCATCATAATCATGATTTTAGTGCATTAAGGTTATAAATTACTGCATCACAATTATAATTGTGATGCAGTATTTTTATAACTGTGATGCAGTAATAAATTTTGGCGGGAAATTTTTGGCGGGAAAAAAAAAATTTTTTTTTGCCCAAAAAAAAAATTTTTTTTTGGCGGGAAAAAAAAATTTTTTTTGCGGGGGGGGGGGGGGGGTAGGTGGGTGGGGTGGGGGTGGGGGTGACACATGTCACATGACATGGCATGGTGATGTGGCAAAGGTGACACATGTCACCTCCACATGCCTTCTCATTCTTTTCATTATAAGAAACTTTTCATTTTAACCCTACCCTATATATATATATATATATATATATATATATATATATATATATATATATATATATACATATATATATAAGATGATACATGCCACATAAAATGCCACTTGGCATCCCATAATGCCATGTCATTTTTCCATGTCATCATTCTATTTACGTGGCATTTTTTTTAAATGACATGTGGCGTTTTAATTAATATATGTACAAATTTTTTTTATAAATTTTAAAATTTGTTTTTGATTTTGTTATTTTTTAATTTTAAAATTATTTTATTAAAACGAAGACATTTGTTGGAGTTGAACTTGGGTCATTCATGATTTTTGTAAACAACTTATCACTAGAGTAAATTGTTTTTTGATTTATATCTTTCAAATCAATACAAATAAGGAGATGATAAAAAAATCCTACAATTTGTATTTTAGGAATGTATATTATGAAGATAACAATTAAAAAAAATTATGATATATATTACTTACAAGATAATTATACCATATATATTTTTAACCTTTTTTTTTTTTTTGTATAAATACACCCTATTATATTATTCCTAAATTTAAGAATCCCTAAAAAGTTTAATCGACTTCTTAGTTTACAGGTGAATAATCCCTAATTTTTTTTCGATTTATCAGTTGAACAAGTTTTTTTTATCGACTTATAAGTGTAAAAAGTTTTGTAGTTTTTTTAGTTTTATAGTGTTATCAGATATCTAATATTGCTTTTAGTGTGTTAACAGGTATCTGATACAAGGTTAGAATGAGCCTTGCGCTATACTATCCTTATATAATGTCTATTTAAATTAATATATCTTGGCCCATAATTTTCTAAATTGACTGATTGTTTGTTTTTGTGTTGATGGTCAGGGATTGGGCATATATCACACTCGGAAAAGGCATACTTTATCGTGCTTTAAAAAGCCATGAAAGAGCGAAAGTTTGAACCATCTTGCAGTGAAAGAGCGAAAGTTTGAACCAACTTTAATTGATAAAGGTATGGTCGGGAGTTATCACCCAGTGTTCCACCCGAGCTGATTCATTAGTCTTGCTTTATGTGCACATATTATTATGATCTTTATAACTGTATTCTCATTAGTCATTATTCCAAATCAGTTATTCCATATCAGTTTTACTATACCCAAACACTATAACAGTTAAAATTAGTTTGGTTTATGTTGACGTTTTGATAAAGTTTGTTTATGTTTGTGTTGTTTTTTGTGATAGCAAGCGATGTAGACAAAATGGATGTTGTGTATGTTATATTGTGTGTTGGGTCTATTATAGATTTGATGATACAAAACAAGAAGAATGAAACATGAAGGACTAAAAGTGACAAGAAAGGAAACTACAAAAAGATGGAGGATTTGGAAGATTCTAGAAGATATGCTTAAAAGAATATTTAGTTTCCTAATTGTATTATGATTCCTCTTGTAAACCCTAGATGTCTCTAGTATATAAAGAGACATAGGGTCATTAGTTTTAGAGTACGTATAAGATGTAGACTTCTAAAGGGGTGTGTGTGTGGGAACCTAGGCGTAGGGAAAACGTCTAGAGTTTAGTTAGTTAGTGTTAGATCAAATCTTTGATCTTTATTATATTAGAGTATTAGTTTATGATAATGAAAAACCTTGTTCATAATAATGTTGATTCTATGTTTGAATATTCCGCTTTCATTATTATGTGTTCCTAGATATAATATTAGACCTCGTCTAAGAGCTTACAACGATCTTCACATGTGGTATCAGAGCCTGGGGCTCGTGATATCTAGGGATCTACAAGGTTTTCTTGAAGAATAAGGAAGAAAAATTCGAAGCTGTCAAAAATTCGTAATACTTCTGCAGCACTGTTTTCCAGAAGGCATAACTTTTTATTGAACCGTTGGATCGAGCTAAAATTTTTGCTGGTGCATCTCAGTATATCCATCTAAAGTTTCACCGAAGGGATTGTCAATTAGAGCTCTCAATCAAAAGTTATAAGCAGTCGAAGTCTGCTGCAGAAAAATCCGTAAGGTTACAACAGTACTGTTTTGAAACGATCATAACTTTTTCGTTAACCGTTGGATCGTAACGAAATTTTTGGTGGATGTTCTCTATATACTCATCTAACTTTCCACCGAAGGGATCTTCCATCTGAGCTTTTATGTGAAAGTACTGCTGAAAGTACTGCTGTTTGGATTAAAGTACTGTTTGACTTCGAAAGTACTGTTGGAGTTTTTTTTTTTAAAGTACTGGTCCTAAGTTATGAAATTTGGGGTGCATGTGATATTATTTGTTTGACTATTTGACAGCATACTCATGGTTAAATTTGGTCAAGTGGTCAAAGTACTGTTGAAGACAAGGTTATTTGGTGAGTCAAAGGTAGTTTGTGATATATTTTATTCAAAGTACTGCTTCAACTCGAAAGTACTGGTTTATTCTAGTTCGAAAGTACTGCTTGGAGCAAAGTACTGCTCTTTGATTTGAGACAGATTAGCGACAGTTTAGTGACAGAAAAAAGTGTTGCTAATAGGACTGATTTGGAATTAAGGGGAAGTCGAGCATAATTATTATGGTTTTTGAACGACACACACAGAGGTTATTGTTCCCACACACAGGAAGACGTTTTGGTTCTTAAAAGGATTTAAAAAGGCTCGTTTTGGAGATTTATTGAAGAATTGATTACGAAGAGGATTATTTATCACTTATTTGAAGGTGAAGTGGAATTACTTGGTTTGTGTTCTTATCATCTAGCTTGATGAATCTAGCAATGTGTGATTTTTCTTATGATGCTCTATGCACACATTGGCTATCACTTGAAGGAGTTACATTGTAGTACTCAGTGTCTCATACTAGTTGAGGATTCTTGTCAAGGGATTACGGTCTACTTATATTTGGTTCGTATAAGTATAGAGTTCCGTGGATAGTACAAGATTTAAGACACAAGTTTGGGAAATTCTACTTCTTCATCAAATTTGTTATACTCGGTTTTCTTCACAAGTAATCATTACATAAAGCCTACAGATTTTGAAGAATCATTAATATACATGCATCACTTAAGGGGAAGTGTTTGATTTTTACTATTGTTGATCATTATTACTACTGCTAGTTGAAGTTTTCTACTGTTTTGGATCCATTTTCTTATGGTGCGTAATGGTGGGCGATTTGAAGCATTGGAAGTCTTAGATTGGAAGTATGATATTGGTTCGTGGTGGTCAAGATCAAGTTTGCATATGTTCTCTATTTGTTGATAACAAAAAGGGGAAGAGATGTTTGAGTGACATGTTTAAGTCAAGGGGAAGATTGTTTCATTTATGGTGAGATTTAATTATCTCAACTTCTGCTACTTCGTCTAGGGAAGTTCGTACAAGAATCGTGTTTGTTTTGTCATCATCAAATAGGGGAAGATTGTTGGGTCTATTATAGATTTGATGATACAAAACAAGAAGAATGAGACATGAAGGACTAAAAGTGACAAGAAAGGAAACTACAAAAAGATGGAGGATTTGGAAGATTCTAGAAGATATGCTTAAAAGAATATTTAGTTTCCTAATTGTATTATGATTCCTCTTGTAAACCCTAGATGTCTCTAGTATATAAAGAGACATAGGGTCATTAGTTTTAGAGTACGTATAAGATGTAGACGTCTAAAGGTGTGTGTGTGTGGGAACCTAGGCGTAGGGAAAACGTCTAGAGTTTAGTTAGTTAGTGTTAGATCAAATCTTTGATCTTTATTATATTAGAGTATTAGTTTATGATAATGAAAAACCTTGTTCATAATAATGTTGATTCTATGTTTGAATATTCCGCTTTCATTATTATGTGTTCCTAGATATAATATTAGACCTCGTCTAAGAGCTTACAACAATCTTCACATTGTGTCACAGTGGAGAAGCAAAAGACTCCATTGCTGATTTCTTTGTGGGATTTGCAACGGTAAATAGTCAATATTTCTATAAAAAAATTGTATTATAGCAATAAGCATCTCCGAGTCAGTGTGTGATGCAGATTATATAATATAACTACACTCAAAAGGGCCAAATGAAGACCGGAGTACCATGTCGATCATAACGTCTTGCTAAATACAATGATGTTTGATTATTATCACCTTCCCGATGTATATATAATTTCAGAACCAATTAATATAACCTTAGTTGTATGGTAAGTTCTTATATCTGAATACTGTAGTGAGAGTTTCAGATTTTGCGTCTATGTTTCTATTGCAGCCTGTGTAAATGAGCACACCATACTTTATTGTAACTTTGTTGTTAGACTATAATGGTTTTTAATTTAAATCGGTGTCAAATAGCTGCATTCATTTACATGATATTTTAATTTCTTGATAAATACAATGGTGAAACAATCAGTTCAACATTTTTACAGGTACATCAGAAGGGCAACCATTGTCAGAAATGAGATTGAACCCAGCGAGTGGACTTAGATCATAATCATCGATGTCTCAAACAAAAGGACAGGTGTGTTCACAATGGTATCCATGCTCATTTGTAAACAATGGATAATGAGTTGGGTTGATTTTATTCATAGTTGCTATCTATAATTTCATTATACGAGCTAACCCGATTTTATCATTTTCATGTATGTTTGCCTCCAGCTAACGACAAAAGTGGACTCCTACAAGCTGATAACCAAGGAGACAACCTGAAGTAAGTCTTCTTTTCACACTAAAACCGTTTATATGCTTAAAAAACAACATATAAATACTTAAATAAGTATTCCCAAACACCCTCTAACTTCTGTTATTAAGAGCTTGTTTATTAACTAATGTGTTTTGTATGTTCTTAGAGATGTTCATGGAATAGCTACGAGAAGAGATAAGATGTTGGCTGTTTTGATGATTGGTTTGGATGTCTTTGCAAATGTGATAGCCATGTATAGTGAAGTTATTTATATCATATATCAGTTTGAGTTTGTTTAGTTTGAAACTTACCTAGCTACTTTTGTACCAGGTTGAAAATGTAGAGTTACCAATAATGTCTTTCAACCAAATTAAAGATCATCAGGTAGACATGCAACTTTTTCTAAAGCATTTTTTTCATGAAGAATGCATGTGCGATGGAGCGAAACACATTGGAGGTAAAGCTGAATCGAATGAATTTGTGTTGTTGGCTAAAATAGGTAATTTCTTTTATTTGATCCATTCCTTTTCTGAAAACAAAATAAAATAAAATAAAATAAATAACTTCAGAGATTATACTTGATCAATATAGGTATCCAATCTACATGCCATTTGCCTAATTTAAGAAAGGAAGAGTATGGAGCCGCAAACCAAGGAACTAACCAAGGCTCTTCAGTTGACATGTTAGTTTCATAAAGGTTCCAAGACGTGCAAGTTCAATGATGCAAAATTTTTGGGACTCTGCCATGGCAGCTCCTCCTTCAGATGATGATAGTGACACCAGGAGGTATTGAATATGCCACTTTCTAATAAAATTACATAAATTTAGACTTATTATTGGTTGAGATAAACAGCAATGGTGATATTGCAGTGAGAGTGCTTTCAAATTTTCTTCTGTAGTGGGGACGAATATTGGAAAAGCTATTTATCATCCTCCTACGTTACCCAATACATTTTCTTTCAAGATCCAGGACAGAAAGGGTCGAATGCATAGATTCATTTGCGATGAGATAATTATCATGTTTTTCAATGACAAGGTGTGAGTTAAGGAGCTTCTTATACAATCTTTTGCAAGCTACATGTATGTTATATTCACCAGTATTGGGGTTTCAACCCCAATACATATCCTCAATATAAACTGATCGCCTTGCTGAAATAGAAAACTTAGGATAAACTTATTAATCATGTGACGGTTCAAAAGCTTGAAAGTACTAGAGTTTATACAGATGTTCAAAGACTAACAGCTTACGTCTTTCTTAGATATAAATCATGTTTGACCAATTAAGTCGGGTCAAACAGTTAGTCAACTGAAATATACCTGGTACTTTCAAGATATTGCAATAAAGTCGTAATTGGTCAAAAACTAGCAGCTCCATATATAAGAATATAGTTGCAAAGGGTAGAAGTCATGTGGGACGGGTCTTAATCTTAAGATATTGCATAGGATTTTGATAATCAGAAATGTGTTTGATTCAAGGGGCATCTGAAGGTCGATCGAGTATAGTTGATATTGAAGATAATCTGGTAGCCGGAGATAAAGTTTCACATGGACACAAAGGAAGGGAATATGTTACCAATATTCGTTTGAAGAGTCTGGTGCAGGAAAGTTCCATTTGTCTCAGAGGTACTGTAGCGCCATAAGTTTTATCTCGATCATTTTATCTTTTTTTTCTTTCTATAATTACTCCATGTTTTGAAGTTTATTACAGAACTTATATTAAATCAATTATCTTATATATCTTATGAAATAAATTAGAGTAACTATTAGACCCGTTTGGCTATTCCCTTTTTAGCAATTTTTGTTTTTTGCATTGATAGTAACAATGGTGATGCAACAAGACAGATGATACTTCCATCCCTACGGTTATGGACCTGTGCCAGCAAGATGGAAAGGCGTCTGTGAGAACAACACTGTAGTACCATGAAACAAGTATGCATATTAATTTTTTGTTATTTCACGAACTGTATATATGGGGTGTTAATCGAATATCTTTAGAAACAACTTGTTTCACCGTATGGGTATATTGAAAACAGCCCAGTATATTGAAAATATACTCATCATATAGGACGTAAAAGATTCAATGTGTTCAGTGCCTCATAAAGTTGCTAGACATGAGGCTTCCAAGTTTAAGCACGGATCAATTTCGCATAGACCACCAAGGCATAACAATGGATTCAAGAAAGTAGGAATAAAGGATCCATGAAGTGGGCAGGTGACCTTTTTGTTCTTTATTAATTTTAAGTTACTGAAACCGGAAGGTCTCTACGTATATACTGAGAAAAAGTACTAAATTGGAGTCACATGGTTTTATAGGATATGTGAACTTTCGTTATGATTGTGTAGTTATATTTTGCTCAGTGTACTTGTCAAAGAAAGTTGAGTAAAAAATAAGTTAATGAGTCACTATAGTTGCATTGTCACTATACTATTTCCTGTTCATAAATATTCATTCGTGTCTATTTGCTGTAGAGAAGGCAAATGAGCATACAACCAAAGGTGGTGAAGGCATTGTGGTTCTTATGGATTTAGTTAATAGCAAAGAATGATTGGCAGTTAAATGTTCCTTTCAATGTATTCTATTTTCATGCATCAGGAACTTAACTCTTGAATATCATCTTTGGCTCTTGGAGAGGCCTGAAATGGGTCAGCTTGGGAGCTGAAATGGGTATTGGATTGGGGGCTGAAGTGGGGACCAAAATGGGTGCATTTAGGTGCTGAAATGGGGCCTGAAGTGGGTACGGTTGGGGCCTGAAATCGGTGACTTTGGGTGATGAAATGAGTGTGTTTGGGGGCTGAGGTGGACGCTAAATGGGTCAGTTTGGGGACTGAATTGGTGTAGAATTGGGGGCTGAAATAGGGGTTGCCATGGGTGCGTATGCGGGCTGAAATAGGTTTGTTTGGGTGATGAAATGGGACTTAAATGGATGTTTTTTGGGGCTGAAGTGGGGGCTAAAATGGACCGGTTTTGGGACTGAAATAGATGTGGGATTGGGGCATGAGATGAGTGTGTTTGGGTGCAGATATAGGCGCTGAAGTGGTTGTTGAAGGGGGCTAAACTGGGTATGTTTGGGTAGCTTTGGTAGATGAAATGGGTCCTGGTCTCCATAAGCCAACTCCTCGACTTTGAAATAGCTGAGCATCTCATAACTACTTTATATCTTTTGTTATCTGTTAGTGATCTAAATATATGATATTTTGGTTATAGTCCCTGTTTGGAAAGCGCCACCTCATCAGGTTTCTAAAATATTATCCCAGGTAATCTATTTTAAAACCTACATTGCATACATGACAAGTTGCTAATTAGAGCATCATTTATGTGCCTGTGTTGCATTTTTCATCACAGGTTGTTTACTCTCCTTCCAAAATAATATAAAGATACCAAAAGGCATTCCAATGACAGATCACGACGAATCAACTTAACTTGAATGACATGTAAGTCTAACAAATTCATGAACTTATTGACATGTTATCAATATGTTATTTATTCGCATGCTAGAGAGATTAAATGAATATGACTAAGTCTTCATTTTTTTACATGGTATCTTAGGTGAAACTTTTGACGTGCATACACACAACCAAGTATTTTTGTAAATGGTCTCAAAATCGCTAATTTTTTTCTTAATTTGTCGTAATATTTGGGTACAGATTTTGCTATGATGAATGACATGAGTATCATACATTCACATGATTAAGCTTAGCTTGAGGCAAAGTTGCAGCTCAAGAAAAAATTGCTGAAGTAAGCCTTCTATTTTTTTATATTTTTTGGATATTTTTACAGCAAACTGCTCATACTGAAATAGTGATTTTTAAGCATATAAGACACACATATCCATTGACAAACTGATAAAGTGAAGGCACAAGTGTGTGAGGTAAAAAGCATTATGTTGGATAACATAGACAAGGTAAGACACACATTTCCATTGACAAAACTCACAATATTTATGCATCACTAAATGTAGTACCAGTAAATTAGAAGCTCTTTTTTTTTTTTTTGCTTTTTTCAAAGTAAGTAATTTCACAAATACAGGCTGCACCTTTTTTCTTCGTGGTTCAGGTCTGTGTAACGGAGAATGCAATTAACGATGCACTCGAAAATCTACTGATTCGTGAGTAAGTTATGAATATAGGTGTAACAAGTGTGAAACTCCAAGGTTTAAAAAATGGAACCATGACCTTATTTAATTCCACATGGACCTACAAGGTACAGTCTATTGTATTACTGTAACACTTTACTTTTGCGGGACAAATTTGTGAGCTTGAACTTGAATATGACCAGGTTTGACTCTCTTTCTTTTCTAATTGTCAACCTTTATATCTTTGTGGCCTTTCTGCAGATTGGGTTAGAAGGCGAAAATCTTGATCTGTATGACACTGACGCTTCAAAAGAAGTCAACTGGACATCGGTTTCACAGCCATCCAAAAACCAGCCCTTAACATGGTACAAGGTAAGAAACTCAAGAGGCCTGCACGATAAAATGCTTCCGTTTCTTTGAAGCTTTTGCAACCATTTTGTATGTCATGTTCTTTGTTTCCGCTGTAGTTTATCCGAAAGTGTTCTTGCATAAGAATGGATGACTAATTTATATCCTGCAGGCTGTTTTGGATGCTCCATCAGGAGATGAACCCGATGGACTTGACATGGTTCACATGCGAAAGGGCTTGGCATGGCTGAATGGGGAACAGATTGGAAGATATTGGCCCTGACAGGCTCCAACCGACAAGTTTGTTAAATCATGTGACTATATAGGGAAATTCATGCCCTATAAATGCAATAAAGGGTGTGGAGAGCTGACACAAAAAAAGGCAAAATTATCCCTATTGGTTACAACTTTGGGTTATTATTTATTCCAAAATGTCTTCCTTACCGGAGATTTAGTATCCATGTGGGCAAAAGCACATTGTAGAACCTCGTCGTATTTTAGATGTAAAATGTCATGGTAAGTGACTCCACACATATGTGAAAATAGCTTTGTGTTTTAAATATAGTTTAGCTATCGACAACGAATGTACGGGCCACAATAATCGCTTAATGTGATCGTGACTTATCTAATGATTGTTGGTATATTGGATTGGTTAGGATTACATGTTTTACTTCGAGTTGAAAACAGTAATCACATAAAGATAAATGATATAGGGAACTCTATCTAATTGCCAGCCTAAGAGAACTTTGACAAACATAACAACTAACACTAGATCTAAAGTGAATCCAAACAATAATTTATTCATATTTATTCTAGATTACTATTATCGATCTGTAATATATACATGTTATTGCTCACCCCGATTATGCAAGGGCAATGGATGATGAAATGTACCGCGTCATCGATATATATTTGAAGGTGATCATTAACTCATAACTTTTGATTAATGTAGAAAATTGAGTTTGGTAATGAGCAATGGATCAATATGGGTCCGCTCAAAATGGGTAGCTTTATCTACGGGTCACCCATGTTGACTTGAAATACTTTTCTAAGTTAGCAGTGTACTTTTTTAATTATTATTAAAAATTATTAGTGTGTCAAATTTAATTACAAAGAATTTATATTTTCTACTACTAAAGTACATAAATTTTGAATAAATGAGTTAGGAGGTTTCATAAGTTGCTGCATTGTTAACATCCCGTTACTCAGATAATACCATATTAAGTAGAAGATGTTTGCCATTCTCATTTTTCTTACCACTTCCAACAACAAAAAAAACTAGATTTGTTTATGAATTATTTGTATCTTTTTATGCAATGAAGAAATATGATGATTAAAGAAGCCCAACTAAGAGATTTAAAACCGTTGGTGGTATTGTTCTTCACTACGTGGTATTTGACTTCCTTTGCTGTAAGCTTTTGGTTTATTTACCTTTAGTTGAATTATCGGTTATAGGTTTAACAATGCTCATATATCCTTATCGACCTGATTTACCTTTTGTTGAATTATCAGTTACAGGTTTAACCGGGGACGTATTGCACTCTTTTGACCACTGAAAATATTGTTTGAGCATGTTCTTTTTCAGAGGTAAAAATATATCTAAAGGTCTCTTATATTATTATATGTGCAGGGTTGCTACTAATAACTTGTGGATTGAAGGTGCTTTGAATTTTTTGACAGCCCTTTGAGACCTCTATCTTCTTTGTTATCCTTTCAACTTTGCACAAATATTGTCCTTTTTACCTCATATGTTTTTAATTTTAACTCTTGCAGCTAAACAGGTGGGGGCAGTTTTAGGAAACAATCGCCCTCTAATGGAGTTCCCCACAAGATTGAAAATTGCACTTGGAGCTGTGAAAGGAATTCCTTATCTCGATAAGGATTGTACGTTTGTTTTCATTTTCAAATGCAAAAGAGAAAGTTTGATACTATTACGATAAATATTTAGTACAAAAATTCTTTTATGCTAATATTGTTCTTAATATAAATTTCGAAGCCAACGTCGCCTATTATTTTCTTTATATTGATTTGGTATCTTCGTTCACTTTAAACCTGAACTTACCATGTTCACTTAATATCACAGTTTGCAGATTTTGGGCTTGCCAAGTTCACCCCAGATGTGGCTACTCATTTTTCAACATGAACGTTTTTTACAAGGCTTATGAAAGAAGTTGAATTTGAAGAGCAAACAACAGAACAAGCAAAAACCTTTGTATATTTTAATCGTCACAATGGTTAACATATTCAAGGTATGTCATACGTCAATACAGTTGGGGTTTCTGTTGGGTTGATCCATGCCTAGAGATGTTTTCAAAGTAGTATGTACAGAAAACTTTCACTTGCAGCCTGTTTTACATTGCTTTTGTGTTGGATGGTCAACTTCCAACTACAAATTATGTTTCACGGCTAACAACAGCAGCCCAAACATCTTTTCTCGAGGAGTCGTGATTCTATTATATTCTGGTGTGATTAGTTTGAAAAGTTTTAACATCAATAGAATAATGATTAAATGAGGAATTCATCGTCCTCAAGCGAGTCTTTAATCAAACACATTTACAAACGCAAATTAATAAAACTTTAAAAATGATATAAAACCCGCTGTAAATTTACTTATTCACATTCTTACATGCCAAACTTTAAAAGGAGGAATAAAAAGTTAATAACAATAACAAATGGTATATTCTTTTATTATCAAACAAACAAAAACGTATATGTATCTCTAACTACTCGCAAACAAACTTGTGATATAGGTTGTCAAACACCTCAAAAGTCTTGGGCCTAGCTTACGGTACGCCTGTCATATCCCGCACGCTTTGCTCCATCACTATCATACACTGTAACATAGTAGTCGTCTTCACCTTGCTTTATAAAATGGATGGTCTTCGTTTGAGAAGGAACATTCGCGTCCACAAATTCACCCCACTCTATTTCACAGAGAACCCATTGACCATCTTTGTTTTCAAGATGGGTTTTGTACCTTATTCTATCATTTCCTATCAAGTACAAGTGGTTGTTTGAAGTCTTGAAGTGATCATTAAAAAGTAATAATATATATCTTACTATTCAAAAAGTAATAATATCCGTAAAGTAATACATTTAAAGAAATATCACAAGTCATTCCCGACATATTTTTGCCACGTCACCATATTTTATTCCACATAGGCACTTTTTTGACAAGTCATATGGCTGAATTTTTAAAATTCGGAATAAAAATAGCAAATTTGGATTCGAACCAGGGATGGTAAGCTCAAAGGATTTAACACCTCAACCACTAGAGCATTACCAATTTTGTGATAAATTTGACAAACTAAAATACAAAACAACTAAATCCAACCTCTACACCATCATTGTGTTATTAGTATTATAAATCCGCAGATCCATAAGTTGAGTATCAATTATTTGTTTCTGTATCGAAGTTAAAATAATGGAGTGTATCAAAATTAGTTTCAGTCATGAATGATCGAGTAGTTGCAAGTGAGTCATTGCTGATTAATGGTGTGTATTAACTTTGTTTTTCATTATCTAGCTAGAGTAATCTTAGCCCACAATTTAATTAGCATACTTTTTTTTTCTTTCATATTATTATGTGTATATAAAAAAAACACTATGTTTTACAATACATATTTTTTGTTAAAGTTTAGTGATCTATCCCAGGTAAGATCATTCCTGCACCATTCGTTCCCTCCGAAATTCCGAAAACCCTAACTTCTGTGTGCTTAATCGTCTTTTGGTTTATGTTACAATAAATAAAATATTAATTAATAGAAGTTGCAATTTTTTTGTCCATTTGTTTTGTGTTTTTGGTGTTACTGACATTGAGATCTATATGTTTAAATTCTTATCAAGAATCCATGTGAGCATCTGTTTAAGGTAACTACTTATACAAGCCGACATAGTGTGCTTTCTATATATTCAGATTCCATGGTTAGCTTTCATGCATGCATCTAATCTTTTATTTTGTGAGCTGTCTATATATTAGTAGGTGATTATGTCTTTTTTTTCAAAACCCTCAGAATTTATGTTCGTTTATTTTGCAGAACTATGGTGGAGGCTTTTTGTGAGGTTTGGTGGGACAAAAAACAAAGTACGTCTCTTTTTCTCAAAACCCTAATGATCTTATGTTGGTTTTTGTAGTTGAAGAACTATTGTGGACGTTTTTAGTGGTGTTTGGCTAGGAAAAAAATAATGGTATGTCTCTTTTCCTCAAAACCCTAATGATATGTTGATTATGTTAGAGTTGATATCATAGCTAAGTGGTTTGTTACTAAATGGTGCTTATTTTCATGTTTTACACTCAAATATAAACACTTATAACCCCTTAAAGAAATTATTTGAGAGTTCATATACGTCACCATTAGATAGATCCCATTTGAATGCTTGTAACATGCATTTTTTTTTCCTTAGTTATGTTTGTATAGCTTCTTAATAATTCCAAGAAAACCTTTAACTTGCTTTAAATGGTTTTCTCCACACTATAGTTTATACAATGCTCGTAATAATTACCTTAGTTTCCATAGATTATTAGCAACATTTCCCTTTTCATTCTCTAGGCAACTCACCTTCCAATATAAATTACAGAAACTAAGGGGGTGTTTAGATTAGCTTCATATTACTTAAATTTAAATTAGATGCCATATGTTACATAAAAGACTCAATCAGGTAATCTTAATTTAGATAGAATACTGAAATCATCATTGCCATTATTTTGATGAATACTGAAATCATCATTGCCATTATGCAACATGTGGCACCTTCAAAATCATCATTGCCATTATTTTGATGAATACTCAAATCTGTGAATCATGACAGTTTCATTCCAGCAGGAACATCATTTGCTAGACTTTCTTCTTCTAATTATGTCAGAAGCTTTAAAGATAGTGATCGCCCTGTACCTTCATAGATGAAAAAATTATCATAAAGTGGTAGTTAAAATTGGGCAAGAAAATATCTGAATGATGTAACAAACAGCTCAGATATTAAAATATCATTCGGCCCTTCTTTCATGTTTACATACCCATCGACATACGTATTTTTGCAAGTATTGCAAGAACCCATATTCGTTGCGGCTATCTGCCTATTTTTAGGTAAATATTACAAACCTCTTAAATGTGAATTTGATTGAAATATTCCCGAGCTTATGCTTTGATTCAATCTTGACGCGTCTACAACGGCACCTATATTGCTAGCTGATAACTTCACTGCGGCCTACAAAATATAAAAATACATAAACAAGTGTTTGTACATCCATGAGCAAATATTCAAATAATCACCAAGCAATAACTCTGCTTTGCACAAAAGGTCTATCACATCCCCTTTCTTGAAATCTAAGATTAGCATTACCTTTTAGAATGATGTTTTGAGAAATATGTTAGCCATTACTGACCTCGCTGAAACAACATCGGTCGACAAATCTGCTGATTCAAATGTCATAAAAGGTTAAAAATTGAGGTACGATTATTAATGGTTTCTTCATTTTTCTAGATGAAATTTTCAAAGTGACATTAACGTTCTCCAATTGTGAAAAATTGTACCCACCTGTTATTTATATTACTTACTTAAGACCTTGACACTACTGAACTCCAAGTTTCTATGTATTTCATTTTCTTCATGGTTAGTCAAAGGTAACCACATGGAAGCAATACATAGTGGTACCACAATCAAATTTGTGGATCGAGCCTCCAAACCATACAACATATCTCTGGATAGGATGTCTAACAACATTGACTTTAACTGGTTGTGCCTGGACAAAAGTTAACCGCAACCTTCATTAGTCAAGGCTTAATAAAGAGTGTGTAACACGTTTATGTTAGTAGCAAGATAAGCATGCTTAACTCTAAGGAGCAATTCCAAACAACCCTTTACGTAGTTTAATAAGATATCCCAAACAGCCGTTAAGAAATGATGAATAAAATGGATTATCTTATGATAAAATTAGAATAAAAGTCTATGTTTAACCTCAGCCTCTAATAGCAGTTTAAACCTGAATACCCAAGCAACCTGTATAAATTCTTAAGTCTAAGGAGCAATTCCAAACAGCCCATTAAGTAGTTTAATAAGATATCCCAAACATCCCTTAAAGTTAGTTAATCTGAAAGCAATCCCAAAGATCCCCTTTTGGCACAAACCTTCTGGTTAACTTAACCTTTAGACCATTACATGACCACTTGTCAACAAGTTCAGAATGTAATACCTAAAAAACTTGGCAGTGCCACAAAAATTGAGACACTAAATGCATGTAACTTGATATCTGCAGTGACCTATCTCTGGATATAAAGTCTAGGCAGCATAAATCCATTGCGGGTACCTCAAGAACTCCCCTTTCGAGTAAGTAGTAATTACCTTTAGTAGTTCTTACAGTTGGTTTAATGCTTGAGTCGGTGGTCCATCATCCCGAGCTTCGTGTATCAATAATACCAGTTCTACAAATTGTTATGCTGTCCAGGTACAAACTGTCACAATAATAAGAGCAGTTCACATGATTCAGCAACTTTCATCTTAGAGGTGATTTTGAATATATTTAGAAGTGTTACCTTATATGTATTTGACACTATTTGATGTTTTACCAGTTTGCTAAACCTTTTTTAAACGGCTTGGACTAACCGCGTGTTTCATTAGAGATTTATAATGGTGGACTTTTTGAATATATTTAGAAGTGTTACCTTATATGTATGAATTTACTGTATGAGCCAAACATTCTTTGTTTGTGTAGTAACCTGATCCAAACAACCCTTCATTTACATTTTAGTCTTCAAAAGAAAAAAGCCTCGAAAGTTTCTGAAACCTAATATGCCATAAAATTAAACGAAATAAAAAAATGATTATGAGTTTACACAATTTACTAAAGGATACTTTTTTAGGCAATAACATATCAGAATCAATAAAAAATTATTTAATATTGTAAAATTATGTTTTCAGTTGACTGCACGTGTTTCCAACAGAATCAGTTGTAGAAGACAGTTTAGCACACTGGTAGGTGATCAGAAAACGACAACTTGGGCGTCGCCAAGAAGCGTTTTTAACTTCGTTTGGCAGGTTTGTGCTAGGTGTTTCAACTCTTTGTTGATAGAATCAATCTTATTACGAACAACTGAAACTTCTTTTTTCATTGGATATGTTAGCGCGATTACTTCAAAAATGTGTTTGCAACACCATACAAACGAAAGACAGGTTTACCAACAGGACCATTTGAAAATTTCCATCATTAACTTAACCCGGTTTTGAAGTATAGGTAGGTCACATGGGAAGTTTAAACGAATTTAGAACGTGATAGAGAAAAGGTGGTAGTGCTAGTTAATGCTAAATGGTACCAAAGATTGAACCCACCCATTTAAAAATTGTCCATTTCTACCCATTCTAAAATTGGCCGCGACAATCTCAGCCGGCTATGACCCGTTACTCAATCCGATAGACAATTCCATCTTACCATGATATGCAGTCTTAAACACCCTACTCAAGTCCCAAAAACTTCTTTCATGTGCATTGTAAGCTACAAATATATACGAAGTTCATGTACAAAAATGCCTAAATTAATCACAGAATTAAAATCACTTTCTCTTTCGCATATCAATAACTCAACGTGGCTAAATCAGATTCATTATATCCACACCAAAAAAAAAGTTAATGTGAGCTAACTGAAATCAAAACGGAAAGCCAAACCACACCGCAACTTAAGTTTTTTATATATATAGCTTATAGGAAAAACGACAACAAACACCCTGATCTTAAAATATAATTTTTTACCACACAGGGGAGCCTTGTCTCTCAAGTTATTTGTCTCACTCTTTGGCCATGCTAGACACCCACTGATCATGAATCATGTTTTTTGTTGACTCTCCTTGTGAAAGATGATGGCTGACAGTAGACCCATTATAACTTTTGCAACATTCCATATCCATTCCAGCTTTGTTCCCAGCTTAGCTTCCCCATTAATCATGCATTGCAATAATGCAATGGAGTAAGAGGGTGTTTGGGATTGACCCAATTTTTTTAAAAATCATTAACGTAATATTGCAAAATAGAAAGATACTTACTTGTTGCAAAATTTCTTTTTTTTTGCCATGAATGAATCGATTATAGGTTTTCTGATGTGATTAGAACCTGTAATTTAACTACATATTAGCAGTTCAAATATAAGCTTCACCAATTTGTCTATATTCTTTAGGAACAGGTGTGAACAGATAAGAAAAGGAGTATTCTAAAATAGGGAGCCGATTAGTTTCCGTGAAGGAGAGTGCTTGGAAACTATCTGCAAAATACTGACCTCTGCGATTGCCATTGATTCCTAGATGCACAGTAAAAGGGTCAGTTGAGTGTGCTGAATCTGGCATTGCTGAAAACAAAAAAAAGCAAATGTAAGTAGTGTTCATTGACACATAATGGCTGTATACATGCTAGAGTAGTTGTTAACATAATGATAACAACAGTACATTGATATGATTGGCGACCACGGTTAGCTGTTGATAAGGTGTGGTTCGGTAGGTCATGTGTCTAGGCACCATAAACAACACAACAAATTGTATGTAAGTATAACAACATAAGCCAAAGAAAATTATATAAGAAAGTATCTAACCGAAAAATGGCATAAAAAATTCATCACCAAATGACATATAATGATGATCGATGAACATGGTTTGCATCCTCTGTATTTGAGGTGGTCCAGATCACTGGTACTTTGAAGCTTGGT
The DNA here is from genome assembly GCA_019973895.1 of Chrysanthemum seticuspe. Lineage (NCBI taxonomy): Eukaryota > Viridiplantae > Streptophyta > Magnoliopsida > Asterales > Asteraceae > Chrysanthemum > Chrysanthemum seticuspe. Next base: position 3,428,314 of record BPTQ01000002.1, on the reverse strand, counting down.
TCAGGCTAGTATTGAAATAATAGTAAATTTCTATTGCTAGTATTGAAATAATAGTAACTTTCAATTGCTAGTATTGGACAGAGATGCTTCACATAGAAAAGATTTCCAACATGTTTCTTTACTATCCATCCTTGCCAGTATTGAAATAATTGTAACTTTCTGTTACATTTTTTCCAGAAATCTGGTCAATTTTAGTTTTGATTAGGAAAGCCTGAGTTGACGACTTACCTATAAGTTGTGTCTACTTGTTACGATCTGACATCTGTCTTAATTCCGAGCAAAGGACCATCGAGCTCCTGTCTTGTGGATTTCTTTCCCTATAGTTATACGCGAATCATCATTATAACCCCATAAAAAATTAAGACTTTCTCAAAGCAATCTTGTATATAATTTTGATTTCAATGTATATAAAAAGTACATTACATCTGACATGTTTCTATACATATACAATTTTAAACATCCTCACACAATAGACATTCTTCGCCATTGACCCTAACCAATATATAAATGATCGAGTCAAAATATCTTGAATGGTTTATAACATCAAAGTAAGTAAGTAAAGCTAAAAAATGTAATGTTAAATATCAAAGAACCAAACCACCATTTGGATGTGTCGGGTACTCATATGGGAGAGGCATGACACATTCATCACCGTTGAAAATAACCTTCCTAGGGAAAACCGTTTGTACATTTCCTCCATCACCTGATTAAAGCAATATGCCGTTGTAATGCTCGATTCCATAGAACACCTCTGAATCATCTGAAATTGAAAGTCATTTTGTCATTTGGAATGTATCATACAGAAAAGTATTGACGGTATAAAGATTAAAATTGACATACTTATAGTCCCGTATTGATTCAGAGGTTTGTAGTAGAAGTTGAACACTTGCATCACACTTTTTAAAATTTGGATGTAACACGACTAAATTCCATTGACTATAATTCTTGACAATGTTAAGGTTATTTATTGTGATTTTAACTTGCCAATATAATCAGTATAAATAAACACAAAAAATGTTTGAGAAAGTGAGGGACTGAGAGAAACACGAGCAAAAAATATTATATCAACACATATACTAATATCAAAGTAACTACTAAAACGAATAATGAAGTTAAAGATTAAATGACTTTAATTCATAACCTATATTAGTTGAGTATTTTTGACATAGCTGTTGGGAATGGCTTTTAAGAAAACTCAGATTATGGCAACTTGTTCATATAATATGTTCAAAAATATATATTCACTTTTTAAACCCAGAGTCGTTGTAAGCTAATGCCGCAGAATTAAGATCAGTTGTAATTTTACAAAGTGAGTACGTTAATACAAATGAGTAACTTACCTCCGGTTTACATTTAGATATAATAATCCAACATATAAGTAGGGAACTACCGCTTGTTAATCTCATATATGCTAACATGAGGGAGTTGAGCATTTGAGGATCTAATCCATAATGTATGGATTCATATCCTACTTTTGAAAATGAAGTTAAATTTTGCAGCTTTTCATGGGATTGGTGAGTGAGTATTAAACTAATAGTTGAACACTACCAAGTTACACTAATGAACTATGCACGCAATCAATTTACTATTCCATGGATCTATAACTTAACTGTGTATTTTAAATTATTTAAAAAATGAGAGTCGGTTGTACCTGGACAGCAGTCGCATTTTAAGTAACTTGAGAGGGTAAGTGCATATGGAGCTAATTCAAGCACAAGCACAACAGTTAGTAAGTCTGGCACATGCAGTTTCGCTTGTTTTCCGGCTTTAGGAGCCAAAGTTTTCTTCATCGAATCATAAGAAAATAGCTGATTCAGATCATCAAGCCCACTTAAGGAACATTACTAAAGCAAATATATCAAATATCCAAAAAAGAGAAGATTGTGAGGATGTATCAACTTCGATAACTTATCTCTATATATATAATAATCACTCTAATAGAAAGATATCATTAATATGTGTAATATTAGAAAAGGTGGCGAGGAAGCATCAGATCATGGTATCAAAGTATCAAATACAAGTAATCTTGTGATGATGTTAGTTTGGCTGTGTTGACTGTTGAGTATAGGAGCTGTTTGGATATGAATAAAAGTATGTATGATTAATGATACAGTAGCATTGGATTAATAGAAGGCTAATAATTTTAAATTTTCATGGTATACCAAATTATACTTTACCTGGACTCAAATAGTTGGTGAAGGTGTATAGTTGGCCTCATCATTCAAATCTCGTAATGATTTACATAAAGAATTATGCAATTTATATAAACAAACTATGAAAACAATTTTATTGATTTTGATCTAACCTTGAGCCATAGCCGCCATGTACCATGTTCCTATATTTGAAATCATGAAAATCATAGCCTCCATGTACCATGTTCCTGTATTTGAAATCATGAAAATCACATTAGTAAAAACCTCAAAATGCCACATAATTAAGATCAGTTCGTTACATGAACATATAAGGGTTTTCAGGAAAAGAGAGAAACTGGATCGACATATGGATTATTAGGGTTTTGATAAAAAGGAGTAGATTTTTTTTCTTAGGCGAATTAATATAAAACATAGTTTTTAACATAAATAATCAATTACACAGGTTTATAGATTTGGTGTTGTAAAATATAATCCAAAAATCATGTTGGTCTAATGGTTAAGAAATATGTTAATATTACAAACAACCCAAGTTCAATTCCTTACATTGTTATTTTTACATTTAATTAATCCGAATTTTTAATCATTAAAATAATTAAAAACGAATTTTAATCAAAATAATTAAAATAATGATGACATAATCAAAACGATGACATGGAAATATGACATGGCATTATGGGATGCCAAGTGGCATTTTATGTGGCATGCCTCCTCTTATATATAATGTATAGATATATATATATATAGTTAAGATCATTTACATACCAAACATATTCTTATATATCAAGAGATCAATCTCCACCCTCACCTTTATTATCACTAATGGATGAGATTAATCCCAATAAAAAACTCGCTTTCATCCCTTTTTTTCAAGTATTAACATCTTTCAAACCGGTAATCGTTAAGCGAAAAAAATATATCATTACGACGAGCATTTAATTATCTTTCTATAGATAGACACTTTGAAAAAATCACATGTGATAAACACTAATTTGAATATTCTAATAATATCATATGTGATATTAGTAATAAATCACATATGATACGTAATATCATATGTGATTTAACACTAATATCACATGTAAATTACATATCATATGTGATTTAACAATAATATCACATGTGATATTATCGAAGTATTCAAATTAATGTTTAATCACATGTGATTTTTTATGCAAATTTTAATAATGAAAAAAAAAGAAAAAACATGAAAAAATGATTTTTTTTATCGAAAGTATATCAAAGTGTCCGTCTATAGAAAAATAATTAAATGCTTGTCGCGATGGTGTAATTATTTTCACTTAATGATTAACGGTTTAAGAGACACTTAAATTATAAAAAATAAGTGAAACATTAAAATACTTTTATTCTCAATCATTGATTTCTTTTTAAATGAAGGGTGAGGATGAGTCATTTGGTATGTGAGAAAAGTTTGACATGTAAAATAACACTCCTCATATATATATATATATATATATATATATATATATATATATATATATATATATATGTGTGTGTGTGTGTGTGTGTGTGTTTGTGTGTGTGTAAAGCAACTAGCAAGGCGTAAGAAGCCAAATAGTATAATACAAACTAGGAATGAAACAAAACAACACATCCTAGAATCCTCTCGAGGCTTTAACTACGAGGGCAACAAAAAGGATGAAAAAACTCTTGCTATTTACAAAGAACCACGACAAGAGAAAAATCCCCACCCACGGAGGTCGAGCTACCGGCTTTCACTCTGGAGTGTTTTTTATGCCACCCCAAACAAGCCTCGAGAAAAAAAGAAAAGAAAGAAAGCATCAACCAATGCCACAACTCACAATCAACAGCGGAGACTTAAGAAAATCTACCCAATAACACGCCATATGACCTATGTGACGTAACTATGAAAAAGAAGATGAACGAATGTTGTCAAAAATGTCTATTAGGAATTAGAAATTCCATAGTGAAGAGTCGGTCACCCCAAATATAATCTAGCATAAGTTAGCTCGTAGACATATCGTTATTTACGTTACTTAGTAGTTAATTAGTTAGTTATTAGCGTAGATTAGTTTAGAGTAACACCGTGGAGGAAGGACGGGTCTTTACCCACTGTATGCCTGATCCACAGTCCGACAGGAGGACGTATAAGTTGTAAGTATAAATACCCTTCCCACTAAGGGAAGGATGGTGCTTCTCATTAATCTAACCTTACATTTTTTTGTTTATCTCTCTAGAAAACACCCTCTCTACTCTCTTCATCTCTCTAACATGGCTATCTTGTTTAATCATCTACCTAGACCAACCGAGTCATTCAAACAACACAAATATATCATCCTACAAATGGTATCAGAGCCAAGGTTATTGTATTGTGTTGATTTGTGTGGTCTTGTATCATGGTTTGAAGCTGTTTTACCCTTGTTTTCCGGATCTGAAAGTTTTTTTTCTTTCATTATCATTCATGGTAACAATTTCTTATACATCCTTTTGTATCTATTTGGTCAAAACAATCTAAATACTTTATTTCCAGTTTTACCTAACTGCTTTTTGTGGTCATTTTATCATCAGTTTCAGTTTTTGGGTACATATCCGTGAAAACTTGGTCAAACTGGTCTGTTATAGTGGTCAAAACAGGGCATAAAGGAAGATTTTTATGTCACTTTTTCTGGGTTTCAATGAATCTGGTCTGTTACTTGGTCAAACACGGGTCAATATGAAGCTGTTTTTATACTTTTTTCTGGCATTTTTCTGGGTTTGTTAAATGCTCTGGGTTTCAATGAGAGCATTTTGACTCCATCTTGATGCGACTTGTCAACAAAAATGATGTGGCTTGAGTGAAATAGTCTAGAAGCGACTTGTCTAAATTGCTTTTTTTAAAGTGATTTGTTTTTAAAAAGAAGCGACTTATCAAAATAATGGATGCGAGTTGTTGATTAGATGAAGCGACTTGAACCATTTTCATTTTGTTTTAAAAAAGAAGCGAATTGTCAAAATAATGGATGCGAGTTGTTGATTAGATGAAGCGACTTGAACCATTTTCATCACTGACAAAGACTCAATCAACATCATTCTAATTTAATTCTCAAACAACATCATTTACCAATTAATCATATCCGACCAATAATCAACCACGGCTAATCTGTTCAAACCATCATTCTAATGACAAGATTTATTACATCTAACACATGACTTTAAACAAAATGAAAACTTGAATGATCTCATACTCCTTTACCTCTGGGTTATTCAACCTCAAACCTTTAAGGTCATCTTATGAAAGTCAAAATAGATTCATCACTGATCATGTTTTTTTTTGAAGTATTACTTCAATTAAATATTCGACTCATGAAAATGAAATTAACAAAGTGATGTTAAATCACTTTTCATTCGTTCGTTGAAATCAAAACAGAACAAAAACGGAAACACAATCAAAAGGATTAAACCTATCTGTGACCCATCACTTAATGAATCATGTAGCCGACTCAAGATTGACATCATCCCTGTGGCTAAGTCGATGCAAGGTTCTATCTTTCAAGCCATCCATGTGGCATGTTCAATTCGAACATAAGGAGAGTTGACGTTAATGTGTTCATCCTGGTGATATTTATGACGCGTATTATTGTTTTTGGATCTAAGTATTGATTGTATGAATAGGTGTGAGTATTATCAGAGAATGGGGGCAGGCGTAAAAGGATTAAGGTTGTAATGTGAGTATTTTTAGGGTTTCTATCACTTTAGTTGTGTTATATACCCGTTGAATTAGGGCATTGATAGGATCGGGTCCTATAATCTCATGGGCTTGGTGATTATTTTTATGTGACGAATGGGCCAAAATATTTGGGTATTGGGTCTAATGATAGTGGTCTCGTGAAACAGTATCTATCACTTGTGTTAATGAGTCGTGAAGTGTGGCCAATATGTGAACCTCAAGTAATTTGGTGATTGTAATATCGTGAGTTTGGATTGGATCATGTCTTATGTCTATTTATTAGGGTGATATAATTTATTTGTACATGGCCCAAACGAATTTTTATCAGGCTAATGAAAGATTATGGTGAATCGGGATGTGTCATGGAAAACGATTATGTTAATTTTAAAACACGTGGTAAACGTTTGAGATACATGTCTGATGAAACTTAGCACTCGAGTGGTAATGGATATTGGAGTTTTGGTGAAACATACAATGTATTGGAATTGGGTAATGGATATTGGATTTGGACGTTGGGCTTGATTGTTGGACTTTGATTATGGATCCGAAATATTGCTAGGAAGCATGTGTTGAATTTGGACTTGGATTGACATGGACTTAATGGATTTTAGATCGGGTGATTATTAATGAAAATGAGAGTTGAAGATGAGTTTTAATTATTCAAAAAGACTTGTTGCGAGTTGATGTTGAAATTTGTTGTGATGTACGGGTTGATACGTTGGCAATTTGGAGTATACATTTTCACGAAGATTATTATGTCGCAGCTTGAAGTGCTTATTAGAAAATGTTGACTATGGGGTTGTTTGGACGATATTTCTTATTTGGATTTGCTGTGAAGTTTTCCTGATGCAGTTACTTATTTCGTCTTCTTTCTTTCTACCCTTTCGCGAAGATGACTTGTTCAGGCATTTATAGAGTGTGTTAAAGACTTGGCTATCTAGTTACGTTTGTGATTCTTTCTCACTTAACCCACAACGTAACTATCACTTCGGTGTCTCACGCTGTTGAGGATTCGTAAGGAGGTTTTGTACATTGGGTACACCGTTTCTTTTTCACGAGGATTAGTACAAGCTTAAGTAGCAAATCTGGGGAATTCTACTTCATGATCAAGTTTGGTATATCGGGTTTACCTCTCCATGTATTCACATAAATTTTTGACTGAATTCGTGAATGATGTGTTTACCAAAGGGTTTGATGGATGAGATGTGATCAACAATTCTCATGGGATATTCGATGTTACATAATGTCAATGATACTTCACAGTCTAAGTAAAATCTTTCAAGAATATCCAACAACAATCTTGATTTTTCAAGATGTTTGCTTATGACAAGAACTTTTCATGTAGATGGTCGTACATGTTAATGATGCTTCCGAAAGTTCGAAACCATCATGGGGGAGAATCGTGTACTTTGATGTTTTACGGTCAACCTCAGGGGGAAGTAGTGTATACTACTCGACTTAGTATGGTTTGTGAAGTTGTCTACATATGGGTAAAGAATTGTTGATGATGTTGTTGATGTTGGAGAATGATCCGTTGATGAAATGCTGCATGTTCCCCTAAAACAGTTATTCACCGAAACCGAATTTGTTATAATACATTCATGCTGACATTGTTTACGGTTTAGTCTTGATTTTGTAAAATCCCACGAAAGAATCTATTTCTTGGTTTAAATCAAAGATTTGTAAAATCCCGTGACAATGGAATCATCTCGGTGTAAGTAAAGTGCATTTCTGGCTCTATCTCTCGGTTTATTCTTGGTTTTGTAAAATCCCGCGAAAGAAAATATTTCTCGGTTTAAACTATAGAATTGTAAAATCCCGTAATGATGGAACCATCCTGAAGAAAGGAAAGTGTATTTCGGGATCTTATCTGATGCTGGTGATACGATTTCTGCTTCGAAGAAGGGATAAAAGGATGTATTCCATGAATTGGGTGTTTGTTTGGATTTTCTTCATGACGGTTTGGTTACTTCAAAGTTTTACGGGGATATGCTCATTAAACCATGGTCGGGATGAAAATCATTATCATAGTTCACTTAAAACGTCAAAGGAGGCTAGATTTGAGCTTTTAACCAGAAAGATGTGACAACGGGGTTAATTAACTATTATTTATTTGAGGTTGAAGTGAAATATCACGGGCGAGTGTACTTAGTATCTGAAGGTATCGGGGATGGTTGGATGAAGATTCTTCAAGATCATTGTTCGAGCTTATTATCAAAAAACGAAGACATGGAAATCTAGTTATTGTTGGGTGACTTTTTCATTTTCTTTTACCACCTGGGGGAATTGGGCTCTTACCACCACAAAATAACTATCACTTTAAGGAGGTACGTTGTAGTGCTCAGTGTCACATTCAATTATGGATTGTCAAGAGGTGATGTACGTCTTATACTTGATGGTTGGTTAGTTGAACAGTATAGAGTACTTAGAGAGTACTTAGAGATTCTAATGGAAATCGGCACCGCTCTTTGTTACATGTGTGCAAGTTTAAGTCACGAGTTCGGGTTAGTTTACTTCAGGGTCAAATTCATCATATTGGGTTTTCTCCATCACTTGTCACGACAAAGAGCCTACTGAATGATAATGGGGTTGATTACAAGTTTGCCAAGAGTAGTTGAAAATAGAGAGATTACGACGTTTGAACACAACAGTTCAAGCCTCGTTCTCTAAAGACACTACAAGAAAAAGGGGTTTTTAGGACAAAATTTTTTGGAACGGTCGAAAAATCATGCCAAATTCATGTATTTGGCACTTTTGGGGTAACCGTTACAAAAATTTAGGTTTTTGGGATGACTATTAAAAACCGTTCCAAATACGTATGCGTTTGGGACGATTTCTAATAGTGGTTGATGAGTGTCTAAATACTCATCATTTTTGTACAATATAAACTGCAAAATCATCTGAAAACACTCAGAAACACATCAAAATGATCAAAATATCACAAATCAGTGTTTTATGAGTTTTAAATGCAAAAATATCAAAATCAGATGAAAAACATATCAAATTTGCAAAAATTGCAGTTTTAGTCCCCCAAGTTTCTAAAATTGTCAAAAATAGTCCCTGAGCCAAAATTTCAAAAGAAAAATCACCAAAGGTCCTTTTAATATCATAACTTGTCAAATTTAGTCCTTTGGTGAAAAATGTCAAAAGTTTTGAGAAAATTACAATTCAGTCCTTAAAAATCCAAAATGGTCAAATTTAGTCCTTGGAAATTTTTAAAAGTGTCAAACTAGACCTTGGACTATTAAATATTGGCAAAACAAACCCTTTTGACTACTCTTCATAAGTTACATATTTGGTCCCTCAGTTTGGAAGAATTACAATTTTGGTCCCTAGTGTTAATAATTTCACAAACCAATCCGGATCCTAATTCATTACCCAAGCCCAAAACATCCCCTGGCCCAATTATTTTTGCCCGGTCCAAACACCCATGACCCGACCAAACCCAGTGTTTAAACAAAAACAACCCGCCCCCTATACCTGTCTTCCCCGACACCATGTCTGCAACCAGCCACCAACAACTTTGCACCCCTACTCCTTTTCTTGTTCCCCCCTCCTCAACACCCATCCAAGGTGCATTTAATGCTCCTTTTACCCTTTTCACTCAACCCACTGGCTTAATAAGTTTTTCCCGCCAAAAACAATGAATGGCCAAGATCACTTCTTTATCATCCAAGGGCCAGGAATGAAGGTGGGATTTGCTCAGACCAGTAAAGAGAAGCTATTGGAGCTATAAAAGAGAAGGAGGAGAGAAGTAAGAGATAGTTAGTTTTTAGTTACTTGAGCACCTTTTCATTTTTCAGTAGCTTGTATCTTTTCTATTTACCTTTGAACGTTTTTAGCCAAGTTAATTTAATCTCAGTATTGTATTATTCAAATTGTACTCTATTTTCAAGTTTAGTAAAATTTACTCTTTGGTTAAAATTTCTTGTTCTTTATTCACCACTGTTGAATGCTAATTAAGGTTATTAAAGAGCTGTGTTAACTTAACTAAGTTTCACTTTTAGTTTGTTTTTACTCTCAAGCAATATCACAAAGGAATTTAGTTGAAATAGAAAATAAAATTCATTTCAGTTTTATGGTTTCAGAGAGTTCATGCTACTGTCTTGTTAAGCTCCCTTAAGCTTATCATAGCTTTTAGTGGATCTATTACTGGTTTAAGCTCGACATCAACTCAAAAATTTAAAAACAGTCAACAAAGGTCAAAACTGAAGCTTAGTTGGGTTTGGAAATGGAAAATGGGAGATGCAGTGTTGATATTGGGGTTAGATTAGCTTAGCTCAGTGTAGTCATGGCTCAAATTCAAGGTACACTATAGTTAGAATATGTGTGAATGCTCATTCTCTTTTCCATTTATATATTTTTTTTGATTCTGCATAATTACTTTTGCTATTCTGATTAAGTCTGCAGTACTAGCTTGTTAATGAGTTGCGGTCATCTGTTGATTAGAGCATGTCATTTAGGATTATCTTGGTCATGTAGATTTAGATTAAGCATTAGTTTGGGATGATTAGGTAGTTTTCCTGTTTAAAGTTGCTTATCAGTCCCTTAACTAGTGTTTGGAACAGGGCTTAAACCTGTGCTAGAGTTAAGTTAGTTGGTTAAAGTTTGTTGATGCAAGTTTGATGAGGCTTAGTTCATTCATACCTGAGCTACATTTGCACCTGAAAGCATTCAAAGTCAATATTGGTATAAATCTCTTTTGACAGTTAGATAAGTTAGTTCAGTGGTGGAATTTGTTAGTGTTTTGCTCTAGAATAACAAGGGATAGTTCAATTAGGTATCTCTTAACCTTAAGACATTACTTATCACCAATAGGATTGATTCAAACCTCACATAAGTCAACACTTCATTCTGTGATAAAAAGTCAAAAGCCCTTGAACAGCAGTTTTCTTTAGAACTTGCAGACCTTGCATTGGATTCATTACAGTGAGTTAAAGCCTAAAAAATTGGTTTAGTTATAGCTTGCTAGGTGGTTTTGAGACTGCAACATCTGGTTTTAGGTTTATGGCTTATTCAGTAGCTTATTTTTAAGCTAGAAGTTGGACTGAGTAGTCCCCTGTGCAGAGCATTAAGCTGCACAGGTTCTGAGTAAAACTTGCAGACCTCGCGCCAAGCTTATAAGAGCTCACCTTGGTCTCAATTTTGGTTTACAATCACTCACCCAGGTCTAGTGTAGGATACAAGTTTTTGTTTCATGTTTCCAGCTTATTCATGTGCTTATTCATAGGCTTAAAGTTGATACCCTCTAACTGTTTTTTAGCTTGTATCTCAAATCACCAAACCTGTTGTAATTGCTTATCAGTTGTTAGGGTTTGTTGAATCTTGTTCCACTTTAGTTCTTTTGGTATTTCATAGCTTCTGTTTTGGGTTGGTGGCTCTTGGACCTCATTTGCTTATATAAGTGCTTATTTCAATAAGCACTTAGTTAGCAGTTTCATATTTCTCCACATAAGGGCCTGTTCTTCCATTTTTCTCATATTCCTAATATTATTTTAAAGTTTTCCTGAATTTTTCAGATTTCTCCTAGCTTGTTTGGTATTTTTCTTGATTTTAATTAGTTTTTAAGTATTTTTAAATAGCATTTAATACAAAAAATTAGAAAAAGGTTCAAAAAAATAATTTTTCAATTTTATTAAGTTAAGATAAATATAAAAAGCCAAAAAAGTATTTTTCTAGATTTTTCTTAGTTAAATTTGTATTTTTAAATAATTTAATTAGTTTTTAATAGTTTAAAATTCCTAGAAAATAGATAAATAGTCACAAAAATACAAAAATAGTTTTGAAAAGTCTATTTTGATATTTTAGACTTTTCCAAGTCTTAATCTTATTTTTCTAGCCTTATTTCACATTTTCTTGTATTTTAGGTAATTAATTAATAGTTAAAAATAGTTTTTAATTAAATAATTAGTCTTAAAAATAATTTTCTTTTTCTATAAATTTTCTTTTATCATTAGGATTGTGAAAACATCATTTTCATATTTTTAGGGTTAATATTGAGTTAGTTTCACTTTTTTTAGTTATACGTCGCGTAGATTTTAATTTCAGTTTCATAAAATCAATAAAACAAAAACATCATTTTAATTTTAGTGATAGCGTTTATTTAATAGATCTTATCTTTTTAATTTCCTTTAATTTTCATTTTAGCCTTGTAGTTTATGTCCTTTTTCCGTAGCTATAATAATTCCAAATCCTTTTCCCGTTCAAATCTCGCGATCACTATACGTCTGATAATCCATTGCACAGCTCGCTGGGACATAACGACCCGGGGAGACTCTATCCTCCTCTGATCTTAATTGCATTAGTGTTTGAGCAGTTTTTAGTCTTTTAGACTTGACTGTTTAGCACCGATCAGTGGTGCCAAATACATGTGTATTTGGAACGATTTGAGTTAACAGTGCCAAATATTTATGTATTTGGGACGGTTGGTACAACTGGTTCCAAATTTGTATATGTATTAGGAACGCTATCTGCTTTTGGTGCCAAATAATCATGTATCTGAAACAGTTGATACTAACGGTGCCAAATACCTATATGTATTTGGAACAATATCTAATGTTGGTGCCAAATACTTACGTATTTGGAACGGTTTTTATAGGTTGTGAAAAATACACATGTATTTGGGGAGATTTTTATAAACTCTTTTTAAATCTTAAGTATTTTGAACATTTTTGAAAATATGACCCAATTTACACTTTTTCCTCGCAAGTGTTGACTATCTATATCTTGCTTTTATTTGACATCAAATTAAATTTAGATGGATTTTATTAATTTACTCTAACATTGAGTAGCTCTTCGTTGTTAACTTTTAATCTCTATAATTAATCTATATAATGGATTAATATCTATCATATTACTTAAAACGCGTCGTCTTCTATATTTTGGTGAGTTAAATTTGTTGTTTCTTAAATAAATTTTTTTCTTTTGAGGTCAAGTTAAAAATATTCATATTGTATAGATAAAAGCGGATACACAAATGACCGAGGTCATCTATATTGAGGTTATCTGGTGTAAGAATCACTTCATTAATAAAATATGTTAGATGCTAAATATGTGTCTAGGCCTGAGCCCGTATGTGGGCTTAGGTTTATTAGTGTTTATGGCTTAACCGAGGCACCCTCGACCATTTCTTGCCTATTTCCAGGTGAACCCTCAAAGGTTATCTAGTAAGTTTGAACCCTAAACCTATTGTGAGAAAGTTAAAGGCTTACCACTAAGCCATTTGATTATATTTATTTATATTATATATATCGAGAGTTAAATAGTAACAGATAACGTGTGAGTGCTTTAGCCCAACTAGCTAAAGGCCATACACTTGAAATAGGTCCACTCAGGTCGCAACCCGTAATAACTCACCTGAGAATCTACTTCCCAAGACAGGCTCAAATCCTGGAAAACACATGTAGGACCCAACAGGACTAGAATATGACCGTTGTAATGTACAAACATGTGTCGTTATGTACAAGGCTGGATGATGCATCACACGTGCTATAACATGCATAACGAAGATCCAAGAGCAATGGATAATAAAAAAACTCTATATTATATTCAATAAAATTTACTTAACAAAATAAAAACGCATTATTGAGAAAAAAAAAATCCAAATATATTGTTAACCATAACTTGAACTCGATAAAAGCTCGAACCTACAAGCTCAATTATTCAGAATGATATTTCTCACCGTACTAAGGGTGAGCGCGCACAATTTAAGTTTTTTTAGAAAGTACACTATAAATTGGTTCGTAAAAGAGGCAAATTACAAAAAAAAAAAAAGAAAAAAAAAGTCAAATATTTTTGAAAATTTACACTACAAATTTTTTTCGCTAGGGGGACACGTGACCCTTGTGACTCCCTTTTATCTCCGCCCCTGGCTGTGAGTTGTGATCAATGAACATTTGAATTTTAGTGGTCATTTGAAAAAAGAGCGACAAACTTTGACTAATTTAAAAAACGCTAATTTTGTAATGCTTGTTTAAAAAGCGGTGAGCCGTAGCTACAAACGACTTCCTAGTAAATCACTTTATTGAATTAATTTTTGATCATACATTTATATCTCAAATATTTTCATGATATACCGCCCAAATTTTCCCTCAAAATCAAAATCACAGTTTTAGATCCCTCTCTCCAACCTTTCACTAATCCAGCCACACACATCCTTTTCCCGCAAATCAAAATCAAAATCAAAACCAAATCAAAATCATAGAAAGAATAAAGTCTGGCTGCAACAAAAGGTATGGCTTTTATGTTTTTATCTAAGGCTAGTGATATTTACACGGCAGTTTTCACTTTGCACACAGAGAGTTTCTGCTTTTTTACCTTTATACCCTCAACCACATTTAATATTTACCCATTTTCCAGCTCTAAATTGTGGATCCTTGTCTTAATTCTTTTCGAAACGTCATACATACCTCCCCACAAAACATGTTTCAAGCTTCTTAAATCATATTATTCTTTATTGGATTTGTGTTGTTAACAGCGAGTAAGAGCCGCCAATAAACAGTATACCTACAATCTGAATTTAATTCTGTGACACTGGTTTATATCAAACATATGCCGGAATCATGAATGAAAACCTTCATTGATCTTCTCCTAATTATAACCATTGACAACAGTTGAAAAGGTTAAATATAATTTGATTCGGTATGATAAGGTCTCTCATTTACTTGCTCTAGTGGTTTTGAATGAGCATAAAAGCGTCTATGCGTCATCTTCTTTACTCACTCCATGAATCGGTTTTGATTTTTATTTTTCATTGTTGTTTTTTATTTGTAATACATTTGATTTGGCAAGTTTTGTAAGGAAGTGGAATTCATGACACCATGCATGAGTTTTCTAATCCGTGATTTGCATGTTAATTTCCCAACTTGTGATGGTAATTGTGTTCTTTAAAAACGAATAATATAGAACGGAAGAAGATATAGAGTAGAACTGTAGAAGAGAGCAAGTCTAATAGCAGTAATGGTAAGGCCGAAATACAAATTGAACTATACAAAGGGAAAAAAAGGTAAAATGAACTATGAGGGCACATTGGTAAAATGGCATAACTTTTCCGTATGTGAAGTAAAAGCCACCGTGTAATTATCAATACCCTTTATCTGGGTGAAGTTAAAATAAAAAGACAAATATCCGTAAAAAAAATAAAAAGATTTTTTTTTCAAAAAAAGTTCACGAAAAATTCCTAAAAAATCCCACAAGATCGGGTATGTTGGTGCATAAAACTTTTGTGAAAACATTTTTTATAATTTTGAGTTTTGATACGTTTTTTTTAATGCACAAAAAACGAATTTTAATGCGCAAAAAAATTTTGATGCACAAAATTTTTAACTTGTTTTAGTTTGATGCGCAATGTTATTTTGATGAAAAAAGTCAAAAGAAGTTGGGTGCAAAAACCAATTTTTGATGCACAAAAAAAGGATTTAATGCGCAAACGTATATTTTCATAATTTTTTTTCGGAAAAAATATCCACTTTTAGAAAAAAGTTTTTCACAACTTTTTCATGCACCAACATACCCGATCTTGTGGGATTTTTTGAGAATTTTTCGTGAACTTTTTTTGAAAAAAAAATCTTTTTATCTTTTTACGGATATTTTTCTTTTTATTTGATCTTTATCCCCCTTTATCTAATGATTTAAGATCATTTGAGGACAAAGATTATTTATCAATCTCCACCCTCCATTTTTATTTGATCTAATGGATGAGATTAATCACAACAATTTAAAAAACCCACTTACATCATTTTTTTTTCAAATATTAATATCTTTCAAACCGTTAATCGTTAAGCGAAAAAAAATATATCATTGCGACGAGCATTTAATTATCTTTCTATAGATAGGCACTTTGATATATTTTCGACAATTTTTTTTTTTTTTCGTATTTTTCACGTTTTTTTTTTAAGTTTTTTCGTTTTTTTA
Source organism: Chrysanthemum seticuspe (assembly GCA_019973895.1). Taxonomy (NCBI): domain Eukaryota; kingdom Viridiplantae; phylum Streptophyta; class Magnoliopsida; order Asterales; family Asteraceae; genus Chrysanthemum; species Chrysanthemum seticuspe. The sequence continues at coordinate 3,412,564 of BPTQ01000002.1, read as the reverse complement.
CGTTACTGAAATTTGCATTAAAAAATCATATATGATAAAACACTAATTTGAATATCACATGTGATATTAGTGTAATATCATATATGATATGTAATATCACATGTGATATTAGTGTAATATCACATATGATATTACATATCATATATGATTTAACACTAATATCACATGTGATATTCAATTTAGTGTTTTATCATACATGATTTTTTTCATGCAAATTTCAGTAACGTAAAAAAATGAAAAAACAACGAAAAAACGTGAAAAAACGATTTTTTTTTCTTTTTTCGAAAGTATATCAAAGTGCCCGTCTATAGAAAGATAATTAAATGCTCGTCGCGATGGTGTAAATATTTTCACTTTACGATTAACGGTTTAAGAGATATTTAAATTATAAAAAATAGGTGAAATAATAAAATGCTTTTAATCTCAGCCATAGATTTCTTTTTAGATGGATGGTGGAGATGAGTCTCTTGGTATGTGAGATAAGTTTGGTATGTAAAATAACTCTCCTCTTATCTAATACTCCGTATATTTTTCCACATAACTTCCTATGTTTGGAGCATATATGATTTCTACATCTTTTCTTAAAATAAAATAAAAGAGTATTGTTTAATAGTTATATCCTTGTTCCAAATTCTATACCCGGATGATGCACGCCTTTATATGTTAATTTGTCTACGTCAACACTCCAATGATGTATTCATGGTTAGATTTGCTTATTGACTAATCACTTTAAAATGAGTATGGGCATGAGGAAGGATATGTAAGTATTGCACTCCTTTTTTTTTGTAATTATAGTTATATGGTACTTATATCTTTATCCAAATTTACAGATTATAATCTCATTATAGGCCTGTCTAAGTCAAAATGATAATTTTAGACATTTGAGAAATCTAGTGCGTGAACCAGTAAGGAAATATTAATCACATAATGGTTTAAAGTTTCACACATGTTCATATGGTAATGGCAGTGTCACATATATTCGTGGTGTATGAGTGATAGGCAATGTTTATAATGATGTGTATGACTATTATGTATTGTCAAATGAGGTATTAGAGATCTAGTATCATAGTGAATTAGTGTTTAGCGTTGTTGCGTTAAGTCTTGGTTTTGATTTTTAGTTTTTTTAATATGATTTTGATTGAAGGCCTTATTTGTTGTGATTTTCAAATTTTTAATTTTTTGGAGAAAGATGTGTGGTTTAGTAGTCGATTGGTTACTGAAATCCTAATTTTTTGGGTTTGGTTCTCACTTCTGTTTTCTTGGTTGAATAGAGTTCTGTGAATTCTTCGTCCAATGTTTTTTTCACTTGCCAATATTTTTCTCAAAATGTTACAATTGCAGATTTGGTCGGAACGCCAATCGGGCCAGCATACACTGATGTATATGTGCAAGGATGATGCTCGGTTGGTTCTTCGGTGACCCATGATGTGATAGGAAAGAATGCGGCCACAAGCGGCGTCACAACTTAAGGTTGGGATTCTTTGTTATTTACTGTAATTTCCTTATTTCTAAGTTTCTTTTTGAAATTCTTTCTTACACTTGACCACACTTTGGGCATAATACCGTTGTGAAGAGGTTTGGAAGCATTGGGAACCACTGCTTTGTCGATCATAATATCAGAAAATTCAAAGTAGGTAACACATTTAAATATTGTAAGTTTATATGTTTTTCTGGGATGTTTTTATATCTGCTATTAGATAAAGTAGTTTATTGACCTTGATGTATCTTAAGGTTTTGTTGTGTTTGTATGTAGTTTGTTGATTGATATACTAGAAAGTCGTCAACAACAATGTTAAGACTGAAAGAAGAAGATTACACATAGGTTTGTTCTTAATTTTTTATAAAATAAAAAAAATATTCTGGTGTAATGAGTATGAGTTCTTTGGGTGTAGTGTTGTGGGGTTTTTGGGTGTTTTTAATGGGGGTTGGGGCGGTGACAAATAGCAGCAGCAGCAAAAGGGTGACTTGGGTCAGTTTTAACGGGTATTTTATGTCTCTATTGCTATACTTTTCTTCGTGTATAAAACGCTTAAAGATTTGTTTATTGGTTACAGAATTTACAAATAAAATAGATGAGGAATCTAAAGCCCCCCATGAACAGCTACTTGGAAGGGAGATTGATGTTGCGGCTTTTGTTCAGAAGCACAAAAAGTTGTGTGCTATTTACCATGGTCTGTCACCACCTAGCAGCCAAGAATTCTTTGGGTATTTGACCATTTTTTTGTCAAGATATATTCAACTTTGTGAAATGCTCTATTTTTTAATTTCTAAGATGTAAGGTTAGTATCTTAACATGAAAAGTGTTGTCTCATTTTAACTCAAAAAGTTGTCTTTGACAGTAGTCGATGGTACGAAATTGATGAAAAAGGTCAGAGCATGTGGGCAATGGAAACTCTACATCTGTTTGGCTTGAATGTGCAAATAGGATTCATGACCATTTGAGTGAACTCTTTATTTGAATGTGACTCAACTCCAGATATACTACACTTTCTGTATACATTTCTTTCTGTGTTGTTCTCAGCAGGTTGTAGTTTGAAATAACATGATATATCTACAGCTGCGAAACAGCATCATTATTAGGGTCGGTTTTGAACTCAGTAAGGAAAGTGTGAGTTATTGATGCCCCGCCGCCTACCTTGTTTACAGTTAATTACAACACCGGTATGTTTTTAGTTTAGAGTAAACTACACTGTTCGTCCTTGTGGTATACGTTGACCATCAAGTTTCGTCCCTTGACCAAAAAAATTGCATCGTTGGTCCTTAACTCGGAATCGTTAGTCATCGTTGGTCCCTCACACTAACTGGTTGGACTAACGGGCGTTAAGCCTTGTTAAGTGGAGGGTATTTATGTCTTTTCCCACCCACACCACTTGAAACCCATCCTGGTTGGTTCATATTCGTAAATTTCTAAAAAGCCTAAGGACCAAATATAAAATTTAGTAAGCCTTGCTATAAACACAGTACACAACACAACTATAGACCCAAAATTGGGGATCTTAGAAGAAAAGATGCTCAGAAAATTAAAACAAAGGAGGCTCCGGTGAGAGAGATGTGGGTGTTTTTAAAGGGTAGTTGCCCCTCTCTTGCCAAAACATTATTTTTATCAGATCTTGTTGAGCCCATGACTTTGTCCCCAATTTTTTTATAAAGATCAACAACCCTTTTGAAATGAAAAAGAAAATGAAATCACAACAGCAATAATATTACTCCATACATCCTTCATCACCACCTTTGTCTCTCTCTCTCTCTCTATATATATATGTGTGTGTGTGTGTGTGTTTTGAAAGATGGCAATGATGATTGATTTCTGTAAGGATTGTTTTAATCCGAGCATCTTAATAATCGGACAGTGGGTGATATTCGACCCGTATCTTGGCGGGGCAACTCGGATGGTATTTAAACAAATGCAACCGGAGTTTGCAGCCATGGCGGTGTTCGACCCCCTTTTGTCTGACTTCATACTTACAGATCTAAGCCAAAATAACCTTCATTTCAGTGATCGTGTGGTTTTAATATATGGATTTACGTTTTTAAATACTTTGGGTCCTTGAAGTGTATTTTGCAGTTTTTATCATTTGTGTTCTTCATTGAAAGTGGCACTAGACATGATTTTCGGTAACCGTAGTAATATACTAATTGTATATTCACAAAAATAAATGGTCAAATATGAAATAAAGACTAGACATGATTGGAAGGAGATGGATGAGAAGCTTGAGGCTATGAAGATCAAGGATTTGGGTTCTGGTGATCGGATGAAGAGAGGTGTTGGGAGGCCCAAGTCTGGTAAAATTTTCTCTCTTTGCCGGCGATTAACAGCCGCTCAGATCTGGTAAAATTTTCCGGCGATAATTTTTGTTAAAAGATAGACAACAGTTACATATGTTGTTGTTGAGATGGTGGTTCTTGTTAATGATACATAAATGGTCATATTCTAAAATAAAGAAAAAAAAAAAAAAAAAAAAAAAAAAAAAAAAAAAGTGGTAGTTAATTTTTAGTGATGAAAGATCATGGGTTTATTTGTGATTTGGATTTTGTGTTTGAGTTTATAAAGATGAGGTGTTGGTGTTTATATATAATAAGAGGAAGAATAAGGGTGGTGAAGATGGGTAGGGATGAGATGAAGAAGAAGGACTTAGGTGAGTGAGATGGTGTGGGTGGGAAAAGACAAATATACCCTCCACTTAACAAGGCTTAACGCCCGTTAGTCCAACCAGTTAGTGTGAGGGACCAACGATGACTAACGATTCGGAGTTAAGGACCAACGATGCAATTTTTTTGGTCAAGGGACGAAACTTGATGGTCAACGTATACCACAAGGACGAACAGTGTAGTTTACTCTTTAGTTTATTATGTAAGTTTTTTTTATTATTAAATGATCTTTTCATAACTATGTTACTAACCTGTTCTCGTCAGTAATCCGTTGGTGTTTATCAACGGTTATCTGTCGATAAATTCTGTCAGTAATATATGTTGGTAGGCCTTCAGTAATATTTCTTGGTAGTCCTTCAGTAATTAACAACAGATCTAACAGAAAGTTTCTAACCCATTATTTAAATTGTTTCAAATGCGGTTGAAATCATTAGGATGATATTGAACCCATTTAACCCAGCTCGGTTTTGAGTTTGAATCCTTAGACCCTTTTATAATAATCGTATACCCTTTCGATTGCTCTTTTGTATATTGAACTTTTTTGTTGTTTCATACATAATTCTAATGTTAGAATATTTTATTATGCAGGGTTTATGATGAAGAATTGATCAGATGAGCTTTATTCGTTTTCTTCAGTAATAAATTGTCTCAGCGATTATAATGAGTTCTTGTTATGACTTTGTTATTCTGAAGACCATGGTTTACTAGGATGTTGGACGTATTGGTTTTTTACTTTATGGTATTCAAGTGACCATGTTCACTTGATTTTATGGATGATTAATAAGAATTGATTTCAATTTATTTTTGGCTTCTATTGAATTAGATTTGTGCATATATGAGATGGTTGGTTGATACGATGGTGTACTAAACCTATTTGTAACGAAAAATGGTGCTAACACACGTTAGCAAAGATAAAGCAAACCGTGCCAAATGATTTACATAACGAAAGCAAAAGTGTGCCAAATGTTTTTGGCAAAGGAGATAAAAAAAGTGCCAAATACGTCTGGCACAAAAAAAGGAAACCGTGCCAAATACGTTTGTCACGGCAGAGAAAACCGTCCTTATTAAATTTGGCATGGTAAATAAAACTGTACCAAATACACATTCGGCACGGGAGATGAATTGGTACAAAATACACATTTGGCACGGGATATAAAAGTGTGACAAATGCTCATTTTGGAACGGAAGATTGTTAGCCGTGCCAAATACCTCACTCATGGCACCCCAAAAGTTAAACCGTCCCATGGACTGTGCCGAATACTATTTAGCACGATTTTAACCCGACCCAAATGTATTTGGCACCCTCATATTTAAGACGGAGCCAAAACTGTGCCAAAGCCGTGCCAAATAGCATTTGGCACGGGTTTTTGAGTATTTGGCGCAGTTTTTCACCCTCCCAAATACCCGTTTTTCTTGTAGAGGGCGATGGTTTAGTGGAGATGGGATTGTTTGGCCTAGGAGGTATGGTGGTGTTTGGCATAGGTAGTTTTGTGGGTACTATCCTTCTAGGGATTGATTTGATTGGTTGAGGAGCAATTCTTGTATTTGTGAGCTTGACCGGAGATGATTCGGTTGAAGAAATTTCGTCTACAACACGAGCAATTTTCTTGGGTGGTTCTTTGGTGGATAAGTTGCTACTTGGAGTTTTCCTTATAATGAGACGATTCAAAGAGGTTTGTGAATGCTGAAAGTGAGGATGAGGATGATGACTTTAGGAGTCCTAACAATAAGGTTTATAAAGCAAGAGATTTGGCAAGTGCATTCAAGCCTTAAGCCACTAAACTTCTTTGGAATGTGATGTTTAACATGCACAAGAGTCTACTTCAGAGTTTATACTGATCTAGGAACTCATTTAAGATGAGTTGGAGTGTTTAAGTTAGAAAGATGAGCTTGAAATGATTATTTTAGCTAGAGTTGACATAATCTGTCACCCGGATCCCACGGTTCCCTCCAACGAGGGATTCGTCTAGGCTAATCCTAGGGATCCGGAGCAGCTATGAAAGGATAAAAATGATGTTTCTAAGGTCTAAGATCTATACCATCTTGAGTGTTCCAGTCCTCTTAAGTGTCTTAAATGAAGGGATGCTTAAGTATTTAAGAGTAATGAGTGTTGTAGCCAATGATTGCCTTTTATGGAAGAAATTTGAACTTTCATGAGTACCAATGAATGAACAAAGATGACACTAAAGACTTTGAGGATGTCAAATGGAGCTAAATGATCCTAGTGATCAGATAGTGACTTAGGATAATGTCTTGGAGAAGATCCTAAAGGTTTAAGGTGGAAGAACTAGAATTTGATCAACTTTGACCAATTTTGAGGTAAGGATGATTATGACCAATTTTAGCCATATTTGAAAGATTTTAAAAGCCAGATGTGAGGAATCATGTGAGAGATGATGTGTGAGCTTGAGAGCGGAAGAGTAACGGTTTTAAGTGAAACGATAGATCTACAAACGTCTTGAGTGTGATCTAGGTGAGTTATGTGTGATTAGAAAATATCTACTTAACTTGGTAAGGACTTAATTTGCCTTAAGGCACTATGTCTAGCTTAGTGTGAGGTGTTCTAAGGACTTGTTTGAAATACAATGATTGCAATTGCATTTTCTGTTTGCCGGATCCCACGGTTCCCTAAGGGTAGGGATCCGTCTACTACAACTTTTGGGATCCGTCCATCTGCTAAGCAGAACCTTTACTAAAGGTATCCAATGATCTTGACAATGCATTATATTCCAAGGTTAGTTGATAAAGCACGAGTACAAAAGGAAATTGGATATCAAATGTAAGATGTTTTTATTTCATGAAGGAAATTGGATTACGTTGATAAAGCACGAGTACAAAAGGATTGATCCTATTTGAAATACTACTAAGTTCCTTGAGTGTTTTCGCTAGAGGGATCATCAAATGGTTGATGAGTGTTGGCGGATTCAGGAATGAAGAACGTCTTCATGAGGGAAATGTTTAGCGGTTCCATCATCTTGTTGACAAGTACGTACAACGGACTTTGATATTGAGGATGAAAATGCATGACATTATGATAGAGGCGCGTCAAGAACATTCCATAAGGAATGAGTTTATTCTTGGATCCTTGAAGATTTACAATTCGCCTTGCGAAGAAGTAGGCGAGATTGTGTGGTTGTTGTGTTAGCAAACAATACATTATGTGAGCACAACAAGCGGGAAGGATTTCTCGATTTCCCTTAAGACTCCAAACATTTTCACGTAGGATGAGAGTAAGGGGCTTGTACTCTTCTCGGATATCCTGTGTATGGATAATGTTGGGATTGGAGTGATGGGGTTTGCATATTATGCAAATCAAGTCTTCCGGGGAAGGTATGTGAGAACAATATGGACTATTTTCTTCACGAAAGTTGAAGAGAGAATCAAGAGACCAATCTTTGGTGAAGGCACATTGTCCATGATTTGTTATGACTTTGTTATTCTGAAGACCATGGTTTACTAGGATGTTGGACCTATTGGTTTTTTACTTTATGGTATTCAAGTGACCATGTTCACTTGATTTTATGGATGATTAATAAGAATTGATTTCAATTTATTTTTGGCTTCTATTGAATTAGATTTGTGCATATATGAGATGGTTGGTTGATACGATGGTGTACTAAACCTATTTGTAACGGAAAATGGTGCTAACACACGTTAGCAAAGATAACGCAAACCGTGCCAAATGATTTACATAACGAAAGCAAAAGTGTGCCAAATGTTTTCGGCAAAGGAGATAAAAAAAGTGCCAAATACGTCTGGCACAAAAAAAGGAAACCGTGCCAAATACGTTTGTCACGGCAGAGAAAACCGTCCTTATTAAATTTGGCATGGTAAATAAAACTGTACCAAATACACATTCGGCACGGGAGATGAATTGGTACAAAATACACATTTGGCACGGGATATAAAAGTGTGACAAATGCTCATTTTGGAACGGAAGATTGTTAGCCGTGCCAAATACCTCACTCATGGCACCCCAAAAGTTAAACCGTCCCATGGACTGTGCCGAATACTATTTAGCACGATTTTAACCCGACCCAAATGTATTTGGCACCCTCATATTTAAGACGGAGCCAAAACTGTGCCAAAGCCGTGCCAAATAGCATTTGGCACGGGTTTTTGAGTATTTGGCGCAGTTTTTCACCCTCCCAAATACCCGTTTTTCTTGTAGAGGGCGATGGTTTAGTGGAGATGGGATTGTTTGGCCTAGGAGGTATGGTGGTGTTTGGCATAGGTAGTTTTGTGGGTACTATCCTTCTAGGGATTGATTTGATTGGTTGAGGAGCAATTCTTGTATTTGTGAGCTTGACCGGAGATGATTCGGTTGAAGAAATTTCGTCTACAACACGAGCAATTTTCTTGGGTGGTTCTTTGGTGGATAAGTTGCTACTTGGAGTTTTCCTTATAATGAGACGATTCAAAGAGGTTTGTGAATGCTGAAAGTGAGGATGAGGATGATGACTTTAGGAGTCCTAACAATAAGGTTTATAAAGCAAGAGATTTGGCAAGTGCATTCAAGCCTTAAGCCACTAAACTTCTTTGGAATGTGATGTTTAACATGCACAAGAGTCTACTTCAGAGTTTATACTGATCTAGGAACTCATTTAAGATGAGTTGGAGTGTTTAAGTTAGAAAGATGAGCTTGAAATGATTATTTTAGCTAAAGTTGACATAATCTGTCACCCGGATCCCACGGTTCCCTCCAACGAGGGATTCGTCTAGGCTAATCCTAGGGATCCGGAGCAGCTATGAAAGGATAAAAATGATGTTTCTAAGGTCTAAGATCTATACCATCTTGAGTGTTCCAGTCCTCTTAAGTGTCTTAAATGAAGGGATGCTTAAGTACTTAAGAGTAATGAGTGTTGTAGCCAATGATTGCCTTTTATGGAAGAAATTTGAACTTTCATGAGTACCAATGAATGAACAAAGATGACACTAAAGACTTTGAGGATGTCAAATGGAGCTAAATGATCCTAGTGATCAGATAGTGACTTAGGATAATGTCTTGGAGAAGATCCTAAAGGTTTAAGGTGGAAGAACTAGAATTTGATCAACTTTGACCAATTTTGAGGTAAGGATGATTATGACCAATTTTAGCCATATTTGAAAGATTTTAAAAGCCAGATGTGAGGAATCATGTGAGAGATGATGTGTGAGCTTGAGAGCGGAAGAGTAATGGTTTTAAGTGAAACGATAGATCTACAAACGTCTTGAGTGTGATCTAGGTGAGTTATGTGTGATTAGAAAATATCTACTTAACTTGGTAAGGACTTAATTTGCCTTAAGGCACTATGTCTAGCTTAGTGTGAGGTGTTCTAAGGACATGTTTGAAATACAATGATTGCAATTGCATTTTCTGTTTGCCGGATCCCACGGTTCTCTAAGGGTAGGGATCCGTCTACTACAACTTTTGGGATCCGTCCATCTGCTAAGCAGAACCTTTACTAAAGGTATCCAATGATCTTGACAATGCATTATATTCCAAGGTTAGTTGATAAAGCACGAGTACAAAAGGAAATTGGATATCAAATGTAATATGTTTTTATTTCATGAAGGAAATTGGATTACGTTGATAAAGCACGAGTACAAAAGGATTGATCCTATTTGAAATACTACTAAGTTCCTTGAGTGTTTTCGCTAGAGGGATCATCAAATGGTTGATGAGTGTTGGCGGATTCAGGAATGAAGAACGTCTTCATGAGGGAAATGTTTAGCGGTTCCATCATCTTGTTGACAAGTACGTACAACGGACTTTGATATTGAGGATGAAAATGCATGACATTATGATAGAGGCGCGTCAAGAACATTCCATAAGGAATGAGTTTATTCTTGGATCCTTGAAGATTTACAATTCGCCTTGCGAAGAAGTAGGCGAGATTGTGTGGTTGTTGTGTTAGCAAACAATACATTATGTGAGCACAACAAGCGGGAAGGATTTCTCGATTTCCCTTAAGACTCCAAACATTTTCACGTAGGATGAGAGTAAGGGGCTTGTACTCTTCTCGGATATCCTGTGTATGGATAATGTTGGGATTGGAGTGATGGGGTTTGCATATTATGCAAATCAAGTCTTCCGGGGAAGGTATGTGAGAACAATATGGACTATTTTCTTCACTAAAGTTGAAGAGAGAATCAAGAGACCAATCTTTGGTGAAGGCACATTGTCCATGATTTGGAATTCGGAGAATTTGAGCAAATTGCCCAAGAGTCAAAACAAACTTTTGGTTTTTGATCCAAAACCAAAGAGATAGAGAACGATCCTCATTACGAATGAGTTCGACTTGACGGAAGAATTCCAATACAAACCTTGGACATATTTTCTCGTTAATTTTGAGAAGACATTCTAGTCCTATGGCTCGGAAGGAGGAAGGAGGTATTGATACCTTCTTCGAATTGTAGAGAGGTGTCTACAATACGTCCTTCATGGAAGTGACGGGTTTCGAGATTATTGAACCCACGAACATGATTTCCAGGGGTGTTGGGCTCAAGAGAGATGTTCGGAGTGTAGACGCTAGAGAGTGAAAAATCAAACTCATATACATGCGACATAGTGAAACCTATAGAAATGATGAGTTAATAGAAAGTGATGTTTTGAGGTCGACAAATGATTATCTAATGTTTTACTATATTTTTATTAACAATGGTTTTTAACAACAATGACACTTAACTCACTTATGGTTTTGACATTCTAGTAGAATATTACTTTTAGAAAGAAAGTGATTTTTAATTTTCATGAAAAACTGTTTTTCAGTAGGACGGTTCCCACGGTTCCTTTCAAAAAGGGATCCGGCTAGTACACTTGTCAGGATCCGTGGATCTGTAGTAACAGAAACAGATTTCATGATGAAAAACATAGGTTTTTTAGATCTCATAGTTTTATACCAAGATATGTGTTTTAGCCTACATTTTCTTTTAGCATGCATACATGACTTCTAATGTATCACGAGAAAATAAAAAGAAATAACAAACACATTATGATAATAACCTAGATAAACTAGATCATTAGTAATATTTCATTTCAATGCTAAGAATGATACAAAGGATTGGGTATATAACCCCAATGTAGATTAACGACACAAAGTTTATGTCTCCGTATGTGAACATCATCATAGGGAACACAAGTGCGATGAGTGTTAAGGCGATGAGCACGAGGGCGATGTAAACCATGTTGAAGACGATCCTTCTTGGTTTCGGTTGAGATGAAATGGAGAGGAAGATGAAGTTTTGAATGAGAGGAAATTTTTGAAATTGGAAGATTTGAAAAATTGGGGATTTGATAGAGTAGTTGACGGAGGATTTATTTATGGGGAAGGAGGAATTTTTGAGATTTGTGTTTTGTTTTATGTTGGGATATATAAAGTCAAAGTGCTAAAGAGTTAAAGTACTGAAGTCAAAGTACTGCTAAAGAAGAAAGTCAAAGTAATTCTTGATCATCAAAGTACTGCAAGGTCAAAGGACTGCTATGCAAAATCGTTAAGGATTATATTGTAATTCTAGAATGTTCTAAGTTTAAGTTTAGTATTACTTGACGTACAAGGTTTGTAATTGTAAACCGACTAGGGTTATCTTTAAGCCTATAAAAGGACCCCTAGATTGGCATTAGACGTACGTGCATTATTAGAGTTTTTTTTAGAGAATACGATATTAGAGTTTTAGAGTTGTTAAAGAATCTGTATAACAAGCAGATTCAGAGTTTTAATATAATCGTTAAAGTTAAAGTTAATTCTTCTTAGCTTTGTTTAGTAAATTCCCCTTACTTAATAGCGTTAATTCAGTGTTTCTTTGTTAGCAACTTAGGATTTATCCGAGGTTACTAAGTCCTTAAAAGCTACATAAGTTAGTTTGGTCATAATACATCGATCCAACAAGTGGTATCAGAGCTTGTGTGGAAACTCTGATTATGAAGAAACCCTTAAAACCTAGTTAACAACAAACCCTAAAGATGTCAACTGAAGCTGCACCACCCCCATCCATCACCTCACTCAGAATACCTATTATCAAGAAGGGAGAGTACGATCTATGGAGCATGAAGATGAGGCAGTACATTGCTATTACAGACCATGCACTATGGAATGTAATTGTCAATGGTAATGAAGTTGTTGCAGAACCAGTAGAGATTCCTGGACAACCTAAACCACCCAAGGCTGTCTTACCAGCAGCAACAGTAAGAAATCAAGAAAAAGCTCTCAACTTTCTATTGTCTGCTATCCCTGATGGTCACCTACTCAAATTCCATGATGCTAAGGATGCAAAACAACTATGGGCTGCTCTCAAGACTATATTTGGAGGGAATGATGCTTCCAAGAAGATGCATAGAAATCTGTTGAAGCAACAGTTTGAAACTTTCACTGTTGGTGAAAGAGAAGGTCTTGATGCTGCCTATGATAGATTCCAAAATCTCCTTAGCATGCTAGAGTTATATAAGGCAGAAGTATCTGTTGAAGATGCAAATTTGAAGTTCTTAAGGAGTTTGCCATCAACATGGCATGTGATTGCTACTATGATCAGAGGACGACCTGGTTTGGACACTATGGACTTTGATGATCTCTACAACCATCTGAAGGTGTATGAGCATGAGATGAATGGCCAAACAAGTTCAAAGTCACACAGTATAGCCTTTGTGTCTTCTGAAAAGAGAGGTAGTACTTCCACTAAAAGTACTGCTCACCCTACTCAAAGTACTGTTTCCCAAAGTACTGCATATCCTGCTCATTCTATCACAACCATGACCAACCCCACATCATCACCAACAAACACCATCCATTCTGATGAAGTCGTATGCTCATTCTTTGCTCACCAAGCCACTTTACCTATTACTTATGAAGAGGATTTGTCACAAATTGAATAGGATGCTCTTGAAGAAATTGATATAAGGTGGCAATTTGCTATGATCATTGCAAGGATCAAGAAGTTCATGAAGAAAACAGGAAGAGGCATCGATTTCAAAACAAAACAGGGTATCACTTTTGACAAGTCCAAGATTGAATGCTTTAACTGTCAAAAGACTAGACACTTTGCAAGGGAATGCAAGTTTGCTAAATATCAGGCAAACATGATGACTGAAAAACCTAAGCTTAAACTAAAGGAAATCCCTATAACTGAAATAAAAGCTTTGGTTGCTCAAGAGAATCTATCAGAGGTTGGCTGGAGTGCTGAGTTTGATGATGAACCAATAACCTATTGTATGGTAGCAGTAGAAGAATCAGTGGAAGAGTTTGATTGGAGCACAGCTTTTGATGAGGAACCTGGACATGCTGCTTTGGAATCCATAGATGGTCTAGGAAGTTTTGATTGGAGCATGGAGAATGAAGATGAACCTGTTTTGCTTGCTACGGTAGCTACTTCATCAAGTTTACCCCCTATCTCTGACGTATGCTCTAAGTGTCATAATTTTTATCAAAAAGTGCTTAATGATTATGTAACTGAAAGAGATAACTATAGTAGGGCTAGGACAGAGGTAGATGGTTACCAAATCACTTTAGAGTCTATGGAAGCCAAAATTATAACACATGAAAATAATGAAATGGCTTGGGCAGAAAAGTATGAACAACAGGATTATCAGTTAAAATTAAGTGAATGGAAGTTAGGAGGTAAGATTTCTGAGATTGAAAAGCTGACTAAGGAGAGGGATGAATTGCTAGATAAGTTTGCTGCTTGGGGACAATCTGGTCTTTCTCATGTTAGTTATGTTGAAAAACAGAGAAGAGCTTACATTAGAACTGGACTAGGATTTGGTATGGACTTTAGTAACATAGAAGAGAATCCACCTAGTGATCAGGAACAACTTGATTCTGAGAATATAGCAACTAGTGATGATGAACTCATCAATTATATAGATAACACATCTAGTGATGAGGAATCAATTAGTCAAACACCTCCAGAGTTTAAGAAAGAAAATGGTTATCATGCAGTCCCTCATCCCACTAGTAGTTTTCAACCACTTAGGGCAGATGTTTCTCGATTTGGAGTAGACAACCTAGAGTTTAGAAAGAAGCTTACAGATAAATCTAGTTCTGAAACTCTAAAAGAAACAGTTGAAAAACCTAAGGTTGATGATGTTAAGAGTCAAGCAGTACCTTCAACTCAAAGTACTGCTGCACGATCAGCAGTACCTTTAAGAAAACCTTTTTAAAATACTGCTAAACCTTTTTGGGATAATTTTGGTCAAAACAATTTTCATCATTCACCAAAAAGACATGATACTTTTAATCATAGACCTAAAGGAAGAAATTTTGGGAGCATGGGTCAAAAATTGTGTTTTGTTTGTTATAGTCCTGATCATCTGATTAAGGACTGTGACTTTCACTCATACTACTTAAGCAAATTCCCAAAGACCAGATCTGCCAACCAAAAACCTAGGGAGAATAATCAGTCAGGAATCATTCGCACAGGGTTAACCATAGTAACTTCTCACAAAACTATAGATACCCTCACCAAAGAAGACCTTTTTCAAAACCCCCATTACCCTCAAACATTTTTCAAGGTACTGTTAAGCCAAAAACACTACTTTCTCAAAGTACTGCTCAGTTTTTACCAAACACTTTTTGGAATAGAAACCATAGGAGATCTAATTACTATCAATCTAGAAGGCGTTACAACTCAAAGAAAGTACCTAGATCAAGGGACTCTACACCAGAGGTTAAAACCAAATGGGTTAAGAAGGAAAGTACTGATGGGGAACAAACAGTACTTTCAGCAAGTGTGGGTGAAACAGAGATTTTTGTTGAAAATAATAAAGAAAACTTGGATGAAAAAGAGATTTTTATTGAAAAACCAACACAAGTTTTTGAACAACCAAAGATAATTGATCACGTGCTTAAAGATAGTGGGAATTACATACTTAAAGAATTTAAGTATGTAACTCCACAAGGGGAACACAAGTCAGTAATGGCTTGGGTTCCTAAAATTAACTAACTCTTTTATGTTTGTACAGGGCAACCCAAAAGAGGAGCTTAAAGATCATCTAATTGTGGATAGTGGTTGCTCTGGAAGCATGACAGGAGACAAAGAGATTCTGTCAGATTTTAGATCCTATTGTGGAGGAAGAGTTGCATTTGGGAATGATGCTAGTGGAGGAAGAATAACTGGAAAAGGAACTATCAAGGTAGGAAGAATAGATTTTGAGAATGTTTGTTATGTGAAGGAACTCAAATTCAATCTTTTGTCAGTCTCTCAAATCTGTGACAAGAATCACCCTATGTTATTCACTGACACAGAATGTCTCATTCTTTCCCTTGAATTCAAGCTTGTTGATGATAACTTGGTAGTACTGAAAGTACCAAGAACTAATGATGTGTACAGCCTGGATATGAAGAGTCTTCACTCTTCTGGAAGAGCAACTTGTTTAGTAGCAAAGGCAACACTTGAAGAAGCACATCAATGGCACAAAAGATTAGGTCATGTAAATTTTAAGAATATCAACAAATTGGTCAAAGGATATTTATTTAGAGGTTTACCTTTCAAAACATACAGTAATGATCACTTATGTTTGGCGTGCAAGAAAGGTAAACAGCATAAATCTTCATGCAAGAAGATTGAGGAAAGAACCTTTAGAGCTGCTGCACATGGATTTGTTTGGACCTATTTCTGTTGCAAGTCTAAACAAGAAGAAGTATTGTCTGGTTGTGACAGATGATTGCAGTAGATTTAGTTGGGTGTTTTTCTTGGGTTTTAAAGATGAAACGTTTGATGCTATTCATGATCTCATAATAGCCCTTGAAAATCAATTGAGACTCAAAGTAAGAGGTATTAGATGTGACAATGGGACTGAATTCAAGAACAAGCTTATGGATGAATTTTATGCCAAGAAAGGGATCAAGAAGGAGTTTAGTATTGCTAGAACTCCACAGCAGAATGGTGTTGCAGAGAGAAAGAGCAGAACTTTGATTGAAGCAGCCAGAACAATGCTTGCAGATTCTTTATTACCTATTCAATTTAGGGCTGAAGCTGTAAGTGCTGCTTGCTATGTGTTGAATAGAGTATCAGTCACTAAACCTCAGATGAAGACACCTTATGAGTTGCTGATAAACATTCATTTTATGAAGCCTTTTGGATGCCCTCTAACTATTCTCAATACAGTTGATAATCTGGGAAAATTTGATGGCAAGTCAGAAGAAGGATATTTATTGGGATACTGCACCAACAGCAAAGGATTTAGAGTGTACAAAAGAGTCACCAAGAAGGTTCAAGATTATCTTCATGTTGAATTTTTAGAATATCAAGAAAATCAGAAGGGTAAAGGTCCTGATTGGATGTTTGAT
This sequence comes from Chrysanthemum seticuspe, assembly GCA_019973895.1. Taxonomy (NCBI): domain Eukaryota; kingdom Viridiplantae; phylum Streptophyta; class Magnoliopsida; order Asterales; family Asteraceae; genus Chrysanthemum; species Chrysanthemum seticuspe. Next base: position 3,396,155 of record BPTQ01000002.1, on the reverse strand, counting down.
CTTGAGGTTTTGACTCCTTCTATGAATTATGTACCTGTTAGAGAAGAAAATCAAGTAGATCACAAGGAAGATGATTTACAGTACATTGTTCATGGAGTCAACATTAGACCTGATGCTGTTCCTGATGAAGAACCTATAACTGTTGACAAGGAGAAAGGTACTGATGAGCCAAAATCTATATTGTCTGCTGAAGATCAAGCTATTCAAGATGAACTTAATAGGATGCTTTTTCATGATGTAGTAGCACAAACTTATGATGATGATCAAAAAAGAGCTTATGAGGAAGCAAAGAAAAAGAACAAACCTGCATATTTCTCTCATAGTACTTTGGATAACAATACTTTTGATCAAAGTATTGCTGCACCTGTTGACAGCATTTTGGATGATTTGGATGATCCTACCATACCTGGCTTAGAAGATACTGATGATTAATTTGAAGATGAAGGTATTTTCTCAGATTCCAATGAAGATGCTGATTTCACAAATTTGGGTGATAATCTTGAAGTTCCCTAAACTCCTATCTTAAGAGTACATAAGAATCATCCTACTGATCAAATTATTGGACCTTCTACTTCTGGAGTGCTTACAAGGACCAAAGCTAAAGGTTTTTCTAAACCACATAATGCTTTACTTAGCTTTGTCTATAAACAGAACAGGTTGAATCATAAGGATTACCAAACATGCTTATTCACTTGCTTTATCTCTCAAGAAGAACCCAAGAATATAGCTCAAGAATTAACTAAAGAGAGTTGGGTTGAAGCCATGCAAGAAGAACTTCTTCAATTCAAACTTCAAGAAGTTTGGGTATTATGTGATCTACCAGATGGCAAGAAAGTTATTGGTACAAAATGGGTTTTCAGAGTCAAGAGAGATGAAAGAGGGAATGTCATCAAGAACAAGGCAAGGTTAGTTGCACAAGGTTACAAACAAGAAGAAGGAGTAGATTATGATGAAGTTTTTGCTCCTGTAGCAAGGATTGAAGCTATCCAAATATTCCTTGCTTTTGCATCATATATGGACTTTCAGGTTTATCAAATGGATGTCAAGAATGCCTTTCTTTATGGCATAATTACAGAGGAGGTTTATGTCAAACAGCCTCCTGGTTTTGAAGATCCTGCACATCCAAACAAAGTTTACAAAGTTGTTAAGGCTCTTTGTTAGGTCACAAGTTTTACAAACACAAGTTATAAGAGAAGAGATGAAGGCGGATGAACAAGTATCACACACACACACGTTAATATGATAGACCGGTTATGCGTAGAGAGTATGTGAAAAGAAAACTTGAACAACCAACCCTCAAGTGAGGGTTATTACATTGTTTATATAGGCAAGGAGCTAGGGCAACACTCCCTCTCCTTCCCTATTCCTTATTGGGCTTGGGCCTAAGCTTATGGGCCTTCTACATAAGCTTGACCTTAAACAAACATAAAGGCCATAATAAAGCTACCTATTACATATGAAATATAAATACTTGAAATACTGTTTAGGAGTGATTCCAACAATCTCCCCCTCAAGTATATATGAATGTAAACGGTGAAGGCGTTGATGTAATAGTAGCTGAGACGTCTTCTGACATTCTTCTTTCTTGTGAGAGGAATTGCCTTGATTCGAACAATCTCCCCAGTGTAGAGAGATAGTTATCTTTGAATAGTTATGCTTTGACGTCATCATTAACTTTGTTCTTTGATCATTGTTCTTTGTGGTGAAAGTGATAGTATGTTGTTGCCTGCGTCAATCTACCTCAGGTCTGCTTCGCTGCTCCAGTGTCTCCACGTCATTCGTCAACATGCTCACACGCTCTATGACGTTGGAATTCAATACTGATGAAGTTCTCTAAGTCTTTAACTTTGTAGATTCTTTGGTTTGACGAAGAATCATTCTGACGGTTGTGTTGCTTTTGAATAGAACTTCCATTAGTGATGATGTTGGAGTGAGCATGAGAAGAATCAGCACGATCATTCCGCTCCAGAGCTTCCATAAGAAGAAAACATTTCAAACGGTTAGTAATAAGCGGTTTCCGGCACTTAAAAATTTGAACTTCGAGAGCGTTAACAACATAGTGTGAAAACACAACTCTAATTCTTACAAAGGCCGTTCCTGAACTGGAGTCCCATAAGTGAGATAACGCGATGTACCGAAGTACATCTACAGTTCAGACGAGTCGTTGAGGTACACCGAAGCATCACCTCACGACTGTAGACCGTTTGAGACACACTCCGCGTAATCCACGGGGAGTTACCTAAGTGACCTGCTGTCAGGGCTGTTTGATGTTGACCCTGGCAGGAGTTTCCATTCAATCACTGAGGATTACAGATGTGAACCTCTCATAAATGTTCTCGACAGATTGCTAAGATCTGTGAAGGACTCGATATGAACCACTGATGATCTTATTTGTTGATCATCAAGTGATTAAATGTCAAGTGTTCCTAAGAGATCTTTTGATGAATCTCGTGGCTCTAGACTCAATAGTGCGTTTTGGTTTTCCTGAGCGGAGACTAGGGAGAGGGTCTCCTTCTTCAATACCAGCGATCTCTAAGAGAAAGCCAATAGTTTACATAGGGTTCCCTGTGAGAATGAAACAAGCTTCTGTTGAGAGAAACTTGAGTAGCTAAGAAGGTTTAGTGCATGCGTCACTAGGTCCATGACGACTTTTAATCTTCAATACCGGTGTCACTGAGTGACAGCCAGTAGCATATGAATTGAACCCGGTGTCTGCCCTAAGTTGAATAATCTGGAGGGCCATTTCTTTTCACCCTTTACTTTACATTTCTTTTTGATTCTTCAACTCCTTCTTTCTCCGATTCTCATTTTCTCCCTTTTTTTTTATAATCATTCCTAAGGACTTCTAACACTAACTAATGGTAGTGTCCTTGGGTAGATCCCTCCGGCTCTGGCGGATCATAGGACGGTTATTCCTAACCTTAGTCACCTTATAACTCCATGACTAACCTATGTTTGCCATTAAAACCACTGTATGTTAAAATATCTCTCAAAGGGTTTGTTAATGAAAAAACATGTTTGAACCACAGTGAGCGATGAAGTTTTGCATAAATACTCCCCCTCTACATGTGCTTAATAGTTTTAATGGTTAAGTGCACAGTGAGGAAAGAGCGCGCACTTTTTGAATTGATCCACTGAAGATAGACAATCTCCCGCGAGACACGGTTACGTTGAATAGTTAAAGAGATAAATTGTCAGCTTTTAGGTGACAACTAGCTCTAATAACTACCTTGAAGGTGTAGACAAACCTCGAAAGGTTGTCATACCCGTCAGAGTTCATGTCTATCAAGAGTTTCTCGAATGGTACTTTCTACTTGGACAAGTCCTTTGCGAGACACGTTTACATTACTAGCGAACTAGCTTGAAATTATTACCCGTCCAGGACAAGTCTTTTCGAGTTACAAACAGTTTAGTACCGTCAATTCGTTGGTTAAGTCTGAGGTACACAGATTCATTTGCATTTTGCACAACATATTTCTTATCACACAATTTTCCCCCCCTAAAAAATGGCATATAAAATGTTATTTTTGAACGGTTGAGAATAAATATGACCATTTCGAGTGTTGCGGGAAGATGACCACTATGAACAATTTGTGAACAAAGTTTTAATTCAAATACTCCCCCTCAACTAGTGATATAAACGGTTGAGGTTTTGAAAAATCATATGGGGAAGTACTTGTCTGTTTGAGCAAAACCTTGAAAAAATGAAAGGTTTGATAGGTTTTACTCAAAAAAATTAAGAAGCTTTCGCTCCTTTTATAAGGATTGTGGCACTGAGGCGTACCACAGGGTCCTTTCTTGACAATTACGGGTTGTACACTGTTATGTGTGCACAAGCCATATTAGGGAAAAGATGAAATAAGTATGAAACAAATTAACCTTTCCCCAATTGACGATGTTTCTAAATTAGCTTCCCCTCAAACTGATAACTGTCTTTAGCAGATTTGAAACTTTGATGAAGTCTACATTTCCTCTAACTTTTGAAGGTTTCAGTATGCAGCGGAATTTGTAGATGAGCAGTAAACCACACAAAGTAAGTCTGACTAATTGCGGAAGATCCGTTCGAGGGTAACATGCCAGAAATCAACAAGATCTTCTCACGTATGTAGACGCATCACACCAAATAAACCATGAAAGACGAAATGATACGGCTTTCCCCTGACTGTTGTGGTCTTTCGGAATACTAATCACCTGTAAGTATGCAGTAAGTCGATACCAAGACTGTGTGTGAGGCATCATGACATCATATTTGGGTAACTTCACACAAGATCACCCGTGAAATTGAGACGATAACACCAAAGTGAGACGTTTGAGCCACATATCGTCTAATTTCTTCCCCTAATTAAAGAAATTCAAGAAGGCATTGGATTTTCGCAAAGAAGCACGTGGAAAAACGAAGAAGGAAAGGGACGCCTACACTCTCCCCCCCTCGATGTTTTCAATGAATCATAATCATACACCACGTATGTTGATGATGAATTGAAGACATCGAAACCATGTAAATCCAAGCAACCGAACAAGTGTGAAGTACCATAAATATCTCGAGAGAATCAACTGCTGACAAAAAACATCTCAGTTCATTAAGTTGATCATCAGCTGTGACATTGTTGTAGGAAACACTTTGTTCTTCTGTTTTCAGAGATTCGATTGGAGGTGCAGCTACAGTAACGGTTGTTGTTGTAGAGTCAGATGTATCAGAAATTAGAGTATTATCGGTTGTGCAGCGGAAACATTCGATACATCTGAAGCACGACTTTTGAAAGACTCTTTAACCAGAGGAGCAATCATTATTTCCAATTTTTGACGATTAAGGACAACTTGTGATGCAGCTGATGGATCATGATATTTTGACGGTGAGAAACGAGTCCTATGTTGTTTTGCAGTAGGAGCCATAGCTGTTGTACCTGCATAGAGAGAATAGAAAGGGGGCAAGAAAGAGAAACATGGATCCCCAAGTGTAACTGGGTTCCAGATGTTAGAGGCATAAAGATGTAGTGTCATTTATCTTCTTGACACCTGAACATGCTATTTTGATGATTTCCTTTCCTGCCTCAGGGATGGATGTTGTTGGTATCCCACTTGTTTTGGTGCAACTACTTAGTATCTTGCCTGTAGGAATCCACCTAAGACTAACAGTTTTGAAAATCCTACCCGTTGGTATCCATCTAAGGTTAGATCTAGGGGATGTTGAAACTTCTTTTGGGAAGAATTTGCGTCCTATATGGATCCACCTATTAGGTTTCTGAAATTTTACGTTTAGATCAACGGGTTTATTTCTAATTGTTTGAGTTAACTTAGGTTTTGGTTTGCTACTACAAGCAGTGTTCAGTAATAAACTCGAAGGTGATACACTAGGTCGTGAACCTAAGATTCCATCCTTTTGGAGTAGTGCCCTTTTCCTAGCCTTTTCTAGATCATAGTTCTTGTATGCGTCATTTGAATCATATGAATTTTTACGTTTAATGCTCGGTTTAGACAAAGTGTTCGAACTAATCCTAGATTGGCCAGAAGCAGCCACTAGTTGAGGTTTAACAGAAACAGGTATAACAGAAACAGGTTTAACAGAAACAGAAGCATTATTCTTAGGCCAGGAATGTGGAGTGACTGGTTTTATCAAATGATTATTCTCAACAACTTGGGAGACAAACCGTGGTTTTGACGATTTTGAACGTTCAGATTTAAAAGCAGTTGGATGTCTAGCAACTGATTGATTTCTGATTGGTTTTAGAGACGATTTCCCCAAGATTGTTGGTTTTGAAAAATTAGTATCCACACTCTTGTCAGTGAATCTTCTCAGTTTGTTTTGTAAAGCAACATGTGCAAGCCCCTTTGCTTGAAGTTGAGCCTTTAAATGCTCATTTTCTTTTACTAATAAATCCACACGATTACTTTGTTCATATGAATATTGACCATTGTGTTCTGAGGAAAAAGATTTGTTTTGTAATTTAAGTTCAAGAGAGATGCAATGAGCTTTTAGTTTTGAAAAATCTTTATGAAACTGAGCAATGGTCTTTTTGAGAAGAATGATTTCAGATTCAAGAGTTTGATTTGACGTTTCAGTTGAATTGTTAACAAGTAAGGGCTCAGACATGAGATAGTTGTCTGGACATTGTGCAACACACTGGTCAACCTCTCCTTCATTACTGAAATCAGGTTGCTCAGTATGTTGTATCGCATTTGCAGGCAGAGTATGATCAACAGTAGATTGTACCTCGACCATCTGTTCTGTGTCAGTGTCATAGGTGGGTAAGATATCTTCCTCAACCATTTGTTCTTCGTCATAGTTTGGCTCGGTGTCGTAGTTAAGTATGATATCTTCTCCAGATTTGCTGCTGTCATCCTGCTTTTCCAATGCTACAACCTCCTTGTCCGCATTACCGACAGATGCAGTACTCACAACATTCTCAACGTCCATTTGAGCATTCCTTTCATGTACAGCAACTCTTGCACCTTGTACGACTGCGGGATATTGAGAATTAGATGCTGTCTGACGCTTGAATGCCAGAGATATAGCCATGAATCCTTCTTGCAATGCCACAAATGGATCTTTATGATCATAATCCATTTCACTTTCCTGCAGAAGAATCAAAGAGAAGAAAAGGTGCGAAGTCGATATAGCACACAGAAGGTCGATATAGTGAATTGCAATTTCCTTCCAAAAATTATTTTGAAAAGTTTTGACTCTCAAAATTTGAAATTCACTATAAAATTCAATTCTAAGGTTGTAAGAAAATTTTGAGTTATGACAATTTTGACGCTAAATTTTACCCGAAAAATTTGAATTTAGGCCCAAAAATTTGAATTTTTGACCAAAATTTTCACAGTTAAACCAAAATTTGAATCTCGCGTAAAAATTGAACGTTTAGTCTCCCCTAAATTTTTTTTTTTTTTTTTTTTGAAAACTTGTGTTGATGGATCTTTGTAGTCGAATGAACCTTTGTTGAAGAAGTCTCCTTAGGCGTAGAAATCACAATAAACCAAGTAGCACTTATGCGTAAAAAACACCAAAGTTACACGTAACAATCAAGAGTTACGCGTAGGTTTAGCTTACGCGTAAGCAGGAAAAAAGACTAAAGTTATGCGTAAACAGTAAGTTAGGCGTAGAAAGTTAGGCGTAGGATTCCCTTATACGTAAGACTAGGTTTACGCGTAAGATGAATCTTAGGCGTAGGATTTTCTACGCGTAAGCTTAAGCTTATGCGTAAGTTTAGGGTTTTATCCCAAGTGATCTTTTACACTATCACAGTGCAAAAGATATCCAAAGTCGACGTATTTTCAGACTTATCCAAGTAAGAAAACACGGAGTAAACCACGAAAACGAAGATCAAACCAAGGATAAAGTTATGCGTAGAATTAGGGTTTTGATACGCGTAGTTCTACTCGTAAAATGACTTTTGCCCAAAGATGTTTCTAAACCAGATTTTTGTGATGAAATAGCTTCAATATCACCAAAATAACACAAAAGTGTGAAACTTGATGATCCAAAGCTTCTAAAACAGTTACGCGTAGGTTTACACCCTCGTTCAAAAACTAGTTGAAAAACAACGATCCACGCATAAAGTTTGAAACTTTTTGCCAAAAACAAGTATTTTAACACCTCAAAACATTGAAAGTACAAGAATCTTGGATTAAAAAGTGTAAAAAACGAGTTTTTAAGAGAATCAAAGATTGCGTTATTTTTACGCGTAAGACCCAAAACCAAAAACGTCAAAAACAAAGTGTACACCCAACTATTTGGCGATTGATACCACTGTTAGGTCACAAGTTTTACAAACACAAGTTATAAGAGAAGAGATGAAGGCGGATGAACAAGTATCACACACACACACACGTTAATATGATAGACCGGTTATGCGTAGAGAGTATGTGAAAAGAAAACTTGAACAACCAACCCTCAAGTGAGGGTTATTACATTGTTTATATAGGCAAGGAGCTAGGGCAACACTCCCTCTCCTTCCCTATTCCTTATTGGGCTTGGGCCTAAGCTTATGGGCCTTCTACATAAGCTTGACCTTAAACAAACATAAAGGCCATAATAAAGCTACCTATTACATATGAAATATAAATACTTGAAATACTGTTTAGGAGTGATTCCAACACTCTTTATGGCCTTCATCAAGCACCTAGAGCTTGGTATGAAAGGCTCTCTACTTTCTTATTACAACATGGTTACAGGAGGGGGGCTATTGACAAGACTTTGTTTATCAAGAGAGACAAGAAGGATATCATGCTAGTTCAAGTTTATGTAGATGATATCATCTTTGGAGCTACAAAACAATCCATGGTAAAGGAGTTTGAGTAGCTGATGCAACATGAATTTCAAATGAGTTCAATAGGTGAATTGACTTTCTTTTTGGGGCTACAAGTTAAACAGTCAAAGGAGGGAATTTTCATAAGTCAAGATAAGTATGTCTCTAACATTCTTAAGAAGTTCAATTTTGATGCTATGAAGCCAGTCACTACACCTATCAAGTCTATCAACTCATTGGGCAAGGATGAAGATGGTTAACCTGTTGAAGTCAACCTGTACAGATCTATGATTGACTGTCTTATGTATTTAACTGCATCTAGGCCTGATATCATGTTTGCTATTTGTTTATGTGCAAGATATCAAGTCTCACCTAAGGTCTCCCATATGAATGCAGTAAAGAGGATTTTTAGTTATTTGAAACAACAACCTAAGTTGGGGTTGTGGTATCCAAAGGATTCACCTTTTCACTTGGAAGCTTTTTCAGATAGTGATTATGTGTTGGGTTTTAGGTTCCTTGGATCATGAATTATTCTAAGTGTTAGAACCTTGGACAGAGTTGTTGAAACCATGGACAGAAGAATAAATCCACTGCTAAAGATATACCACAGCTAGTAGTATTGTGTAACCACGGATATTGTATTGTAACCACTGCTGGTCTTGTATAGTTGGTTTAATATTTTGTATTAGATAAATATGGAAAAGATATTTATCTTATAGGTTACGTATTGTATTATGTAAAGGACTCCTTAGCCTATAAAAGGAGGTCCTAGGGTAGATTAGATATAAGTAAGTTTTATATCTAAGGTCGATACACTTCAAGGTTGTAAAACCCTAATACTGGTTAGAGTATTCGTATTAATAATAATGTTGAGGTGTTGAATTTTTATTGTTCTTCTTCTTAAGATTAAGTATTAAATTCCGCGTGATACTTAATAAGTCTTTGTTAAGTCAGTTTCTATAAATGATTGTTTGCTCAACTGGGATCAACAAGTGGTATCAGAGCTTGTGATCTAGAAACTGAAACCAAGAAGAAGTTTAGTTAAGTTCTATTCAAGTAAGTTAAGATGTCTGACAAAACTCACATGGTTACTGCATCAAAGGTGCCCATGCTCAAGCATGGTGAGTACCAAATTTGGAGAATGCGAATGAGGCAATACATTCGTATGATTGATTATGCTATCTGGGATGTTGTTGAAAAGGGTGATACTCTTCCTAGGAAGGGTGATGATGGAAAAGATATAGCCATTGTTAGTGAAATTGACAAGGCTAAGAGAAAGCTGGAGATTAAAGCTCATAGTATTCTCTCCATGGGAATACCTAATGAATATGCTTTGGACTTTGAACAATATGAGTCTGCTAAAGAGTTAATGGATGCTATTGAAACAAGGTTTGCTGGTAATAAAGCTACAAAAAAATCAAGGAAGAATATGCTCAAGCATCAGCTTGAAAACTTCATTGCTCTTAGTGGAGAAAAACTTGATGGCACTTACAACAGAATTCAAAAGCTTATCAGCCAACTGAAGTTAGTGGACTACAAAGTTGCTCAAGAAGATATCAATTTGAAGTTCATCAGAAGTTTATCACCTCACTGGTTTGTGCATACAGTTGTGTGGAGAAATAAGGATGACTTTGATAAGATGACTCTGGATAATGTCTACAACAATTTGAAGGTTTATGAATATGAGAACAACATTGTTAGCCTTAATAGTTTTATTAGAAGTGATGGTCATTCACGATTAGGAACTTTGTAACGTGTGTTAGATATCGTGATAGAATAGTCTACGGGCTCGTGGATTGGGATAAGCTATTTGGTTAAAAGATGAGCTAAGCTTGTCGTCTATAAGCTCATATATCCCACGTCCAAATCCAATCCAACGAAGCCCATACAAAGCCCAAGGAAAGCCTTTAGGGCAACTGGTGTCTTGTACTATAAATACCCCTCAAATGGTCATTTGAGGGGTGTGCTTGAAAGTGTGTGTGTGTTTTCCTTGAAGCAATATACAACTTATTGTTTTCATCTCTCTACTTTGTTCATACGCATAACATCAAGTCACCATCTTTCTCATCTTATTTCTAAGCTTTGTTTGTGTTTGTGTTGAACGTGTTCTACGCGTAGCGTGGTTTCACGTGGTGATACTTGTGTTTGTTAAGTGGGTTTGTGATAAGGTTGATAAAAGTAAGGTCCTACAATTGGTATCAATCGCCTAACAATGGTTTAGGAGTGGTTGGTTGAAGTTTTATTTGTGGTTTGTGTTATTACGCGTAAAGCTCTCGGTAACAAAAAGTGGTCACGCTTAAAACTTTATTTTTTGCACTAAAATCTTCAATATTCTTGTGGTTTGAGGTTTCTTTAGTGTTAAAGAGTCTAGTTTTGCAAAAAAGTTTGAAGCTTTACGTGTTTTACATCAGTTTTAAACTCGTGTTTATTGAGGTGTACGTTTCTACGCATAAGAGTTCTAAGCATTTTGGGTGTTTTTGGTCAAAACAATCTTGTTATTTGAGTGTTTTGGACGCTATCTGTGCAAAAGAAATCGGTTGAATCATTGGAAATTTTTTACGCGTAAGTCAAAACCCTAATCTTACGCGTAAGAAAGTCAAAACCCTAGTTTTCTACGCATAACTTTTTGGTAACGAATCTTCGTGCAACAAAGGTGACTCAGTGCTTCCCTCACTTGGATAAGTGTGTGGAACACTTTGACTTTCGGATATCTTTTACGCTGTAATAGTGTAAAGGATTTTTGGTTTTAAACCAACTCTTACGCATAAGCAGAAAGCTTACGAGTAAGCACTCTACGCATAAGTTAACTCTTACGCGTAAGGTACTCTACTTCTACGCTTAACGTTTACGCATAAGACTTACGTTTAACCTTAAGTTTACGCGTAACTTGGATTTCTACGCATAAGGATTTCTACGCCTAAGCTCTTTTCGCATAAGGATTCCTACGCATAAGCATCCTACGCATAAGCACTCATCCCTACGCATAAGAACAGTTTTACGAGTAAGATTGTGATCAAAACTTCAAACGGCTATAACTTTTGAACCGTAACTCCGTTTTCAGCGATCTACCCATCAAAACGACCGTGAGAATGAGGAGAATAGACCGCCGAATAAACTAGGTCAACCTTCAAGTCCTAAAAATGCTCCGAATAGAAGTTATTGAGGTTTTTAAGTTTTTAGAGCAAAATTTCACTACAACAACCGAGCTTAATCTTCATCAATCACAACTCCTTTATCGTTGAATCGATCCTACATCAACTTTATCATATCATACCTTCATCAATGGCAACTCAACAAGATATTCATGCAGCCGGTGCCGAAAACCGTCCTCCTATGTTGGAAAAAGGTGGTTATCTTCAATGGACAAGTCGAATGCTTCGTTACATCAAGACAAAACCTAATGGAAAATTGATGATCAAATCCATTCAGGATGGACCCTTCATACCTCGACAAGTCCAAGACCCTGGAAATGCTGATGCAACACCTCCTGTCCCACCATTTTTTCATCTTAAAAAAGAATCGGAATACTCTGAAGAGGATCAGAAGAAAGTCAAAGCAGATGACATGGCAATTCATATTGTTCAACTGGGTTTACCAAGAGACATCTTTGCTGCTGTAGACAGTTGTGAAACTGCTTTCGATATGTGGGAACGTGTTAGACGACTTTGTCATGGAACAGAAATTGGTCAACAAGACATAGAGAACAAGTTGCTAACTGCTTGGGAGAAGTTTACATCTACTCCAGGAGAATCCATTGAATCCTACTATGGAAGGTTCTGCACTTTAATGAATGAGCTTATCAGAAACAAGTTGACACCCAGAACTATCATGAGCAACATCAAGTTCTTGAACAATCTACCAGAAGAATGGGGACGATATGTCACTATTGTCAACCAAACAAAAGACTTACATCAAGTGAACTTTGATCAACTCAACGATTTTCTGAAACAAAACCAAAATGAAGTGAATGAAGTCAGGCAAGAAAGATTAGCAAAGAATCATGATCCATTGGCACTCATTGCAAAGACTCAAACTCCAGTGAATACACAACAACAAGCTTCATCATCTTCCACCAACAACAACTTGCAGCAATACATCCCTCCACAACAAAACTATCCACCTGAACAACAACATTACCAGGAACAAGGAATCACTGATCTTGAAATGGAACCCGAAGAAGCTTTGTCACAAGTATTTTCTTTATTGGGAAAAGCATTCAGAGGTCGCTATTCCACACCAACTAACAACAACCAAAAGATTTCATCAAACACTCGCAACAGGCAAATTGCACAGCCGGGTGTGAACATGGGTAATCAAAGACAAATGGTTGGAGTTAATGCGAACCCACAGGGATATGCTACTGGATTTCGCATGGGTAATCAAGCGGTTCCGAATCAGGGTAATCAGATGGGTCAGAATGTTGGGAATAGAGCAGTGGGTAATCAGAATGGTAATGTTGCAGCTCCAGTCATTGGGAATTATGGAAATGTGAATCAGGGTAATCAGGTTACGTGTTATAACTGTCAAGGATTGGGTCACATGGCAAGGAATTGTCCAACTAAGCCGAAAAAGAAGGATCTTGCGTATCTTCAGAAAGTCATTATGTTGGTACAAAAGGAACAATCTGGACTTCAATTGAGTGCTGAGGAACATGACTTCATGGCTATTGTGGATGATTTGGAAGACCTCGAGGAACTCAATGCAAACTGCATCTTCATAGCAAATCTTCAGGAGACTAAGTACGACACTGATTCTGACGCACCTCCTGTCTATGACGCCAACGCAGTATCTGAGGTACCAATCATTGATCCATGCTATAACAATGTCATATTTGATGTGTTTACTCATGACGAACAGCATTCTGTGACACCAGCACCTACTTATGATACATACCTGGACAATCCGAGTTATAGCAATACTAACTCTGAGACTCCAGATGTGGATCCTAGTGGAGACTGTGTGGCACAAAATACTGAGACTGATGAGGAAACACGTGCTTATTTTGAATCATTAATCAATCAGTGTGGCATTGAAATTGAGAAAGTTAAAACGGTCAATCGCGAAGTTAAGGCCGCGAATGCCAAATTGACCGCTGAGCTTGAGAGTTACAAGGAGAACGTAAAAGCCTTTGAATTTCAGAAAAACAAAGAATCAGAATTAGAAATTGGTTATCGAAATTTGGTTTCTAAAGAACAACTTTTACAAATCAAGTATAACACACTTGATGTGAATTTGAACTTAAAAATTAAATCTTTAAACAAGGAAATTTCTGATTTAAATAACCAACTTTCTAAACAAAAAGAAATGTTTTCTAATCTTGATAAAGAGAAGAAGCAGTTGATAACTGATTTTTCAAAACGAGAAGATTCTCTTCTTGATGAAATTCTTGATAAAAATGAGAAAATCAAATCTTTGGACAATTTGCTTCTTACAACGGGTCATTCAGATAAAACAAACAAAATGCTTTCTAACCAAGTAAATCAGCGTTTTCATACTTCACATAAAATGGCACTTGGTAACGACCCTTCTTCGTTCCTCAAGAAAGCTCAGAAACCTCAGAATGTGTTAAACAATGGAAATGTTTTGCATAAACCCATAATTGTTCGTGATTCTCTTGAAACGTTAGAACTATCTGAGGAGAGTAGATCAAAAATGAAACAAAAGAATTTGGAAATCAAACCAATTGATTATAACAAATGGAACAAAATTAACGAAATTACTTTTGTTAACCAAAAAGAAAAGTCAAAGTTTTCCATCACACCAAGTGTTTCAAACAAAGAGTCAATACCTGTTTCAAAATCTGTTTCAAAACCAGTTGTTGTCTCAAATTCTTTCTCGAACATTGAACAAATGTCTTCAAACAATCCTTTTAACACAAGTGATGCGAGAAGTATTTTAGACAATGTGAAAACAAGAATTGTGGATCTTCAAGACACTGTTAAAACTAAAACCACTATTACACCTAACAACTGGTTCTCTAGTTTTGACATCAAACAAAGAAAGTTTTTTGAAACTCAAATTACCCCTCAGCTAAATGCCATCAGTGCAAGGGTAATTCATTTTGAACAAGCATTTTTGAAAGAAACAGCTGACTTTGTCAAGGACCATAAATCCCTGGTAAAACAAGCTAATGACTGTGTTGAACAAATCAAAGTTTTGGAAAATTTAAATGATTCTCTCTTCGAAGATGTTCTGACTACTGATATTATGTCCATCATTTTGCAAACATATTCTGTTGAAGATCATGAAAGACTCCAGTCTGAAACCTCCGAAATTGTTTCAAAATATGAAAAAGCTCTTGAAAAAATTGAAAAAGAAAATGTCTCATATTTTAAACAACTTGATCGAAAAACTGAGGAATGCAAGTATGACAAACTGTCGTATGAGCGTGCCTACAATGACATGAAAGCGAAAAATGATCTTTTGAGGGCTCAGCTGGAAAGTCAAAAAGGAAAGGTAGTGGAAACTGTCATTACAAAACCATTGACTGAGGAGAAAGCAAATGTTCCCAAACCGTTTTTTAAACCAAAAATGTCTGTTTCTATGCCTCCTCCAAAATTCAATGAGAAAAATGTTTCATCAAAACCAGTCACTCCACCTGCCTTGCCTAAACAAAATGTTGATAAAGGAAAAGCGGTTTTTGAGAAACCAACAGTTTTAGCACCTGGAATTTTTAAGATGAGTACCACTAATGCGTCTGCCTCCACATCTAAAACATATGGAACAAACGACATAAGTTTAGAAAATCACTCTAATGAGACTAGGAAAGCTGAAACCACTTCTCTAGATAAGATTGTGAATCCTAATGAGTGTGCCTTACCTTCTACAAGACTAGGAAGCACCTCTAGGAGCAGCAGACTAAAGCCTAAGAGCAATACAAGGAACAATAGAGTCTCGCTTGCCTCTAAGAGTAGTCGCTTGAATAAAGAGAAGAAAGTAGAAGAACACCCTAGGAATTTACAGCTTTGTAATAAGAAAGACATTTCATCTGAATGTAATGAACCTATGAAATCTGCTAAGTTTAATGAATCTGTTGAATCTGTTTGTTTAACTCGCAAGAAATCTTTAACTAATGTTCATGATGATTGTGTTTCTAAGAATGAGATTGTTAAGCCTGTTAAGAAGAATGTTCCCAAAAGAACTTATGCTAAACGAATAGGAAGACTAGTTGCGAGACTAAGGCTTTACACTACTGATACGGAGCATAATGTTTACTTTAGGGATGACATTTGGAAACCCACAGGTAGAACTTTCACACTCGAGAATGGTAGAATGAGTGATGCACCTGTCTTACCAATAGATGACTTCTATGAGTGTGATCAGGATTTTACCTCTAACCCAAAGGAACCAAAATCGAAACGGTTTCCAAAATCTTCTTCTTCTGTGATTGGCAGGTTATCGAAATATGTCTTTGGATCGTCGACTCGGGTTGCTCCAAGCACGTGACCGAGAATCTGAAGCTGCTGATCAATTTCGTCTGGAAATTCATGGGCACCGTACGTTTCGGAAATGATCATGTAGCAGCTATCATGGGTTATGGAGATCTACCTTTCAGAAATTATTTGATCACTTGGGTTTACTATGTCCAAGGGTTGGGACACAATTTGTTTTCAGTCGGGCAGTTCTGTGATGCAGATTTAGAGGTTGCTTTCAGGAAAAATGCTTGCTTCGTTAGAAACTTGAATGGCACTGATCTCTTAACTGGGAATCGTGATACAAACTTGTATGCTATCGACATCAATCAAATGGCCTCTTCATCACCAATATGTCTTATGACACGAGCATCTGGAACACAGTCCTGGTTGTGGCATAGAAGGTTATCCCATCTCAATTTTGACACCATCAACAATCTTGCCAAAGACAACATCGTCAATGGACTTCCAAAGTTCAAATACACCAAGGATCACTTATGTCCATCATGCGAACAAGGAAAAAGCAAAAGAGCATCATATAAACCCAAACCCGTACCTAGTTCAGAAGGAAAGTTACATATGTTGCACATGGACTTATGTGGCCCAATGAGAGTTGAAAGCATTAATGGGAAAAAGTATATTCTTGTTATCGTCGATGATTATTCAAGATATACATGGGTTAGGTTTTTGAGATCAAAAGACGAAGCACCAGGCATCATCATCACCTTTCTGAAGCGTATTCAAGAACTTCTTCAAGCTCCAGTAAGAGTTGTAAGAACAGACAACGGCACAGAATTCACAAATCAGGAGTTAAGAGCTTATTTTGAAGATGTTGGAATTACACATCATACATCAGTGGTTAGAACTCCACATCATAATGGGGTAGTTGAAAGAAGAAATAGAACTCTTGTGGAAGTTGCTCGCACAATGCTAATTTATTCTAGTGCACCGTTATTTCTATGGGCTGATGCTGTTGCCACTGCTTGTTTCACTCAGAACCGATCCCTTATCCATCCAAGATTCAATAAAACCCCATATGAGCTTGTGAACAACAGAAAACCTGATATCTCTTACTTTCACGTGTTTGGCACTTTGTGCTATCCTACGAATGACAGAGAAGATCTAGGTAAACTGAAAGCAAAAGGTGATATTGGAATCTTCATTGGATATTCAGATAACTCGAGGGCATTCAGGGTGTATAACAGACGAACTAGGAGGATCATGGAGACGATGAATGTGAAATTTGATGAACTTTCGCATATAGCTTCTGAGAGACTCGCTCTAGAACCCGCACTAAAACAGCAGACTTCTGGACACATCAGTTCAGGACTCGTACCTCAAAGAGCTCAATCAACTTCATTTGACAATCCTAAAGAACAAGAATGGGAGAATTTCTTCGAGTTAATGTTCGATGAATACTATGGTGGAACTTCGACAAATGCATCAAACCATCATTCCGCTGCACCCGCTCAAAATCATCCTCCACCACCAACAGAAGATGCATCTACAACGGTCGAAACCAATGCACCAACTCCATCAACATCATCTACATCTACTCAAGTTCTTACACCCGTTCTACCAGCAGTTGATGAGCAAAACCAAAACCAGAACGATGCAACATTAGATGAAGACTTATTTGAAAACCCGTTTGCTACAGAATCAGCTGAATCATCTTCATGCTTACAAGAACCATCTAACTCGCATACGTTTAACCAACGGTATCCTTCTACTCTGAAGTGGACAAAAGACCACCTAATTGAACAAGTTATTGGTGAAACTTCAAGGCCAATTCAGACGAGACGCCAACTTGCCACCAATTGCGACTTATGCATTTACCTTTGCTCAATTAGCAATATCGAGCCAAAGAACATTTGTGAGGCAATGGCAGATCCTGCATGGATAGAAGCGATGCAGGAGGAACTTCTCCAATACCGTCTTCATGACTCTTGGGAAATGGTTCCAAGACCAATTGACATTCGCGTCATTGATCTCAAATGGTTATGGAAGAACAAAAGGGATGAAGAGATGACTGTAATTCGCAACAAAGCTCGTCTTGTGGCCAAAGGATATAGACAAGAGGAAGGGATAGACTTTGAAGAGTCATTCACGCCGGTAGCTAGACTAGAAGCAGTCAGGATATTCTTAGCCTATGCAGCTCACAAAAACATCACGGTTTATCAGATGGACATTAAGACCGCGTTCTTGAATGGAACTCTGAAAGAAGAAGTGTACGTGAGTCAGCCAGAAGGCTTCATTGACATGAACATCCAGACTACGTCTACAAACTCAAAAAGGCAATCCACGGTTTAAAACAAGCTCCGAGAGCGTGGTATGACGAACTGTCCTCTTTCCTTATCCAAAACAATTTCACCAAAGGAACAGTTGATCCTTCCTTGTTTACACAAAAAACCAAAAACGACATTTTGATTGTTCAGATTTACGTGGACGACATCATCTTTGGGTCCACTAATCCGAAACTTTCAAAACATTTTGAAAATCTCATGAAAAGCAAATTTGAAATGTCCATGATGGGGGAACTAAAATTCTTTCTTGGTTTACAAATACATCAGTCCCCTCGTGGAATTTTTATTAATCAAGCTAAGTATACAACTGAGATTTTGAAAAATCATGGTATGGATAATTGTGACTCGGTCGGAACACCAATGGTAACTTCACCAAAAATTGGAGCCGATTTGTTTGGGAAACCTATTGATCCGAAGAAATATCGGAGCATGATTGGTTCTCTCATGTATCTCACTGCTAGTCGACCAGATATTCATTTTGTTGTTTGCTTATTAGCACGGTTTCAGGCAAAGCCTACCGAACTGCACCTCAAAGAGGTTAAAAGGATTTTTTGGTACCTGAAGACATCCATTCACATGGGACTTTGGTATCCGAAGGAATCCGGATTTGATCTAATTGCCTTTTCAGATGCGGACCACGCAGGTGATCAACTTACAGCAAAAAGTACATCAGGAGGAGCACAATTTTTAGGTGAAAAGTTAGTCAGCTGGTCTTCAAAGAAACAAGATTGCACTGCACTTTCAACCGCTGAAGCTGAGTATGTGTCTCTATCTGCGTGCTGTGCTCAAGTTCTATGGATGAGAACACAACTCACAGATTATGGCTTTACTTTCGATAAAATACCTATGTATTGTGACTCGAAAAGTGCCATAGCCATTTCATGCAATCCTGTTCATCACTCAAAGACTAAGCATATCCGTGTCCGCTACCACTTCATCAAAGAGTACGTCGAAAATGGTACTGTTGAATTATTCTTCGTGAAGACAGATTACCAACTCGTCGATCTATTAACTAAAGCCCTTCCAAAAGAAAGGTTTGAGTATTTAGTTCGATGAATTGGAATGCGAAGCCTAACCCCTGAGGAGTTAGAACGTCTTCTCGAATCTTCTTGAAAATTTCTTTTCCAAATAGCTTCGCTGTAAATATAAAATCTTTCAAAAATACAAAAACAAGATAAAACCAAAAATCCAAAAATATTCTTCTCACGACATGTCTCTTGTATAATCGATATTCTGTACGTTTCTAGAAATTTCATTCAACAATGATACGGGCATGTACAGATGCTTGAGCGAGAGTTCTTTAATATGTTTTCTAAAATATGTCGTTTCTCAAAATTTCTTCATAAAATGGCTTTCGTATACATCAGTACGAAACCCGGACTAAAATGATGACTTTTGATTATTTCTCAAATCAAAACTCGTGCTTTTATAGAAAAAATCGAGTGTACGCTTCAGTGCACTACATTTAAAAATGGTGAGAAATCATCATCATCTTGAGCACCTTTTCAAGTTTGTTCAAAAAGTTTTTTCAAAATCTTTCAAAATATTTTGTGCTCAAGATAACTCCCTCTAAACCCTTTAATTGATTATGCTTTATTAAAGGGGGAGTATAAAACAAAATGTTCCAAATTCATGCTTAAATCATATCAGTTTGTCTCCCCCAAAAGATTCTAAAATGTTGTTTAATCCATTGATATCAAAAATATCACGAATATGCTATTTTTGAGGGGGAGGAGACGTGATTAAAATGTGATCAAAAAGTTTTAATGATCGTAGTTTGAATCTCAAAAAGAGCTCGACTCAGTTGAAACCAATGAATTGACAAGGAATCATGTACCATCTCGAGAAACTTTCTATGGACTTGACCAGGATGGGTAATCATTTCAAGCTAGTTTTCTAGTGATGTAAACATGTCTCAAATCAGTCGTGTTCATTTAAAGTCGATCAATTCAAAAAGTGCGAACTCTACTCTCTATGTGCAGATTTCTGTCAAAACTTATAAGCACATGTGAAGGGGGAGTGTTTCTGAAAATATAAAACTCACGGAGTGTTTCAAACATGTTTTCTATCATAAACACTCTGAGAGATTTTCAACAAAAATGGTTTCATGGCAACAATAGGACAATCATGGAGTTATAAGGTGACTAAGGATAGGAAAATTCGTCCTATGATCCGCCAGAGCCGGAGGGATCTACCCAAGGACATCACCAATAGTTTAGAACTAGAAGTCCTTAGGAATGATTGAAAAAAGGAGTAATGTGAGAAAGGAGAAAGAAGGGGTTGAAGAATTAAAAAGAAATGTAATGAAAAAGGGTGAAAAGAAATAACCCTCCATATTCAACCTTAGGGCAGAAACCGGGTTCAATTAATCTGCTACAGAAACCGGGTTCAATTCATCTGCTACTTGTTGTCACTAAGATGACACTGGTATTGAAGACAAAGACGTCATAGACCCAGTGACGCACTGCACTAAACCTTCTAGCCACTCAATTCCTCTCAAAAGGGATTTGTTTCATTCTCACTGGGAACCCTACATAATCTATCGACTTTCTCTTAGAGATCCTTGATATTGAAGAAGGAGATCCTCTCCCTAGTCTTCGCTCAGGAAAACCAAAAATGCACTATTGAGTCTAGATCCACGAGATTCATCAAAAGATCTCATAGGAACACTTGACATGACATCGCTTGCTGTTCATCATTAAGAGCACAAGTGATATATTATAGAGTCCTACGCAGATCTTAGCAATCTGCCAGAACATTTATGAGAGGTTTCACAATCTGTGATCCTTAGTGATTGAATGGAAACTCCTGCCAGGGTCAACATCAAGCAGCCCTGACAGCAGGTCACTTCGGTAACTCCCCGTGGATTACGCTTAGTGTGTCTCAAACGGTCTACAGTCGTGAAGTGATGCTTCGGTGTACTTCAGCGACTCATCTGAACTGTAGATGTACTTTGGTATATCGCGTTATCTCACTTGTGGGACTCCAGTTCAGGAACGGCCTCTGTGAGAATTAGAGACGTGTTTTCACACTATGCTGTTAACACCCTCAAAATTCAAACTTGTAAGTGCCGGAATCTGCTTATAACTAACCTGTTTTTATGTTTTCTTCTTATGGAAGCTCCGGAGCGGATTGATCGTGCAGATTCTCCACATGCTTATACCAACAACACATGAAAGGTCTCATCAAAATCAAAGGCTACACAAAGTTAAAGATGATTCTTCGTCAATGTCAAAGAATCTACAAAGTTTAAAGACTCGAGAACTACATCATTGGTAACCAAAAGACAAATAGAAGTGTGAGCATGGTGGAGAATGACATGGAGACACCTAACCAACGAAGTTGACAACGGCAGACAACCACATTATATGATCACAAAAGCACGAAGGAACAAAGAATCAAGACTACTCTATATCTACGCACAAAGTTCAAGCTCGAGAAAAGTAAAGACCAAATCAAGTGGAGCATCTTTTGAATGACCACCCCTTAGGGGGAGATTGTTAGCCTTAATAGTTTTATTAGAAGTGATGGTCATTCACGATTAGGAACTTTGTAACGTATGTTAGATATCGTGATAGAATAGTCTACGGGCTCATGGATTGGGATAAGCTATTTGGTTAAAAGATGAGCTAAGCTTGCCGTCTATAAGCTCATATATCCCACGTCCAAATCCAATCCAACGAAGCCCATACAAAGCCCAAGGAAAGCCTTTAGGGCAAATTGTGTCTTGTACTATATCAAATGGTCATTTGAGAGGTGTGCTTGAAAGTGTGTGTGTGTGTGTTTTCCTTGAAGCAATATACAACTTATTGTTTTCATCTCTCTACTTTGTTCATACGCATAACATCAAGTCACCATCTTTCTCATCTTATTTCTAAGCTTTGTTTGTGTTTGTGTTGAACGTGTTCTACGCGTAGCGTGGTTTCACGTGGTGATACTTGTGTTTGTTAAGTGGGTTTGTGATAAGGTTGATAAAAGTAAGGTCCTACAAACATTGCTGGTGCATCTTCATCTAATCAAAACATTGCTTTTGTTTCCACCAATCTCAAGAGTCCACAAGATGTATCCACTGCTGCCTATGGAATAACCACGGCTATTGCAAACAATACCGCTGTTAGTGATAATGTCAGTGATGGTGCAATTTGTGCTTTTCTGGCTGATTTAACTACCAGTGTTACTGTTTTGAATCAAGATTTAGATCAAATTGATCCTAATGATCTTGAAGAAATAAATCTTCAATGGCAGATGGCAATGTTGACTCTCCAAGCAAGGAAGTTTTTGAGAAGGACTGGAAGACAGGTTAAGTATGATGGTCAAAGGAGAGCTGGATTTGACAAAAGCAAGATGGAGTGCTTTAACTTCAAGAAGAAGGGTCACTTTGCTGGAGAATGTAGAGCTCCCAAGAGGATTGAAGGCATTAAGAAGACCATTGAAGAGCCTGCTTCTTCATCAGCATTGGTTGCTCAAAATGGCATTGGAGATTATGACTGGAGTGATCAGATTGAAGAAGGTCCCAATGCAGCTTTTCTTGCTAGTGAAGCTTCTAAAGAGCATAACTTTGCTCTTACGGCCTATGCTTCATCTTCTGGTTCTAATTCTGAGGTATCTAATGATTCTAAAAATTCTACTTGTTCTTTTAAATCATGTCAAGATAACTTAGAATCACAAAAGGTTATTATTGCAAGTTTGAGAAAAGAAGTATATAGACTTTCACTTGATAACTTAGGTTATAGAGTTGGTCTAGAGAGTGTGGAAGAGAAGCTAAATTACTGTATTAAATGTGATTTTGAGTATGTAGATAAGATTAATATACTAGGTGGTGAAATTGATCTTAAGGACAGAGAGATTAAGATGCTTAAAGAGAAACTAGAAAAGGCAGCGAGTGTAAAAGAAGAAGCCCTGAAAGAAAAAGAAAAACATGTTGTTAGAGTTGCTAAAACACAATATGCTTCTAATCTAGTAAATAAGCCAATTGGTCAAAAACTATACAAGGAGGGTACTGGTCTTGGTTACAACAATATGCCACCACCCTCTCTGATGAAACATGCACCACCTGCAAAAGAACTGTCATTTAGTAGTGAATTCAATTTTAATAAACCTTTAGAAGCGATTAGTAAGACTGAAACATCTAAGATAGGTTCTGATAAGTCATCTTATGCTCCCACAATTGAAGATTGGGAATCAGATTCTGAGGAAGATAGATCTGAATCAACTAAGCCTGAAAAGATATAAAAAGTTAAGAAAGTTGAGTCTGAACAAGCTAACCTTGTGCCTAGATTTGGAGCTCAAATTGCTAAGAAAGTTGTAGAGTACAAAGAGGTACCTAGGGAACAGATGAAAAGATACATACCTAGGGGAAATCAGAGAAACTTTAATGGCCTAATTTCTAACAGATTAGGAAATGAGTTTCAATGTGTTAAAAAGGCTTGTTTTACATGTGGAAGTTTTGAGCACTTACAGAGAAACTGTTATAAAAACAGACCACAAGTTTGGAATCATTGGAGGAGGGTAAATCATCAAAACTTTTCAAAGAAAACAAACCCTCATCCTAACAGAAACATGATTCCTAGAGCAGTGTTAATGAGGAATGGGAATACAAAGTCAATAGTCACTGCTACACCCAAATGGGTTCCAACCACTGCTAAGCAAAATGTAAACACGGCCAAGCAATATCAAACTACTTCTAAACAAAATATTACCACTGATACAAAAGAAGTTTTAAAAATTCCAAAGGTGATTACTGACACAGTGGTTGGAAACCATTTTTATGCTGTTAAGGCCTCCGCTAGTTGGCAATGGAAGCCTAAGACCAAGGTTTTGCATAATGTCAATTGTGCATCAATGGACCTAAAGAAATTTGATTATGTTGATGCACAGGGCAGACCCAAGTCAGTATTAGCTTGGGTCCACAAAAGGAACTAATTTGTTTAAATTAATGTGCAGGGCAATCTACAAGATGAGCTAAAAGACAAAGGAATCTTTGATAGTGGTTGCTCTGGGCACATGACTTGGGATAGGAGCAACCTGGAGGATTTTGAAGCTTTTGATGGAGATATGTGGCATTTGGCAATGATCCAAAGGGTGGAAAGATACTTGGCTGAGGCACAATCAGAACAGGGAAATTAGACTTTGAAAAGGTCTATCTGGTACAGGGACTAAAGTATAATTTATTCAGTGTTTCTCAAATGTGTGATAAGAAAAACTGGGTACTTTTTGGGGAAACTGAGTATGTGGTGTTGTCACCTGATTTGAATATGCCTAATGAGAAATTTGTGCAGTTAAGGATACCTAGGAAAGATAACATATATTGTTTTGATTTTAAAGATGTACTTCCTAATAGGTCCTTAACTTGTTTGTTTGCTAAGGCATCAGTTGATGAGTCTAGATTGTGGTATAGAAGAGTGGGTCACCTTAATTTCAAAACAATCAATAAACTTGTAAAGGGTAACTTAGTGAGAGGGTTACCTTCTAAGGTTTTTGAATGTAAGGAACTTTGTGTGGCTTGTTAGAAAGGAAAACAACATAGAGCTTCTTGTAAGTCTAAAACTGTAAACACCATCACACAACCACTGTTTATGCTTCATATGGACTTATTTGGACCTACCTTTGTCAAAATTTTGAACCATAAGCAGTACTGCCTAGTTATCACTGATGATTATAGTAGATTTTCTTGGGTATACTTTTTAGCTGCTAAGAGTGAGACTAGTGAGATCCTCAAGAGTTTCATTACTAAGATAGAAAATCTAGTAAACCATAAAGTCAAGGTAATCAGATGTGATAATGGAACTCAGTTTAAGAATGTTGTGATGAATCAGTTCTGTGTAGCTAAGGGTATAGAAAGACAGTTTAGTGTTGCTAGAACACCACAACAGAATGGTGTAGCTGAAAGGAAAAATAGGACACTAATTGAGGCTGCTAGGACAATGTTGTCAGAATCTAAGTTACCAACTACCTTTTGGGCTGAAGCTGTAGGCACTACATGTTATGTGCAGAATAGAAGTAAGGTAGTGAAGCCTCATAACAAGACCCCCTATGAGCTGTTACATAATAGGAAGCCTATGATTGCATTCCTAAAACCTTTTGGGTGTCCTGTTACTATCTTGAATACCATTGACTACCTAGGTAAGTTTCAAGAAAAAGCTGATGATGGATACTTTTTAGGCTATTCTTCTAATAGTAAAGCCTTTAGAGTATACAATCGGAGGACTAGGATTGTTGAAGAGAACTTACATGTTCAATTTAGTGAAGAGACTCCTAGTGTTGAGACTAAAGGACCAGACTGGCTGTTTAACATTGATATGCTAACCAAATCTATGAATTATGAGCCTATCATTGCAGGAACTTCCACTAATGTTAATGTAGGTACACAAAAGGATTCTGATGCAGAAACAATTTCTAAGGAAGCTGATTCTCCTAAGGAGTTCTATTTGGTTGAAAAGTGGAAAGCTGGTTCTATCTCACCCATCATTGATAAGCAATGTCCCACTGATGATGCTGCATTGAATTCTGGAAACAAAGTTGATCATCATCAAGATAAGGATGAGTTGTTGAAAGATAACTCAGTGTCGGTAGAAGAAATTGAAAGAAAGAAAAAGCATGCTGAAAGCACTGCTAAGCCTAATGAAAGCACGACTAGGAATAATGAAAGCACTGCTAAGCCAACTTCTACCACCGCCAGTGCAAGTGAAACCCCAGCTGCAAGTTCTAGTGATAGTGCTTTCTTTGGACCAACTACAAAGCCATTATTTGGTGAAGAGGAGTATCCACATGATCCTGACATGCCTGCTTTGGTAGATATTGATACTCCTACTGATGATGATGACATGGATGATTTCTTCAATGCTGATTTTACTAATTTGAACACTGTCATTCATGAAAGTCCAATCACTACCACAAGGATTCACAAGATTCATCCTAAGGAACAAATACTTGGAAATTTGAATACTCCAGTTCAAACAAGAAGCAAGGTTAAGTACTCTGAAACCTTTCCTGAGCAAGGTTTCTTTGCAAGATCACTACACAAAAGAAATAGTCATAAAGATCTGCAAAATTGCCTGTTTGCTTGTTTTCTGTCTCAAAAGGAGCCTAAGAGAGTGGAAGAAGCTTTGTTTGAAGAAGGATGGGTAGAATCAATGCAAGAGGAGCTTCTACAGTTTAAGCTTCAAGAGGTTTGGACATCGGTTGACCTTCCTAATGGAAAGAGGGCAATTGGGACAAAATGGGTGTTCAGAAATAAGATGGATGAAAGAGGAATAGTGGTAAGGAACAAATCAAGGCTGGTTGCTCAAGGATACACACAAACTGAAGGTTTGGATTATGATGAAGTATTTGCTCCAGTTGCAAGAATTGAAGCTATTAGATTATTTTTAGCTTATGCTTCATTCAACAATTTTGTGGTGTATCAAATGGATGTTAAGAGTGCCTTTCTGTATGGCACAATTGATGTTGAGGTGTTGAATGTTTATTGTTCTTCTTCTTAAGATTAAGTATTAAATTCCGCCTGATACTTAATAAGTCTTTGTTAAGTCAGTTTCTATAAAGGATCGTTTGCTCAACTGGGATCAACAAGTGGTATCAAGAATAGCTTCATTCCCACAATCTTCTATGCGGCTGTCACACGGAGTGGTGTTGTTCATGAGGCTGTCACACGAAGTGTAGGTGACATGATTGGAAGAGCTTCCACTACTGATTCATGCTTAGTTGCTGGTCAGGATAGTGGAAACATCATTAAGACCCAACCTTTGGCAACTCCTAATGTGGAGAGTTCCTTGGAACTTAACACAGGTGGAGGAATCCCTAGCCAACTGGCTCAATTAGGGTACATAGATGATCAGGCAAGGTCTGGTTCTATGTTTACTTTATCCAAGGATTCACCTCTCGGAGCAGTTAACACAGCTCGAAGTGATGAGGATAGTTTGGAACCTGACCTTGAATTGACGGATCCTAAGCTGGTACACGATGACTTTTCCCATGAACCACCTCTCAGACCAGTTAACACAGGTCGAAGTAGGGAGGATCTTCTTGAACGTTTTAATGAATTGACGGCTAAGTGCACTAAAATGGATGATACAATCTCAAGTCTTTAGGAGTTGGCTGTGTTTCAGGGTAACAAAATTAGGAGGCTGAAGCATAGGATGTTTGTTTTGGAGAAAGTGAGAAGACCTGGGGTTGCTGTTTTAAGGCGTTTGAGGAGGATGAAAAAGAAGGTGGACTCCTCTCCAGCTCTGAATGTGGAGAATGTAACCAAATAGGGGAGGAGTGTAGGCATGAATTCAGGGGAGGCTGTAGATGTGCATATGGAAGAGGATGTGGATAGTGGAGATCAAGCTGCACAGTTTGTGGTATCTGATAAAGATGGGAATGAAGCTATTCTTGAAACTTTGAAGACTGTGGTAGAAGATGAGGTGTTGCAGGACACAACCACTGATAGTGTGTCTGCAACCACGGCTAGTCTTATTGAAACAACTGCTGCAGTTTCAGATAAGGTAATCATACCCACTGCTATCATAACAACTTCTACAATTGTTACAACCACCTCTGTATCACCACCCAAATCAAAAGAAGTTGAGAAAGAAGCTGCAAGTACATTGATCAATCTTAGCAAAACCTCAACGAACCCTACACCCATCATTGCACCTGTTTTATCTCTTGAACCTACTGCAACCAAACCCAAAGGTAAAAGTTTAGTTATTGGTGAGCCTTTGAAGAAGAAGGTGGCTCAACCAGACATTGGAAAGGGTAAAGGTATTGCAGCACCTATTTTAAAGTTTAAAAGTGTAGAAGAACAGATTGCCTATGATGAAGAGTATACAAAAAGAATACATGTTGAAGAGGAAGCAGCTGCAGAGAAAGAAAAGCAAGAAGAGGAGGAGGCTAGTCAGAAATGGTTAGCTAAATGGTATGAATCACAAAACTATCTGCAAGCTTCTAATCAAATACAGGATGAGTATATTACTCAAGAATGGGCATTGTTAGATGATGAGGAAAGAGATAGAATCTTGGGTGAATGGGCAAGAAGGATTAGTATGGAAAAGAAGCAAGTTAAAAGGAAGAAACCTCCTTCAATTCGTGAGATGAGGAATGTACTGATGAAGATTATTAAGAATTCAGGCATACATATTCCTGAAAATCTTAGTAAATGTTCATTTGAAAGAATTCATGATCTTTATCTAATGTGTATGAGGATTAATAATGATGATTTTTGTCCAATGAATTTTGAAATAGAAGAAGAGTGGATTCAAAGTAGACATAAGAGAAAATCTAAGATTCGGGAGACATCTGGTTCTAAAAGATTGAAGGTGATTGAAGATAGTAATCAAATTATCTCTTATGTGTTTGAGCTTAATGGAAGTGAAGGATGTTGGAAAATTCAAAGACTCAAATGAAGTTTCTTAGTTTAATAAATTTTCACAAATGCTTCAATATTTGGATAGAGATGATTTAAGGAATCTTTGGATGCTTTACAAGAATAAGTTTGGTGATGTACATCCAGATGATTATCATGAGAGACTGGTTTATCATCACTTGAAGATTTTGTTTAAACCTACTCATGATGAACCTGAATGGAAAGGACTCTACAATGGTCAAGTTACAAGATGGTTTTTATATCAAACTTGTGGAGTTCATGTGTTAACTGTGTCTGGAGAAGTTATTCATATGCTTGTAGAAGGTGAATATCCCAAATTGAATAATTATCCAGGAGTTATTGCTCAGATGGTGAAGCCTGGTGGTTTAAAGATGTTGATGCCCTATGATGGTCAAGCTTACAATTTGTTGCTGAAGTATGAGAAAATTCTTAAATCTAGTAAGTGTTTGGCTACATCCTCCAATTCAGAGGTTTTGAGCTTAAAGGAAACTTGAAAATTCTATTTGAATGTATCAAGTTTAGGGGAGGATTGTTGGGTTTTAGGTTCCTTGGATCATGAATTATTCTAAGTGTTAGAACCTCGGACAGGGTTGTTGAAACCACGGACAGAAGAATGAATCCACTGCTGAAGATATACCGCGGCTAGTAGTATTGTGTAACCACGGATATTGTATTGTAACCACTGCTAGTCTTGTATAGTCAGTTTAATATTTTGTATTAGATAAATATGGAAAAGATATTTATCTTGTAGGTTACGTATTGTATTATGTAAAGGACTCCTTAGCCTATAAAAGGAGGTCCTAGGGTAGATTAGATATAAGTAAGTTTTATATCTAAGGTCGATACACTTCAAAGTTGTAAAACCCTAATACTTGTTAGAGTATTCGTATTAATAATAATATTGAGGTGTTGAATGTTTATTGTTCTTCTTCTTAAGATTAAGTATTAAATTACGCGTGATACTTAATAATTCTTTGTTAAGTCAGTTTCTATAAAGGATCGTTTGCTCAACTGGGATCAACATTATGCAGGTGACAACTATGATAGAAGATCAACCACTGGAGGATGCCAATATAATGGAAGAAGATTAGTCTCTTGGCAATGTAAGAAGCAAACTATTGCAGCAACATCATCCACTGAAGCAGAATATGTGGCTGCTGAAAGCTGTTGTAGACAAGTCTTGTGGATGCAAAATCAACTCTTGGATTATGGGTTCAACTTCAAGAATACTCCTATCAACATTGATAATGAGAGTACAATTTGCATTGTGAAGAATCATGTTTATCACTCCAAGACCAAGCACATTCAGATTAGGCATCACTTCATCCGAGATTGTTATGAGCATAGACTCATTAAAGTTGTCAAGGTTCACACAGATGATAATGTAGCTGATTTACTCACCAAAGGATTTGATGTTTCATGATTCAATCACTTGGTGGTGAGCATTGGAATGATTAATTACTAAGCTACATTTAAGGGGAGGACTGATTAGTTAGTTAGACAGTCCTGTGCTTTACTTAAGGGGAGGCAATGCAATGCCTATTTGGAGTTTTTGCTATTCTAGAGAAGAAAAATGGAAAAGTACTGCTGTTTTGTCATATGAAAGTACTGCACTGAAAGTACGGCTCTGGAAAGTACTGCATACGTGGAAAGCACTGCTTGTCTTATCAACGTACTGTTCCAACGGTCAAAAAGATGGGTAAAAATCAAATAACGGTAACTTTGTTATTATGGGCTGTGATTTTTCAAATCCTACCTATAAATAAATACTTTCGGATTTTCCCTCTCATGTTTATTCTTATCAATCTTTTCCATATCTCTCTCTCTCTCACAATTACTTATTCATCGAATCAATCACTTTTACAACCATCAATGGTGAACCGAAACACCGTTTCTAAACACAACATGGTGGCGAATTTGGATAAAACTGAAGCTAATATCACGTTTCATGACATTATTGATTTTCTCACTGGATCTCCAATTAGTTATGCACTTTTGGTTGAACCAGATGTCATTGAGCCCTGGATTCAACAGTTTTGGGCAACTACTAGGATTCACATGGAGAATGATGATTCGTATATACAAGCTAAAGTTGCTGGAAGGCTTGTGAAAGTTACTGAAGCATCAATTCGTGAAGACTTATTATTTGATGATGCAGACGGAGCTATTCGATTTGATAAACAACTTCTTTGGGATAGGTTGCGTGACATTGGATATGAAGGGTCTTTAACAGAAACAACATTCAAGAAGCCCTTATTTAGTCCACATTGGAAGTACTTGGTTCATGTCCTACTTCATTGTATCAGTTCTAAAAGTACTTCATGGGAGTAATTTGGATCCAATATACATCTGCTTTGGTGGGATTGGCTACAAATCGTATCTTCAAATTTTCAAGGCTGATTTTAGATGGTATGCTATCTCACATCTCTCATGGATCACGCTGGTTGATGTATCCAAGATTTATTCAAGTCTTCTTGAATAAACAACTTCAAGATATACCAAAGCCTTCGAGTATATTACCAGTTGTGGTACAACCGGCGAAGATCTTCACCTTCATGGCTAGGAAGAGTGATCTGTTTACTGGAAGGAACACTCCATTGACTACATCAATGATGGAAATTGTTCAAGCAATTAGAGATGAGGTTGCAGCTAGTGATGCAAGAGAAGGTACTGCTTCAACTCAAGGTATTGCTTCTCAAGATGCTGCATCTCAAGGTACTGCTTCTCAAGGTACTGATGCACACGAAGGTACTGCAGTTTCACCTATCTCATCTCACCATGATACTCCACCTATTGAGTTAGAACCAGATATCCCTTGTCCCTCATCATCCTCTGGAGGAGATGCAGCTACTATACCCCCTGAAGGATAAGTACTGGATAATTATGTTCTGACAAGGGTGGTAGTCAGATTAAAGAAAACAACTGAGGCTCAAGCTGCACAGATAGCCCGGTTGAAGACCAAGCTTAAAAGATTTAAGAGGTCTGTCTGGCCTTTAGTCAAACATCACAGATTATGGGTCAAGGCTGAAAAGAAGAAACGCAAGCTCTTTAAGAAGACTTCTACAGGCAAAAAGGTTCACCAGCAATCTTCTGTCCAATTGGGGAGGAATTTAGAGCAAGATAATTTGAAAGAAGATGTTAATTTTATAAAGAAAAAGAAGATGAACCTCAAAGTACTAAAGCACAAGTCAATATTGAAAGTACAGAGCCTGAAAGAACTGGAGTTTAAAGTACTGATGATTAAGGTGCTGCTGATCAAAGTACTAGTCTTCAAGAAACTCATAGACAATAACTGATTACACCAAGAACTTTGAATTTTGATGAAGAAGCTGGTCCTTCAACAATTCCACAAGAAGAGGAAGTTATTACGCCAAAAGTAGTGCACACTGCAAGTGATGATGAAACTGTAGCTGAGATATTGCACAACTTATCAAGACCAAGGGGTGTTAGTGATAAGGTTTTAAAAGGTACCATTTTGAGGGGTCGTTTTAACCCTTATTTGATCACTTTTGTATCCGTTATTGCTTAATATCGTTCCTTTTCACTTTTTAGGTCTCTTGAAGGCAAAATACTGGAATGGCACTTATTTGGACGAAAAGGCGCGAATATACGAAGAAAATGGCCAAAGTCAGAATCGAGACACTCAAAGCTGCTGTAAACAGGAGGCGACGGCGTCACTGCTTATCTGCGACGCCGTCGGAGGATTTTTGTGACGATACAGAAGCCAAAAACCCTATTTTCAAGTAACGACGTCGGGCTTTAAAAGAGTAGGCTGTCGCTATTCAGACGGCCTAGATGCGACCCAGACGACGTCAGAAGCTGAAGAGGACGGCATCACAGACATAAGGTGACGCCGTCGCAAGGTTAACGTGGCCAAGACGAAACCCTAATGACGGCGATACGACGGCGTCACAAAACATAAGGTGACGCCGTCGCATATGTAATATTATATATAGAATCCGATTTTTTCAGTTTTAAGAGAGTCTTTTTGGAGTAAAAACCTAAAACCGAACCAAGGGTGTCTTGTACAGTATATTAGGGTTCTAAACCCTATCTTACATCAAGATAAGTATTTACTTCATCAATTTAATTATGTCTTCGATTATTTGTGTGTATGCTTGCATGTTCTCCATGTCCGGCTAATTTATTTGTGTGTTTGCTTAGGGAGTATGAAACTTAATTATTGAATATTGATTGGTTGTTTCTTATCTTAGTTGATTAATGATCTAGTAATGCGATAGGTCATTCGTTGTGTACTTAATGCTTGATTCATTTTTGTGAACCTTAGAATATAATTACCTGAGTAGTTGTAAGCTAAACCATCCAAAGAGTGCCTTAGAGTAAGAGTTTATTATCCCTAGTGGGTTTTGTAGACGAGACCCTTTGGTAAGTTCAAAGAGTTAGGGAGAAATGCATACCCTACAACTTTAGACACACAACGCAACTAAGAATAAGGACGTGACAACTCAACCATCAATAGGAGATAATTAAGGAGTAGTAAAACCTAAGTAAACACATCTTTAAACTATCATACGAGCACACATTAATTAGACATAGACTACCACCACCTTAGTTTAGATAATTAGATAATAGTAGAGTAATCGGTAGAAATACCAACCCCCAAATCCAATACCCGAGATTCGTACTTTTCAATTTCCTAAAAAAAAACACAAAAAAGATAAAAAATAATCTTCCTCAACCTTAACCTTAGCGTAGTAACTTCTCACTAGCATTCCTATTCCCCTAGAGAACGATATCAATACCCGTGGCTTACCCTAATACTACACTACAACGATTAGGTTCACTGCCTAGGGTGTTGAAAAACTTGCTCGACGAAAAGGAAGTTCCTTTGACCCCGAACGCGCTGCGTAAGCGTATCAAGTTTTTGGCTCCGCTGCCGGGGAATAGAATAGCTAGTTAGTAGTCCACCTCGTTTAGGTTCTTTGCTTGATTCCTATCAAGTAAATTTTTTTTCTCATTTTTAGCTTCCTCTTAGTCTATCCCCCTTCTTCGTGACCTTTGTTCGTAACACCCATCACTTTTCATCATGGAAGGTGATAACCAACCACCACTCATCAACCCACCACCAAATGACCCGCCAAGAGCCCGTACTCTTGGTGAATACTCAAGACCAAGCCACCTAGGCTATAGGAACACCATTGAACTTCCCGACCAAGCCCAAACTACGGCCTTGCGATCCGACACCATCCGGTTGGTGCAAAACGGATGTGCATTCCATGGACTTCGTTCCGAAGATCCAAATCAGCATCTGAGGGATTTCCTCAAAATTTTTGATTCCATCGACCTTGATGCTACTACTCGGGAGACCACGCGCCTGCGTCTCTTCCAATTCTCTCTACGGGACCAAGCTAGTAATTGGCTTGAGCGACTTCCCGCCGGCTCCATCTCAAGTTGGGATGATCTTACCTCTCGCTTCCTTGCTCAATTTTTCCCACCGGGGAGAACCACCAAGCTTAGGAATGACATCTTGATGTTCCAACAATGTCAAGGTGAATCTCTCTACGAAGCATGGACCCGATTCAAGGACTTAATTCATAAAGTCCCTCATCACGGCATTGATCTTTAGCTCCAAGTCCAAATCTTTTATGATCATGTCAACTTCCCCACTAAGCGATCCATTGACCAAGCGGCCGGTGGAAAACTTAGTGATCTCACCGCGGAAGACTCATGGGGTAAAATAGAGGACCTTGCCCTCTACGACAATGAAAGTTGGGATGACCCCCGTGAGCTACCTAAAACCGTCAAGGCAATCTCCTTGCCTTCCATCGATTCACAACCTTCCGACCGTAGGATGATCGAACTTGAAGATCAAGTTAAATTCCTCATGAGTTCCTGTTAGGAATTAGAAATTCAAGGTATTAAAGAGTCAATCACCTCTAGTATATGTAATCGTTAGAAAGCTCGTAGTCATAGTTATTTTAAGTTAAGTAGTTTTTAGTTAAGTAACACCGTGGAGGACGGACGGGTCTTTACCCACTGTATGCCTGATCCACAGCCCGTTGTGTGGCATTTTATTGTAAAACTATAAATACCCTCTACCTCCCAAGGTAGAGGGTTGGAGCTCATAATAATATTTCTTTCTCTCACTATAGTTCCCAACTCTCTTCCTTTCTCTCACTAGAACTTTCTCTCTCTAACATACTTATACGCCTACTTTGATCATGGTTTAGAGTGTTTGTGAAATCCAATATCCTACAATTGGTATCAAGAGCCATGGTTTGATCACTCATCTTTCATGCTCTTTGTTTTGGTGGATTTCATAAGGTTTTTGGTGTATTAAGGGTTTAGGAGAGTTTGATTCATTTGGACAAATTATAGTGGTAAAGTTTGAATTTTGGTTGTACTTTTGTGTTTAGGATCATCATACGTGGTTATGTTTTGAATTGGAAGGCTTAAATCATTGTGGTTTGGTTGTTTTGGATTGATAAAGTGGTTATTTGTGAAAGAAGGACTAAGCGAGTTGAGTCTCGGACTTGTGTTTCTTCAAAGCGAGTTGCTTTGTTATTTGATGCGAGTTGGTACATGCGACTTAGCTGTTTAGCGAGTTGATATTTATGCGACTTGGGTTCTAAGCGAGTTGTTTCTTTAAGCGACTTGAGATCTAAAGCGACTTAGCTATTTAGCGAGTTGTAATGCTAGCGAGTTTCTTTAAGCGACTTAGTGTTCAAGCGAGTTGATTGTGTTGCGAGTTGATACTAAAGCGAGTTAGCTATTTAGCGACTTGATTCATTAAGCGAGTTGACTGTGTTGCGAGTTGATGCTGATGCGACTTGGCTATTAAGCGAGTTGATTACTTAAGCGAGTTGTTAATTAAGCGAGTTGTGTGGTTAGGTACTTATTCATTTAGGCTTGTTACTTCTTGGTGACACATTCTTACGGTTGTTCTTTTGGTTTAGTAAAATCCCGCGAAAGAATCAATTTCCCGGTTTAATCAAAGAACTGTAAAATCCCGTAGAGCTTGAAACATGTCTACAAACGTTCCTACTATCATCTCCACTGTTGCCGAGGATGTTCAAGCAGCTGGTTCAGATACTCGTCCACCCATGCTTGACAGAACTGACTACGACTCTTGGGCTCAACGAATCAGATTGTACTGTCTTGGAAAGGAAAATGGAGTCAACATTCTCAAATCCATTGATGAAGGACCATATCGGGTTGAGACGACTAGAGATGTACTTGATACTGCTGAAGATGGAACTCTGATTTACGGAATGGACAGACCAAAGATGTATGATGAGCTTGATGATAAGGAGAAAAAGAGATTCGATGCTGATATCAGGGCTTCTAACATTGTTCTTCAAGGTCTTCCAAAAGACATCTACAAGCTGATCAATCACAACACCGAGGCAAAGGCAGTATGGGATAATGTCAAGATGCTTCTCTCAGGTTCTGAATTAACCATGGAAGATAGAGAATCACAACTCTATGATGAATTTGAACACTTCAAGATGAAACCGGATGAGAGTGTTTATGAGTACTATGTGAGA
This sequence comes from Chrysanthemum seticuspe, assembly GCA_019973895.1. Lineage (NCBI taxonomy): Eukaryota > Viridiplantae > Streptophyta > Magnoliopsida > Asterales > Asteraceae > Chrysanthemum > Chrysanthemum seticuspe. The sequence continues at coordinate 3,360,317 of BPTQ01000002.1, read as the reverse complement.
TTCCACAAGCTTTTTAATGATATGAGGAACATCAGAATGACTATGCCAAACATTCAGCTGAACTCAAAGTTTGTAAACAACATGAATCCCGAATGGCACAAGTTTGTCACTTCTGTGAAGCTTACCAAAGGTTTGAAGAATACAAACTATGAACAACTCTATGCCTTCCTTCTTCAAAATGAGAGACATGCCATGTTTGAAAAGAGGATTCTTGATCAGTTCAAAGGTCAGGGAGAAACAAGCTCAACAAATGATTCAACTACTTTTTTCAAAAATGATGGGATTACCAACAAAGCCTCTCAAGTTGTACCCACGGGAGATGGTAATCACAAACTCATTTCTGATCCAAGGTTCAAGCAACCAGATGCAAATGCTGTCATGAAACATTTCATCAATCAACTGACACTCATGGTCAAAGAGAACAGGACATTTTCACCTCACACTAACAAACTTCACACCTGCAATGAGATCCGAACCGCCTCTAATCTTTACAACCATGCTTTGATCAGAGATGGGAAAATTATGGGGCAGTCAGTTCAAGAAAGGCAGTTTGATCAAAGAAAGGGTGGAGCAGGTGGAGGTTATGCTGCAAATCAGAACATAGGAAGGAATGGAAATCAGGGTCAAGCAAAGCCTATCAAATGTTACAATTGTGCAGGTGAGGGACACATTGCAAGGAACTGCACATCTCCAAAACGTCCACAGAATGCTGATTACTTCAGAGATAAGATGCTGCTTGTACAAGCTCAGGATAATGGTGCTGCTTTGGATGAAGAGGAATTGTTATTTCTTGCTGAGGGCAATGCCAAGACCTATGATGCAGATGTGGATAAGCAGCCTATTCATGAGATAGGTCACAATCATCATAATGCCTTTCAAGTCGCTGATTGTGATGCATACGACTCTGATGTGGATGATGGACCTACTGCACACACAATTTTTATGGCTAGCATTTCTCCAATGGTTTCTCCCAAGGTCTCTTCTTCACCACAAGCTGGCCCATCCAAAGACAAACTCATCTTAGAGGTATTAAAACTATACGATGATGCTGATGTGCAAAAGATGCATGACAAAGTACAATCAACTGAAACTATTGAATCAAATATTGAAAGTATGGGTAATATCAATGTTGTCCCATATGATCAATATGTGAAACAAAGTGAAAGTGAAGTTGTACCAAGTGATGCATCTTCTGCAGTCAACAATGACTATGTTTTTGATGAATACACTGCATGTTCCCCTGATGATTCTGTAATTTCTGAACTAAATGCCTATAAAGAACGTGTTGCTATTTATGAACAACGTGCAAAATTTGAGTTGACCACTCGTGAGTAGGAAATGGATGACCAAGTGCGTACAATCATTAGAAAAAGTAATTTTAGAGAAGAAGTATTAAAACAAGAGTTAAATTCCTTGCAAGAAAAGCTTTCTAAAACTGCTAAGCAAAAACAAGAACTTCAAGAAAATGTGAAAATGCTTAAGCAAGAATTTAATGCAAAGGAATCAAAACTCTTGAAAGATTTTTCTAATCTGAAAACTTTGAAAAACAAACTTGAAAACAAGTTGTACATACAAGGGAACACCATTCAGACTGCTCACATGATCACTAAGCATAGAGTCTTAAGCGATAAGCATAGCATTCCCCTTGTTGAGGAACCAAATCCAGAGGTCATTAAAAAGGCTAGAAATGCTCATAAGGTTCTTTATGATGGCAATGAAATCCTTAAACCTAGACAGAAACCTAGTTGCGTTGAGTGCACTGAAGAAGATAAGAAATCAGATGAAGTCACTAGGGAAAAGATGAAAAGGAAATTAGATGATCCTAAATGTAAAGAGAAGAAAATAAAGATCACACCCCATGATTACAAGAAGGAAAACTGGATTTCCTTAAACATGTTTAAGCCTCAGACATTGTTGACTCCCGAACAAGTTTTCTGGAAAATGGATTTAGATAAGCAGAAAGCTGAAAATATTATTGAAACAAACCCTCCCCTTTGGAAAATTCCTAGAGCGACTGTGTACCCTCCTAATACACCAATGCATCTTGTTCCTAGAACAATTGCCACTAAAAGCAAGACCTTAATTAGCCAATATGTTATCTTTCAACTATTTGTTGATTTTGAGAAAACTTGCAAGAAAAGGATCACACCCACTGGTATAACTGAAGGAGAAAGGGGTTTTGAGCAAACAAAAGAATGTTACTTAACTGAGGTCATGCCTTTCTTTAAACTTCTAAAAGATCACTTTGAGAGTCTTAAAAAGGGGATAGATACGGATATTAAGGGAATGGAAAAGGAGTTTGATGCAATGATAGTTGAGGTAGTGACTATGAGCGAGCACTAAAATATAATGAGATTGAGAGGAAGAACTTGCATACACTAAATGAGAACCTGATTTTTGAATGTATTGCTCAAGATGTGTTCTACACTGCTACTAACTGTTCTATTACTGCTTCTCGATTCCATGAACTATCTGTTGCTTTGAAAGTCTCCCATGATCGTGTCATTGAGCTTGAAAAAACTAATTCTGAACTAAATGAGAAAATTGAACTGGATGATCACGACAACTTGGTTAAACATTTTTCTAAACTAGAAGTTGAGCATTTTAATTTACAACTAAAATATCAACATCTTAAAGAAAATGTCAAAACTTCAAATATCAAGACATCCTCAGATGCTCCAGAGTTTGATGCAGTTTTTCAAATTAACAAACGGGATGGACAGATTCAAGCTCATTGCAACACGATCAGAAAGTTAAAAGTCCAAATCTCTCAATTAAAAGGTCAAACGAACAATGTGACTGGTCCCCAAATGCCTCCTCCTTTAGATTCTCAGAATTCTCAAAACTTTCATCTTCAAAACTTAGTAAATGCTTTACAAAAGGAAAATGAGGTTTTTCTTGAAGAAAATGGAAAGGTTAAACGTCATTTCAATGAATTATTTGAATCTATAAAGGTCACACGTAACAAAAATAACAAAACGGTAGCCTCGTTACAAAAAGAAATTGAGAATCTAAAGAGTCAGGTAAAAGGGAAGATGCCAATGACCAATGGGGAGAATGGTGTATCAAAGGTACATGTCTGTAATAAATATGCTTTGTCTGTGAAATATGTTCCTCCTCATCTTAGGAATAACAAGCTTGCTATTCAAACATATTTCTCATACCTTAAGGACAGCCTAGAATGTCTCCGTGAGATTATAGAAGAGGATAAGTTAGAGAAACCAGATGATAATGCAATTGGCCATGCATGCTTATATGCCAAACGATCTCAAGAACTTCTAGAATGCCTAATTACAATATGCCCTAAAACCTTAGGTGAGCAAGTCAATCCCTTGATACCGTATTCTATGCCTAGTGCCAAGCATGCAAGTCATTCAATGCCAAATGTTATGAATGTGAACCCTAATGTGCCTTCAAGTAGTTCAGATTTCAAATCTGTTAGTGCTAAGAATGTGAACTCGAGTGTGCCCTCTAGGTGTTCAAATCCCAGCTACTCAAGTGTTAAAAAAGTTAATCTTAGTGTGCCTGCATGTAGCTCAGATCCCAGCACATCTAAACAGGTGAAGCAAATAGTAGCCAAACCAACTAATGTTCCCATTCCCTCTACAGGAGTAATCAGTGACATTAAAGCAAGCAGGTCAAAGTCTCAAGACAATACAAGGAAGGACACGACCTCGCAAGCTAAGAATGTGCATTGGAAGAAAGTAGAAGACCTACCTAGGAACTTTAAGTTTGAGCCGAATAAAACGAATCGTGTTGATTCTAGTATTAGCCATAGGCGTACTGTAATTAAATCGAATTCTGATACTATTTACAAACCTTGTATTGATGTCTGCTTGAATTCTGTTTCTAATCATGAATGTGGTGTTAATGTTTTGCCTAATGATGTTAATTGTCCAGTTAATATTATTAATGCTAAAATTCATGCTAAGAAGGCTAAAAGGCAAAAACAAAAGAAAGTTAGAAAACAATGGAAACCCACAGGAAGAACATTTAGTAAGATAGGCTTTTATTGGATACCTGTTGGTCGTAAGACTAATCAGACAATGCCCACTAGAAAATGGATGCCTACTGGTAGAACTATTCCCTTAAGAAGTGAGCACACTGTGAACAAGGCTAATACAGACACTAGTACTGCATCTATTCACAATGATTCCATTGCCTTATTTTCTGATATGAATGCTTCTATTTCTGATGTGGGTGTTCCAACCATTGTTACTAACCAAATGGAACCCATTCTTGCATGGGGGTCCCAATTATCCAGTTATCCATTCTTGTCTGTGTTCAACTGCAGATCGTTCAAATCGTTCTGTGGTACCTGGACTCAGGCTGTTCCAAGCATATGACTGGCGACCGGCCACGGCTCATGAACTTCGTGAGCAAATTCATCGGGATAGTTAGATTCGGGAATGATCATTTCGGTGCGATTATGGGTTATGGAGACTATGTTGTTGGCAAAAGTGTTATCTCCAGGGTTTACTATGTAGAAGGTCTTGGTCACAACTTGTTCTCTGTTGGTCAATTCTGCGATTCTGATCTAGAAGTAGCCTTCAGAAAACATACCTGCTTCGTTAGAGAACTTGATGGTAAGGAACTTTTAAGAGGTTCACGTGGTTCAAATCTATACACCATCTCTATCGAAGATATGATGAAGTCTTCTCCAATTTGCTTGCTGTCAAAGGCCTCTAAAACAAAGTCATGGTTATGGCATCGTCGTCTCAATCAATTGAACTTCGGTACCATCAATGATCTCTCCAGAAAGGACTTAGTTGTAGGTTTACCTAGACTCAAGTATGAAAAGGATCATCTTTGTTCAGCATGTCAATTGGGAAAAAGCAAGAAGTATGCCCATAAACCCAAACCTACTAACTCTGTCACAGAAGTTCTTCATATGATTCATATGGATTTATGAGGACCAATGAGGGTGCAGAATATCTTTGGGAAGAAATATGTGTTAGTTGTGGTTGATGATTACTCTAGATTCACCTGGGTCAAGCTCTTAAGGACAAAGGATGAAACTCCTGCTATCATCATCAAACTCATCAAACAACTGCAGGTTCGACTTAACAAAACAGTCAGAATAATCAGAACAGACAATGGAACTGAGTTTGTCAACAAACAACTCAGTGAATTTTATGAAAGCGTTGGAATCAGCCATCAAAGAAGTGTTCCATGAACTCCTCAACAGAACGGTGTAGTTGAAAGACAAAATCGAACTCTTGTAGAAGCCGCTAGAACAATGCTGATTTACTCAAAGGTTCCAATGTTTCTCTGGGCTGAAGCTATTGCCACTGCATGCTACACACAAAATCGTTCCCTGATTCACACTGTTCATGGAAAAACTCCATATGAACTTGTCCACAACAGAAAACCTAATCTCTCTTTCCTTCGTGTGTTTGGTGCATTGTGTTATCCAACTAATGAGGGTCAAGACTTAGGCAAACTTAGAGCTAAAGCAGACATTGGAGTTTTTGTAGGGTATGCACCAAACAAAAAGGGATACCGAATCTACAACAAAAGAACCCGAAATATCATGGAAATAATTCACGTTACGTTTGATGAGCTGACCGGTCAAATGGCTCCTGGACAATCCAGTTCAGGACCCGCACTTCAAAACAGTCCCATTGGTTCATCCCTTGTTCCAAACTCTTATCAAGAAACTCCATATGTACCTCCATCTGAAGATGATTTAAAGAAATTGTTTGATCCTATGTTTGATGAACTTTATGATCCAAGTACTAATGAGGTGTCGATTCCTACAAAAGAGGCTGCTCATATTCATGTGAATGAAGTCAATCCCTCAATCTCAATATCTTAAAGTCAAGAAGCGCCTGCTGCTGATCCTTCAGTCTCATCAACAAATCATCATTCTTCAAATGTACATCATGGAAATGTTTCTGGCATCAATGATGAAGTTAATCCCTTTGCTACTCCTGAAGATGCTTCATTTGAAAACATATTTGCTCCTGAATCTTCATCAGAACCATCTTCTTCAGGAGACATCGACTCTGCTACTTCAGTCCCTCAACAACTACCACATGAACACCTCAGAAAATGGACACATGATCATCCACTAGACAACATCATTGAAAATCCCTCTCGTCCTGTATCAACACGGAAACAACTTGCAACCGATGCCTTATGGTGCTTCTTCAACTCCGTACTGTCTAAGATCAAACCAAAAGATGTTAAAACCGCCATGAATGAAGATAGCTGGTTCAATGCCATGCAAGATGAAATTCATGAGTTTGATCGACTTGATGTATGGGAGTTAGTACCTGCTCCAGACTGTGCTATGATTATTGCTCTTAAATGGATCTTCAAAGTGAAACTTGATGAGCATGGTGATGTGTTGAAGAACAAGGCTCGATTAGTTGCTAAAGGATACCGTCAAGAGGAGGGTATTGACTTTGAAGAATCTTTTGCTCCATTTGCTCGAATCGAGGCAATCAGAATCTTTTTGGCTAATGCTGCTAGTAAGAACATGGTAGTCTATCAGATGGATGTGAAGACGGCATTTCTGAATGGAGATCTTAAAGAAGTCGTCTACGTCAGCCAACCTGAAGGATTTGTAAATCAAGAGCATCCTACTCATGTTTATCGTTTGAAGAAGGCTCTTTACGGTTTAAAGCAAGCTCCAAGGGCATGGTATGATACACTGTCAAAGTTTCTTCTATCTACCGGATTTAGCAAAGGAGCAGTTGATCCAACATTGTTCACCAGGAAGTCAGGCAAACATTTAATTCATGTTCAAATTTATGTTGATGATATCATCTTTGCCTCGACTGACCCCAATGAGTGTGACCGTTTTTCTAATGAAATGAGTTCAAAATTTCAAATGTCAATGATGGGACAAATGTCATTTTTCTTGGGATTACAAATTTCACAAAGTCCCGAAGGCATTTTCATAAATCAATCTAAATATGCAACTGAGATCTTAAAGAAATTTGGATTTGATTCAAGTGACCCTGTTGACACTCCCATGATTGATCGAACCAAACTAGATGAGGACCACTCAGGGATCATGATTGACCAAACGAAATATCGTAGTATGATTGGGTCCCTGATGTACCTCACTGCTAGTAGACCAGACATCTTGTTCGCTGTTTGCATGTGTGCTAGATACCAGGCTAAGCCTACTAAAAAGCACCTTGAAACGGTTAAACGGGTCTTTCGGTATCTCCAAGGAACCATCAATATGGGTCTTTGGTACCCGAAGGACACCGGTATGTTACTAACAGCCTATGCAGATGCTGATCATGCAGGGTGTCAAGATACTCGTCGAAGTACATCTGGAGGTGCTCAGTTTTTGGGTGATAAGCTTGTGAGCTGGTCTTCAAAGAAGCAAATGAGTACTTCTATTTCCTCTACAGAGGCTGAATACATAGCCATGTCATCTTGTTGTGCTCAAATCTTATGGATGAGATCTCAATTATCTGACTATGGCTTTGAATTCAACAAAATCCCTCTGTACTGTGATAATAAAAGTGCTATTGCTCTCTCATGCAACAACGTTCAACACTCAAGAGCAAAGCATATCGACATTCGACATCATTTCATCAGGGAACAAGTGGAAAAAGGTGTGGTGGAACTCTATTTTGTGAGGTCTGAATATCAGTTAGCAGACATCTTCACCAAAGCTCTTCCAAGAGAACGTTTTGAGTTTATTCTTCCACGTCTTGGCTTGAAAAGCCTTCAACCAGAAACACTCAAACGTCTTCAGGAGGAAGACGAGGAGTAAAGGTCTATCTTCATTTATTTCTTGTATATATCTATTCGAAAATCAAATAGAAAAATATAAAAACCTTCAAAATCCATAAAATCTGAAAAATTCGAAAAAAAAAATCTTAAAAAAAAAAATAAATAAAAATATATTGTCAATTTGTTATGTTTTTTTTTTCGGTTCGACAATATCTACGGTCTTTGTGCTGTCATTCAAAGAATGACACGGGTCTTTAGATGTTGTTCGAATTCTTAAAAAAAAAAAAAAAAAAAAAAAAAAAAATATATATATATATATATATATATATATATTTTTGGGAGAAAGAGAAAAAAAATCATTTATTGTCATTTCAGGCAGTAACCCGCTTTTCAAAGAAAGAACAGAGCCATGCTTTTTCATGTTTTTCAAGATTTGAGAATTTGTTTGAACATTCATCAAAAGCCTTCTTATCAACCAAATTCCATGCTCTGATTCTATTAACATGTTATCTACTGAAAACAAATTGTTTTGAAAAATAACTCGAACTCTATCTTTGATAATCATCTGGACTTATTTGTCAAAATATCAATCTCTCAATCAACAACCTATGTCATTGATTGAGGGGGAGACTGATTTCAATTAAATTAAAAAGTTATTTGGCATTAAATTGTTTTCAAAAGATATTCATGCATGTTTTACCAATGGAGTTTAAAGTCTTTAAATCCGATCCTTATCAGTTAAAACGCTTTCATAATCAAGTCACAATTCCCCTTAAAAGCTTTCAAAATCAATTTAAATCAATAAGAGATCACAAATCTCAAATGATTTGATAATTGTGATCGGGGGAGAATGTGTGATTTAAATTGGATTTAAACTGACAATTCCGTAAATGGTTTTATAAGGATGTACATGCTATCATTCCCACATGTGACAAACGATTTCAAATTTTCCATGCACATGTTGAGGGGGAGCATCTATCTTAAACCTATGATTTGAAACGTGATCACTTATCTCAATGTGCAGGTTCCCTCTAGTATGTGCAAAACTCTTTTCAAATCTCGAGGCACATATTGAGGGGGAGCAAAATTATGAAAATCTCATCCTTCCCCAAAATGCTTTATCAACTTGTCTTGATTAGGGAAGTGATGTTGACATCTTTTAGAAAATGGTAATAAAAAAAAAGTTAATTATTTCTCTTGCCTCCATGTGCAAAATGATTTCAAATATTTGATGCACATGTTGAGGGGGAGTTCTCGTTCTAAAAATATCAAAAACAATTCAGGTACAAAATGTTTTGATAATATATCACAAGTATTTGGATTGATTTTCAAATGGTTTTTCAATTGGTTCCATTGGCAGATGAACAATACCAAATAGACCGACCAACTTTACTTTATGTACGGTGATATAAGGATGATAAGGTTAGGTATTGGTTCCCATGATCCGCCAGAACCGGAGGGATCTACCCAGGGACAATCCACTAGTTAGTGTAGGAGTCCTTAGGTATGATGATAAAAGGAGAAAAGTGAGATATGGGAAGAGTGTGGACTGAGACAGAGCAAGTACTGGAACAAACCCAACAAGGTTCTTGCTATGAAGTCTCGGTAAGCACTGAAGGGGTTGAAGAATTAAAAAGAATTGAATAAGAAAAGGGTGAAAACAAATAGCCCTCCATTTATTCAACCTTAGGGAAGAAACCGGGTTCAATTCATATGCTACTGATGGTAACATCGGTATTGTAGACAAGACGTCATGGACCCAGTGACGCATTGCACTTCAACTTTCCAAACCACTCAAGTTCCTCTTAAAAGAACTTGTTTCATTCTCACGGGTGTCACACCCCCAAATTACCTGTTTTGCAGCGGAATGGAATTCCTGGGGATTGACTGTCATAGCATCACAATCACAGTTATATTGAACGACCTAAAGTGTCGTTTGGAAAACACATCGTTTGATTTAATAAAACAATCAGAGTTTACAAAGTATAGGTCCCAAAAGTTTACAAAGTTTGCGGAAATATAAATATAATACAAGTCCAAACGATGGTTTTTGAAAGAAAGTGCCATAATGTACAATGATGTAAGTCGACGCCGCGACTCAAAAGGTGATTCCTAAACCATGTCATGATGATAATGCTTCAGTTACCTGAAAATACATTGCTAAAACGGTCAACAATAATGTTGGTGAGAAATCATAGGTTTATGTAAATGTTTTATACGACTACGCAAGTATAGATCAGGCATGACAATTATGTCACGTAAAAATGTTACAGGCATGACAATTAAGTCACGTAAAAATGTTACAATTGCTTAAGCGCATGATACCGAAGCTCCGACTGATGTACGCCCCAACAGAATGTCTTGCCAAACAACTCTAATAATGTTCATGAATGAAATGCATCCGTATGACAATTGGGATTCACCAACCCGGATGGAGGCGTCACCCTCGATAGATCTATCCACTCACACACGCTTGAAATTAACGGCTCATGCATTAAAGTGGGGACTTTTAACTGGCAACTTTGTAACTCAAGCAATGTAAATGAATTTAACATACTTGGTATCGTAATAAAAATGTTGTGCAATGTATTCTCCCCCGTAGGTTTGAAATAAGTAAAACTTGAATAAATCGGGGCTATGAAAACTCACTTGATAAACTGGTATGATGACAAGAGTGAGTACACCGAGGTATAATGTGAAACTTTAACCGGGACCTATTACGAATGATATGATATGTAATGAGTTGCAATGTAATGTTATGCATGCATTTCGTATGTTATTTATACCATTTGCGAGTTTTGAAAATATTACTTATCGTCGAAAAATACTCTTTTGACGTCTTGACCATTCAAAAATCACTTTACAAGTATTTACGTCAAAATGTCATCCTACAATGGTTTTATAATGATCTATGGTAAAATTTTCACTTTTCGTCGTAAAACAATGTCGTCGGAATTTTTATAAAAGTAACAAAAATGGCTTTGGAAAACTAGTCGTAAAATGGTGTGCGTCGATCGTTAGGAAACGAACTCGACGGTTTTGGAAAGTTTGTATCGAAATCTAAAAGTTTCAGTTCAGGAGTTTTCGTCAAAAAGGTCTCGAACATAAAGATAATAAGGGTTAAAGATGGTGATTTTGTCCAAATGTTGTGTAAAAAAGTGAGTTTCGGCAAAGTTTAAGCGACCGTAAATAATTTATTACAACTCCGCTATACAAACGGTTAGTCATTTTGAAAAATATGCTTGGTGATCTCGATTTTTTTTTAGAAGACATCTCGTTACAAAAAGTTCTACATCATAGATAAAAACAGCCTTCAATATGGTCGATTCAGCTACCGTAACACTTGTATCGTAAAAATAATATAGTTTTTCAGAAAATAATAGTTACGGCAATTTTATGAAAACGTGCATAATTTTGTCGTTTCAAATCCGTTTTCTACGTATAATACGTCCTTAGCTTCGTATCAAAGTATACTAATATATTTTTGATAAGTCGAAATAATTTGTGAAGCTTAGGACTCGTTTTTGACCCGAATAGAGTAAAAATAGTATGCTGAAATTTCAGAAAATAATATATTTCGTCGCCAAACTTTAAAAATTCATAACTTCTTCGTTTTAACTCCGTTTTAATCCGTTCAAGCGGCCACGGATTCGTTTTAAAGTATATTTTATAAATATCAAGGCCAAAAAGTCGTGCCTACTGTCGGATTTTCCAGAAAATCAAAATAAGAACAGACCACTTTTTATACTTATCGAAAATAGTTTTTCTCTGACAAAACCTATTCTAATCCCTTCAAATCAACTCCAAAGCTAATCTAATCCTACCATACACCTTCTTAGGGTGTCGTGGGTTCCTAATCACCATCAAGACCAATGAATACCAAGGGGATAATTATAGGATGACCAAATATATATATAACTCCAAAAATCAAGTAAAAATGGTATAAATCACATATGTCTTGCATGTTGGCTCCAAAAATGAAAAGATACATATGTAATGAAAAGAAACATGAAAAATGAAAGAAACATGCTTACTAGTGAATATGATGAGGTGCAAGTAACAAGGTTAAACCTAAACACCCTTGGTTTTTATTTCAAAACCTTATAAAGAGTATAAACTAGATTGATTAAACACTTGAGAAAATTTTTGATGATGATCCCTTTGAAACCTTTATGATGGCCGGTTGATGAAGGAGAGAAACAAAGGAGAGAAATTTTTAGCTAACACTTGGTGAAGTATGAAATGAATGAGAAAAATAAGTGAAGTAAGACTTTTGTAGATGTAAAATTATTATCAATCAAGACCATTCCATCATTAATTGTCACCCCTCCCCCTTGGTCGGCCAAGGGGGGAGGTATTAGAGATATTATATTTTTTTTTTTATAAAATGTATATAATTTGTGTAAAATTTGACAAAAGTGTAAGTAATTGTGTAGAAAATGTACAAGTAAGGGTAAATGGAAATTTTTGGTACAAGTAAGTTTTTAATAGATCAAAATAGAATGTAATGAGATAATAAAAATTGTAAAAATACATTCCTTGTAAAATTTAAGTGATAAAATAATTATCGAGTAGTTTTTAAGAAAAACGTCGTAATAATATAACTTTAACGATTTTTATACAAAATAAATTTAAAACACTAGGTAAACTCAAAATATAGTTTTTATAAACTAATGCAAGTATAAAAATATGTCGGGATCATTTTTGAAAGTAACGGATTAATTATTTAAAATAATAACTCACGCGATAACGTTTATTTAATATAAAAATTACGCGTTAAATGTGAAATGTAATGTCATGAATGAACTAACGTGATGCAAATGATGTCAATGAAATGTAGACTAAACTTAGTCCATATGAAATGTACGTGATGATATGATCATGAATTCGCCGCTAAACCATAAAGGTTACGCGAATTTGGAACAAGTAAACCAAGTTTACGATAAATGTTGAAATTGTGAAGCATAAATTGTTTTGAGAAATGACCTGAAATTGCGAGTTGTCACATTCGCCCAACCAAAAAGGAATTCAGTCCCTGAATTCAGTTCGTGTTAGTCTATCGAATTTTTGAGTTTGTGATGAATATCGAGGAGAAAAGACATGGAGAAGTGTCGTTACGGCTGTCGATGATTGAGAGCGTAGAAAACGTCGTAGTAAAGAAATTATCGGATGAATCTCTCATAAGTAACACTTCGAATTTGAAATATGTGAAGATTTTGCTTGCACTAAGATTTATAATTAACTGCTCCCAACATAACATGATCCCTCCAGAATTAGACATAGTTAGCTAGGCTATGTATAATTAAGGAACGATGATGTGACGTTCGGTTTAGTTGTTATAACTCTCAATGTTTACAAGGATTTAAACCGTGACGTTAAAATGATAGCTAGAGTAAAAGGAATAAAAATTCTCGTAAGTAATGACAAATCGGAAAGAAAATAAGGTACGATAGATAGGAATATTTTACAATGAGAGGTTTAGCAAAAGTAGTACATCTTAGGTTCTAAAGATTCGGATACGATGGAAAACATAAACTTAGTACAACATGGTACATAAAGAAAAACAAGACTGTTAGTTTCCGAACTTCTTCAGTCTTCTGCGTCATTGATACCTTGACGAGCTTCTCCTCCTCCTAACATGTATGCATTCCTATGAGCACCTTCAACTTGTTGACCTTGGTTTTGGGGACATTGGCTCCGATAGTGTCCTTGCTCCCCACATTCGAAACATGTCATTATAGTTTTGCCTCTACAATCCCTGGCGAGGTGTCCTAATTTTTGGCACTGGCGGCACTTGGCAGGGCAAAGACCTGAGTGATGAAAGTTACATCTAGTACATAGTGGGTGTGTTCCAGCATATCCTTTTCCTTTGCAGTCCTTAGCAAGGTGTCCCACTTTTTGACAGATAAAGCATATACCACATGGACCATCATGATGTAGCGTGCATTGATGACATCGTGGTAAGTTTCCAGTATAAGTTCTTTCCTTTGTTGGTGCAGCAACATAAACCCTGGCGGCTTCTTGCCTTCTATTCTGTTGTTGATGATGGTTAGTGTTATGGTTTTGATTGTTGTTGTTATAACCTCCTTGGTCATTTTCCCATTTCCTTTTGTTGTTGTTGGTTTGATTGTTGTCGTTGGTGCGGTTATTATTGTTGTTGATGGTGTGATTGTTGTTATTGTTGTGGTGGTTATTGTTGATAATGTTTTCCCTTTTCACAACTTGAGCCATGAGTATTTGAGTAATACGGGTAGATTCTTCAATTGTTTGTGGATCGAAAGAAGTTACATCTCCTTGGATATTTTGTGAAAGTCCTCCAATGAAATTTTTCAATAGTTTCTCATTGTCCGAAACCATAGCTGGACAAAGAACAGTCAACTCTTGAAACCTTTTGATGTAAGCAAGTCTCGCAGTTTCAGCAGCAGTTGCGGCCTCGGTAATAGCAGCTACTGTCGCTCGTTCTTTTTCAATCCTTAATGCCTCTGCTACACTATCCCTTACCAACTTTTGAATAGCCGCTTGAGTCATTTCAGGTGTAGCTTTCTTCGGTGCCATATCTTCTTCAAAACAAGAGGAAATGTGAGACGTATCAAAGTCCTATGTTAATAATAAACGCTCCAAAGAAATGTGGTAGAAGATGGTAAGTTTGAGGTTATTTTTTCAAAATGATCGACGGTTTCCCCAAAAGATGGGTTATGAGGTGTTGTAAATGTTTCAAATGTATAATGGTTTAGTGACTTAATGTGTGAATAAAGTGTAACTCGACATGTTAGTGGTGAAACAAAAGAGTGAGCGTGACTTCGCCCTATTTAAAGGTTCATCTCGGCATTCGACGTTATCGGTGATGAGTCGATTGATGTGGAAATTGTGATAGGGACTGACAAGGAATTTTCCACATTAGAGTATGAAGAAAGAATAATGGAATGGGCATTTAAAGGCATCCATGTGACAATCGATATGAAATGAAAGTAAATAACTCGAAAATGTACGTATAAACCGCATGCAAAGTGAACATGCACTTATGATGAAATGATGAGATGCTATGATAATGTAGTTATAGTCTAGGGTCAATGATGCAACCTAGTTCTCTATAACTGAAGCTCTGATGCCAATCTGTCACACCCCCAAATTACCTGTTTTGCAGCGGAATGGAATTCCTGGGGATTGACTGTCATAGCATCACAATCACAGTTATATTGAACGACCTAAAGTGTCGTTTGGAAAACACATCGTTTGATTTAATAAAACAATCAGAGTTTACAAAGTATAGGTCCCAAAAGTTTACAAAGTTTGCGGAAATATAAATATAATACAAGTCCAAACGATGGTTTTTGAAAGAAAGTGCCATAATGTACAATGATGTAAGTCGACGCCGCGACTCAAAAGGTGATTCCTAAACCATGTCATGATGATAATGCTTCAGTTACCTGAAAATACATTGCTAAAACGGTCAACAATAATGTTGGTGAGAAATCATAGGTTTATGTAAATGTTTTATACGACTACGCAAGTATAGATCAGGCATGACAATTATGTCACGTAAAAATGTTACAGGCATGACAATTAAGTCACGTAAAAATGTTACAATTGCTTAAGCGCATGATACCGAAGCTCCGACTGATGTACGCCCCAACAGAGTGTCTTGCCAAACAACTCTAATAATGTTCATGAATGAAATGCATCCGTATGACAATTGGGATTCACCAACCCGGATGGAGGCGTCACCCTCGATAGATCTATCCACTCACACACGCTTGAAATTAACGGCTCATGCATTAAAGTGGGGACTTTTAACTGGCAACTTTGTAACTCAAGCAATGTAAATGAATTTAACATACTTGGTATCGTAATAAAAATGTTGTGCAATGTATTCTCCCCCGTAGGTTTGAAATAAGTAAAACTTGAATAAATCGGGGCTATGAAAACTCACTTGATAAACTGGTATGATGACAAGAGTGAGTACACCGAGGTATAATGTGAAACTTTAACCGGGACCTATTACGAATGATATGATATGTAATGAGTTGCAATGTAATGTTA
This sequence comes from Chrysanthemum seticuspe, assembly GCA_019973895.1. Lineage (NCBI taxonomy): Eukaryota > Viridiplantae > Streptophyta > Magnoliopsida > Asterales > Asteraceae > Chrysanthemum > Chrysanthemum seticuspe. The sequence goes on along the minus strand of BPTQ01000002.1, from coordinate 3,344,576 downwards.
TGCATGCATTTCGTATGTTATTTATACCATTTGCGAGTTTTGAAAATATTACTTATCGTCGAAAAATACTCTTTTGACGTCTTGACCATTCAAAAATCACTTTACAAGTATTTACGTCAAAATGTCATCCTACAATGGTTTTATAATGATCTATGGTAAAATTTTCACTTTTCGTCGTAAAACAATGTCGTCGGAATTTTTATAAAAGTAACAAAAATGGCTTTGGAAAACTAGTCGTAAAATGGTGTGCGTCGATCGTTAGGAAACGAACTCGACGGTTTTGGAAAGTTTGTATCGAAATCTAAAAGTTTCAGTTCAGGAGTTTTCGTCAAAAAGGTCTCGAACATAAAGATAATAAGGGTTAAAGATGGTGATTTTGTCCAAATGTTGTGTAAAAAAGTGAGTTTCGGCAAAGTTTAAGCGACCGTAAATAATTTATTACAACTCCGCTATACAAACGGTTAGTCATTTTGAAAAATATGCTTGGTGATCTCGATTTTTTTTTAGAAGACATCTCGTTACAAAAAGTTCTACATCATAGATAAAAACAGCCTTCAATATGGTCGATTCAGCTACCGTAACACTTGTATCGTAAAAATAATATAGTTTTTCAGAAAATAATAGTTACGGCAATTTTATGAAAACGTGCATAATTTTGTCGTTTCAAATCCGTTTTCTACGTATAATACGTCCTTAGCTTCGTATCAAAGTATACTAATATATTTTTGATAAGTCGAAATAATTTGTGAAGCTTAGGACTCGTTTTTGACCCGAATAGAGTAAAAATAGTATGCTGAAATTTCAGAAAATAATATATTTCGTCGCCAAACTTTAAAAATTCATAACTTCTTCGTTTTAACTCCGTTTTAATCCGTTCAAGCGGCCACGGATTCGTTTTAAAGTATATTTTATAAATATCAAGGCCAAAAAGTCGTGCCTACTGTCGGATTTTCCAGAAAATCAAAATAAGAACAGACCACTTTTTATACTTATCGAAAATAGTTTTTCTCGGACAAAACCTATTCTAATCCCTTCAAATCAACTCCAAAGCTAATCTAATCCTACCATACACCTTCTTAGGGTGTCGTGGGTTCCTAATCACCATCAAGACCAATGAATACCAAGGGGATAATTATAGGATGACCAAATATATATATAACTCCAAAAATCAAGTAAAAATGGTATAAATCACATATGTCTTGCATGTTGGCTCCAAAAATGAAAAGATACATATGTAATGAAAAGAAACATGAAAAATGAAAGAAACATGCTTACTAGTGAATATGATGAGGTGCAAGTAACAAGGTTAAACCTAAACACCCTTGGTTTTTATTTCAAAACCTTATAAAGAGTATAAACTAGATTGATTAAACACTTGAGAAAATTTTTGATGATGATCCCTTTGAAACCTTTATGATGGCCGGTTGATGAAGGAGAGAAACAAAGGAGAGAAATTTTTAGCTAACACTTGGTGAAGTATGAAATGAATGAGAAAAATAAGTGAAGTAAGACTTTTGTAGATGTAAAATTATTATCAATCAAGACCATTCCATCATTAATTGTCACCCCTCCCCCTTGGTCGGCCAAGGGGGGAGGTATTAGAGATATTATATTTTTTTTTTTTATAAAATGTATATAATTTGTGTAAAATTTGACAAAAGTGTAAGTAATTGTGTAGAAAATGTACAAGTAAGGGTAAATGGAAATTTTTGGTACAAGTAAGTTTTTAATAGATCAAAATAGAATGTAATGAGATAATAAAAATTGTAAAAATACATTCCTTGTAAAATTTAAGTGATAAAATAATTATCGAGTAGTTTTTAAGAAAAACGTCGTAATAATATAACTTTAACGATTTTTATACAAAATAAATTTAAAACACTAGGTAAACTCAAAATATAGTTTTTATAAACTAATGCAAGTATAAAAATATGTCGGGATCATTTTTGAAAGTAACGGATTAATTATTTAAAATAATAACTCACGCGATAACGTTTATTTAATATAAAAATTACGCGTTAAATGTGAAATGTAATGTCATGAATGAACTAACGTGATGCAAATGATGTCAATGAAATGTAGACTAAACTTAGTCCATATGAAATGTACGTGATGATATGATCATGAATTCGCCGCTAAACCATAAAGGTTACGCGAATTTGGAACAAGTAAACCAAGTTTACGATAAATGTTGAAATTGTGAAGCATAAATTGTTTTGAGAAATGACCTGAAATTGCGAGTTGTCACATTCGCCCAACCAAAAAGGAATTCAGTCCCTGAATTCAGTTCGTGTTAGTCTATCGAATTTTTGAGTTTGTGATGAATATCGAGGAGAAAAGACATGGAGAAGTGTCGTTACGGCTGTCGATGATTGAGAGCGTAGAAAACGTCGTAGTAAAGAAATTATCGGATGAATCTCTCATAAGTAACACTTCGAATTTGAAATATGTGAAGATTTTGCTTGCACTAAGATTTATAATTAACTGCTCCCAACATAACATGATCCCTCCAGAATTAGACATAGTTAGCTAGGCTATGTATAATTAAGGAACGATGATGTGACGTTCGGTTTAGTTGTTATAACTCTCAATGTTTACAAGGATTTAAACCGTGACGTTAAAATGATAGCTAGAGTAAAAGGAATAAAAATTCTCGTAAGTAATGACAAATCGGAAAGAAAATAAGGTACGATAGATAGGAATATTTTACAATGAGAGGTTTAGCAAAAGTAGTACATCTTAGGTTCTAAAGATTCGGATACGATGGAAAACATAAACTTAGTACAACATGGTACATAAAGAAAAACAAGACTGTTAGTTTCCGAACTTCTTCAGTCTTCTGCGTCATTGATACCTTGACGAGCTTCTCCTCCTCCTAACATGTATGCATTCCTATGAGCACCTTCAACTTGTTGACCTTGGTTTTGGGGACATTGGCTCCGATAGTGTCCTTGCTCCCCACATTCGAAACATGTCATTATAGTTTTGCCTCTACAATCCCTGGCGAGGTGTCCTAATTTTTGGCACTGGCGGCACTTGGCAGGGCAAAGACCTGAGTGATGAAAGTTACATCTAGTACATAGTGGGTGTGTTCCAGCATATCCTTTTCCTTTGCAGTCCTTAGCAAGGTGTCCCACTTTTTGACAGATAAAGCATATACCACATGGACCATCATGATGTAGCGTGCATTGATGACATCGTGGTAAGTTTCCAGTATAAGTTCTTTCCTTTGTTGGTGCAGCAACATAAACCCTGGCGGCTTCTTGCCTTCTATTCTGTTGTTGATGATGGTTAGTGTTATGGTTTTGATTGTTGTTGTTATAACCTCCTTGGTCATTTTCCCATTTCCTTTTGTTGTTGTTGGTTTGATTGTTGTCGTTGGTGCGGTTATTATTGTTGTTGATGGTGTGATTGTTGTTATTGTTGTGGTGGTTATTGTTGATAATGTTTTCCCTTTTCACAACTTGAGCCATGAGTATTTGAGTAATACGGGTAGATTCTTCAATTGTTTGTGGATCGAAAGAAGTTACATCTCCTTGGATATTTTGTGAAAGTCCTCCAATGAAATTTTTCAATAGTTTCTCATTGTCCGAAACCATAGCTGGACAAAGAACAGTCAACTCTTGAAACCTTTTGATGTAAGCAAGTCTCGCAGTTTCAGCAGCAGTTGCGGCCTCGGTAATAGCAGCTACTGTCGCTCGTTCTTTTTCAATCCTTAATGCCTCTGCTACACTATCCCTTACCAACTTTTGAATAGCCGCTTGAGTCATTTCAGGTGTAGCTTTCTTCGGTGCCATATCTTCTTCAAAACAAGAGGAAATGTGAGACGTATCAAAGTCCTATGTTAATAATAAACGCTCCAAAGAAATGTGGTAGAAGATGGTAAGTTTGAGGTTATTTTTTCAAAATGATCGACGGTTTCCCCAAAAGATGGGTTATGAGGTGTTGTAAATGTTTCAAATGTATAATGGTTTAGTGACTTAATGTGTGAATAAAGTGTAACTCGACATGTTAGTGGTGAAACAAAAGAGTGAGCGTGACTTCGCCCTATTTAAAGGTTCATCTCGGCATTCGACGTTATCGGTGATGAGTCGATTGATGTGGAAATTGTGATAGGGACTGACAAGGAATTTTCCACATTAGAGTATGAAGAAAGAATAATGGAATGGGCATTTAAAGGCATCCATGTGACAATCGATATGAAATGAAAGTAAATAACTCGAAAATGTACGTATAAACCGCATGCAAAGTGAACATGCACTTATGATGAAATGATGAGATGCTATGATAATGTAGTTATAGTCTAGGGTCAATGATGCAACCTAGTTCTCTATAACTGAAGCTCTGATGCCAATCTGTCACACCCCCAAATTACCTGTTTTGCAGCGGAATGGAATTCCTGGGGATTGACTGTCATAGCATCACAATCACAGTTATATTGAACGACCTAAAGTGTCGTTTGGAAAACACATCGTTTGATTTAATAAAACAATCAGAGTTTACAAAGTATAGGTCCCAAAAGTTTACAAAGTTTGCGGAAATATAAATATAATACAAGTCCAAACGATGGTTTTTGAAAGAAAGTGCCATAATGTACAATGATGTAAGTCGACGCCGCGACTCAAAAGGTGATTCCTAAACCATGTCATGATGATAATGCTTCAGTTACCTGAAAATACATTGCTAAAACGGTCAACAATAATGTTGGTGAGAAATCATAGGTTTATGTAAATGTTTTATACGACTACGCAAGTATAGATCAGGCATGACAATTATGTCACGTAAAAATGTTACAGGCATGACAATTAAGTCACGTAAAAATGTTACAATTGCTTAAGCGCATGATACCGAAGCTCCGACTGATGTACGCCCCAACAGAGTGTCTTGCCAAACAACTCTAATAATGTTCATGAATGAAATGCATCCGTATGACAATTGGGATTCACCAACCCGGATGGAGGCGTCACCCTCGATAGATCTATCCACTCACACACGCTTGAAATTAACGGCTCATGCATTAAAGTGGGGACTTTTAACTGGCAACTTTGTAACTCAAGCAATGTAAATGAATTTAACATACTTGGTATCGTAATAAAAATGTTGTGCAATGTATTCTCCCCCGTAGGTTTGAAATAAGTAAAACTTGAATAAATCGGGGCTATGAAAACTCACTTGATAAACTGGTATGATGACAAGAGTGAGTACACCGAGGTATAATGTGAAACTTTAACCGGGACCTATTACGAATGATATGATATGTAATGAGTTGCAATGTAATGTTATGCATGCATTTCGTATGTTATTTATACCATTTGCGAGTTTTGAAAATATTACTTATCGTCGAAAAATACTCTTTTGACGTCTTGACCATTCAAAAATCACTTTACAAGTATTTACGTCAAAATGTCATCCTACAATGGTTTTATAATGATCTATGGTAAAATTTTCACTTTTCGTCGTAAAACAATGTCGTCGGAATTTTTATAAAAGTAACAAAAATGGCTTTGGAAAACTAGTCGTAAAATGGTGTGCGTCGATCGTTAGGAAACGAACTCGACGGTTTTGGAAAGTTTGTATCGAAATCTAAAAGTTTCAGTTCAGGAGTTTTCGTCAAAAAGGTCTCGAACATAAAGATAATAAGGGTTAAAGATGGTGATTTTGTCCAAATGTTGTGTAAAAAAGTGAGTTTCGGCAAAGTTTAAGCGACCGTAAATAATTTATTACAACTCCGCTATACAAACGGTTAGTCATTTTGAAAAATATGCTTGGTGATCTCGATTTTTTTTAGAAGACATCTCGTTACAAAAAGTTCTACATCATAGATAAAAACAGCCTTCAATATGGTCGATTCAGCTACCGTAACACTTGTATCGTAAAAATAATATAGTTTTTCAAAAAATAATAGTTACGGCAATTTTATGAAAACGTGCATATCTTTGTCGTTTCAAATCCGTTTTCTACGTATAATACGTCCTTAGCTTCGTATCAAAGTATACTAATATATTTTTGATAAGTCGAAATAATTTGTGAAGCTTAGGACTCGTTTTTGACCCGAATAGAGTAAAAATAGTATGCTGAAATTTCAGAAAATAATATATTTCGTCGCCAAACTTTAAAAATTCATAACTTCTTCGTTTTAACTCCGTTTTAATCCGTTCAAGCGGCCACGGATTCGTTTTAAAGTATATTTTCTAAATATCAAGGCCAAAAAGTCGTGCCTACTGTCGGATTTTCCAGAAAATCAAAATAAGAACAGACCACTTTTTATACTTATCGAAAATAGTTTTTCTCGGACAAAACCTATTCTAATCCCTTCAAATCAACTCCAAAGCTAATCTAATCCTACCATACACCTTCTTAGGGTGTCATGGGTTCCTAATCACCATCAAGACCAATGAATACCAAGGGGATAATTATAGGATGACCAAATATATATATAACTCCAAAAATCAAGTAAAAATGGTATAAATCACATATGTCTTGCATGTTGGCTCCAAAAATGAAAAGATACATATGTAATGAAAAGAAACATGAAAAATGAAAGAAACATGCTTACTAGTGAATATGATGAGGTGCAAGTAACAAGGTTAAACCTAAACACCCTTGGTTTTTATTTCAAAACCTTATAAAGAGTATAAACTAGATTGATTAAACACTTGAGAAAATTTTTGATGATGATCCCTTTGAAACCTTTATGATGGCCGGTTGATGAAGGAGAGAAACAAAGGAGAGAAATTTTTAGCTAACACTTGGTGAAGTATGAAATGAATGAGAAAAATAAGTGAAGTAAGACTTTTGTAGATGTAAAATTATTATCAATCAAGACCATTCCATCATTAATTGTCACCCCTCCCCCTTGGTCGGCCAAGGGGGGAGGTATTAGAGATATTATATTTTTTTTTTATAAAATGTATATAATTTGTGTAAAATTTGACAAAAGTGTAAGTAATTGTGTAGAAAATGTACAAGTAAGGGTAAATGGAAATTTTTGGTACAAGTAAGTTTTTAATAGATCAAAATAGAATGTAATGAGATAATAAAAATTGTAAAAATACATTCCTTGTAAAATTTAAGTGATAAAATAATTATCGAGTAGTTTTTAAGAAAAACGTCGTAATAATATAACTTTAACGATTTTTATACAAAATAAATTTAAAACACTAGGTAAACTCAAAATATAGTTTTTATAAACTAATGAAAGTATAAAAATATGTCGGGATCATTTTTGAAAGTAACGGATTAATTATTTAAAATAATAACTCACGCGATAACGTTTATTTAATATAAAAATTACGCGTTAAATGTGAAATGTAATGTCATGAATGAACTAACGTGATGCAAATGATGTCAATGAAATGTAGACTAAACTTAGTCCATATGAAATGTACGTGATGATATGATCATGAATTCGCCGCTAAACCATAAAGGTTACGCGAATTTGGAACAAGTAAACCAAGTTTACGATAAATGTTGAAATTGTGAAGCATAAATTGTTTTGAGAAATGACCTGAAATTGCGAGTTGTCACAACGGGGAACCAACATTATCTATCAACTTTCTCTTAGAGATTGTTGATATTGAAGAAGGAGACCCTCTCCCTAGTCTCCGGCACATGATCCAAATATGCACAAATTGAGTCTAGAGCCACGAGATCATCAATAAATCTCATTAGGACACTTTCAAATGAAGACTCTCTGTTTCACATAATGTGGAAAGAGAGATTATATCTTGAGTCCTACGCATTATCCTTGTGGTATTGCCAGAACATCTGAGTGATGTGTAAACATATTCACAATGAGGATGGAAAGCCTTCTGGAGCCAACATCAAACAAGCTCCTGGTAGGTGGCATGTGAGATCTATTATATAGATCAACCATGTGACAACTGAACAGAAATAATGGGGTGATTCAATCTCTTGAATCAATCCTGGTTCAGGTTATGGATTGACGGATACCTTTGAAAAACCGGTCTTTGTACTTAAAATCTCTTTTCTTTAGCACATCGACCGTGTACTAATTTTTCAAATCAAAAGGTGTTGTTATGATTGATAATTGATTTTCAATAAAACCTTCGTTGTATTTCAAAAACAATTTCTATTGAGCAATACACGATTGTTTTTCAAATCTCTTTTCATCAATCAGTGGACTTAAATTCGCTGGTTCACTCACTCCGTGTTGTCTTCTTTGAGACGCTCCGGTTTAAGAACAGCTAAAGCAGCTGCGAAACCCTGTCAAGGAAATTCTTTGGAATTATACCTGATCACAGGCAGTACTTGTACTGATCAACGGGGAACCGTGGGCCGTGTACCTCAATTCAACAAAAGTGATCAAAGACACTTTCGTGCGCTTTATTACTAACTGTTTTATGCAGGTACACCCGACGTTTGCAGCTGATCAGAATGATGCGGTCAATCCATAGCCACATGCTCACACAATACATTCATTTCTAAAGATATCATGATTAGTGCATCAATGACTCTGATATTTTCACTCCATGCTTCTGCTACGCTGCTGCTAATATCATGAATCAACGAAAGCTTCCGCTACTCTGATGAGAAGATATCATGATCCAGAATGTGAGCATGTCAGTCCGAAAGTCACAACATCACATAATACCAACACCACAATGGATGTCTCAGAGATCTTTGTTAGCTGATGACCTCAAAAGCTGGCTCAAAATTATTATCACGTGGATCAGTAAAAGACCTCCACTTGGATTAACCAAACATGCAATGAGAAGAATCAATGACTACGAGCTTCGGAGCAAAGTGCTACATCAAGAATGCAAGAACAATTTTTGATGTAATATCTGTTTGTATTCTATGTAATTTTAGTATATGTTTGAGGTGACCTCCCTTAGGGGGAGATTGTTAGGAATTAGAAATTCCAGGTATTAAAGAGTCGGTCACCTCTAGTATATGTAATCGTTAGAAAGCTCGTAGTCATAGTTATTTTAATTTAAGTAGTTTTTAGTTAAGTAACACCGTGGAGGACGGACGGGTCTTTACCCACTGTATGCCTGATCCACAGCCCGTTGTGTGGCGTTTTATTGTAAAACTATAAATACCCTCTACCTCCCAAGGTAAAGGGTTGGAGCTCATAATAATATTTCTTTCTCTCACTATAGTTCCCAACTCTCTTCCTTTCTCTCACTAGAACTTTCTCTCTCTAACATACTTATACGCCTACTTTGATCATGGTTTAGAGTGTTTGTGAAATCCAATATCCTACAGTTCCTACAAAAATCCTAAGTCCTCACGTCAAGTGAATCAAATCACTCTACCTTGTGAGTTATGCAGTGGTCCTCATGACACTCGTGATTGCACAAGGCTCCCCGAACAAGCTTTTGCGGACTACGCCTCCATGCGTACCGACGGAGCGGGAGAGAAGTGGTACACTTTCAAACCCGAACAAAACAACTTAGGAAACTCGTATAACCCCTCATGGAGAAATCACCCTAACCTTAAGTGGAACCAAAACTCAAGCACACCCCAAAGCTCATCTAGTTCACCCACTAGGTTCAATTCTCTTAATATCGAGAACCCCACTAATCTTGAGGCAATCGCATCTAGATTTTTGTCATCCCAAGAGACTCGATTGAATAAGCTTGAAGCCGCTTTTAAGCAAAAACAAAGCGAGATGACAAACAAGCTTGATGCCCTCTTAAAAGCCTTCAATGAACGGGAAGTTGGAGCACTCCCAAGTGATACCATAAAGAACCCAAAAGTGAATTCGATTGCGTCTACTTCATGTTCTAGTTCACCATGGGAGAATGCACATCCATGCCCCTCACACCCGACGGTTCACTCGGTAAATGCTATCAAAAAGGGTTCCAAGCCACCCAAGAGGTACCAAGGCCCGGCACCATTGGTAGAACCTCCTCTTGAGAAACTCGTCAGCCAAGAATCCAAACCTAGTTTAGAGGAGGAGTACAAGGAACTCCATCAAGAAAAACCGATTCTTGAAGTCTTAGCTCATGAAACAAAATATGAAAGAAAAATATGAGTTAGAACTTAGGCTTGGAAAACATGGGTCCGCTTTCATGTGAAACAACTTACCTAAGAAGTTAGACGATCCCAGGCTATTCACTCTTCCGTGTATGCTTGGAACTTCCAAACCACTCGATGCTCTAGCCGACTTAGGGTCATGCATCAATCTTGTTCCGTTGTCCCTCCATAGAAGCCTTAACTTAGGTAAAATAGAACCAACGGAAACCATCTTAGGTCTAGCGGACGGTAGTGTGGCACGTCCGGTAGGAATAATAAAGGACATGGTAGTACACGTAGGAGAGTTGACTCTTTTGGCCGACTTTCATGTGCTAGACATGAATAAGGACCCGACATGCCCATTACTAGTAGGAAGAGGATTTTTAGCTACCGCTAGTGCCATCATCGATTGTAAGATGTCCAAGATAGTGGTAGGAGAGGGGAGTGCTAGATCAGTTTACGATGTCAAAAAACATACGTACTACAAGGATGAGGAAATCCCACATGAGATTAGGTTGGATAGAGAGCCTTCTAGATATGGACCTTGGATTGATAAGAACCTCATAGGCCCCCAAAGACCTTTTTACCTAGATAAAGCCTTCACTAGTAAAGCAACTTTCCAAGAAAAAGAAATGGCTAGGGACATGGAAGTGAACCCGTTCGAGGACGCCTTAGTATTTAGGAAGATGACCAAGTTCCTAGGAAGCTTGCCCGTTAACCTTGTCATGAATAAGTGGAAAGTTGAGGAATCTAAACACAAATGGGATTGGGATAGACCGCCTAGTGATGGTAATGGAGAGTGGCACATTAGGATACAAATCTATGATCCCGATGGTGAGAAGTTTGAAAAGACATATTTAACCGAACGTACTACTAGGAACTTGAATGATAAGTTTGATCCTTACGACATTGTTGAGGATAGACTTACTTATATCGGTACGTAGGGGCACGACTACGAGTCTAGCTACAAGACTCTTAAATAAAGAAAAGCGCTTCGTGGGAGGCAACCCATGCTTAATTGTTTGCTTGTTAGTGTCATATATCTTTTATTAATTGTTTATCCTCATGTTTAAATTTGTAAAAATGCTTTATTTTGTTTTTAACCTCGTCTTAATTGCATATAAAGGTATTTTACATAAGGGATAAGTGTAGGGAGGATTACACACGTTTTCAAAAGAAACGTAAACATGAGAATAACAATTAACTAAAAGATATGTATGTTTGTTTGTTCGAGTCAAATGCTTGTATCGAGTCATAATGGATGTTTTTGCAGAAATTTTTCCAGATTCTAAAGATGTAAATTTTCCAGAATTTTTTTTCAGAAAATCGCAGAACAGTTTTTGTCAGGATAACCTGACGGCGTCAGCATTGCAACCAGACGGCGTCAGGAAGGAGTAAAAACATCAGATCACTTTTTCTCGTTTTCTGAGCTACTTATAAATTTTTGGAATTTTCCAGGTCTTAATTTTCTTAGAAATTCTGTAAACATCCATTCCACAAGCATTATATCCTAGTTTAAATCGAGTCTTATATATTTTATTACCGCCGATTTTACGCGAAGGTTTCATTTGTTTTCTTCAAGTGTGCAGGTTTAGTTTGTCAAGAAGAAGTTACACAAGATTGGAAGGAGCTTTTCACGCAATAATTCTTCTTGGAAAGGATTTAACCACCACTTTACACGGATCCTACCGAGCTAATTAGGGGAGTATTAGTTTCTTTCGTTTTTGATTACCTTCTTTTATCATAACTTTGATACTTTCGGGGAACATTGGGGACAATGTTCAGTTTAAGTGTAGGGAGGGAAAATAAAACGGGAACTTTGAAACTATGCTTATCCTTGATTATTTGCTTTGTCCAATTGTGATTGTGTAATAAACCATGAGAAAATGTCGGTTAGGGTAATTTTGGCATCAAATTTAAATTTTTTCATGACATATAGGAGTGGGCCATTAGTCTTAACAAAAGCGTCTCACGGATAGGAAGTTACATGACTAGCACAAAAAACCCTTTACCACCCAAATTCCACCCAAAATGTGAGGATCGCCCTTAGATTAGTAGGAATTAAAAGCATTCATCTTCAATGCTTAGAGTGTGAACCGGTAGTATATTAGATTCTAGAACTTGTTTTGTGATGCATTCCGAGATCGCAAGTGAGACTACACTTGTGTAGTTAGGAATAACTAAATGATAAGAGGCATTAGGATAACCCTTGTTTGATACCCGTAATATAATTACTTCTTCCATCTCGGTTGAGTAATTCCCCACACCCTTTGCGTTGTACTCATCTTTAGTACACGATACCCCTAGTTAACCCCTCAGAGCCTATCCTTTTCGCGGTTCTCGTGATGTTTCGGTTTTTCCGGAATATCAATGAAGAGCATTGTTTACACCCCACCCCCAAATATACACCCAAATCGCCTTAGCCTAACCCTTATGCACTCACTTTTAGTGCAAATGTTTGTTATCACCCTAAACCCTTAGTTCAATTATCTGGTTGCTTGCATGAGTTGCTAAGTCGAGTCATATCCTTTGTATACAGTTTTGGGACGATTGGGATTCATGGGAAAAGTTAAAGTTTATGAAATGACGGGAAGGGAACGTTAAATTCAAATTCCCTTCGTTTGCGTAATAATGTACCCCAAGTGTTTTGATCTTTTCAATTCGGGTCAAATTAGTGTTAGAGTAATAAAAACTCAAGTGTAGGGATGTGCCTATAAATCCCTATCATTTTGATGTTACCGTAGAGGATGGTAGAGTAAAAGTGTATGCAAAAAAAAAAAAAAAAAAAAAAAAAAAAAAAAATCGAAAAAAAATAGAAAAAGAAAAAAAATAGAGTGTAAAAAAAAAAAAAAAAAAAAAGGCTACCATCCTACATCTATCCTTTAAATTTATGTTTGTTTATTTCCGTTACCTAGAGTTTTAGAGTGTCGAGTCTTGGCTTAGCAACGCCATTCTTCGTATGCATTTAACATAGAGATTTTTGACTTGCCACCACTAAATAGCCTATCCCACCAAACCCTTGTTTCCCTACCGTAAGCCTAACATTACAACCCTTTAAAGACCTCTTTGATAGTCTTTCCTAGGTGCTTACGCCAAAGCGATGGAGGTTTGATCTATTCTCAAGCCTATGGTAATCTATGTACTAGGACCGGTTAATGAGTGTTTATCTTCCATTTCCTATTTGTTATATTTCATATATACACCCGAGAGAGATGTGAATATCCAAAAACCCCATGTGAGGTGCTAGTATGTAATTTCCGTGCTTGTTATGACTTTTGCGGGGCTTATATGTGTTGTGGACCGTTTTAAACCAATGCTTCATGACCCCTAACTTATAAATTAATTGGCTAAAAGCACATTTGCTTGAGGACAAGCAAATAACAAGTGTAGGGATATTTGATAAGGTTTTAAAAGGTACCATTTTGAGGGGTCGTTTTAACCCTTATTTGATCACTTTTGTATCCGTTATTGCTTAATATCGTTCCTTTTCACTTTTTAGGTCTCTTGAAGGCAAAATGCTGGAATGGCACTTATTTGGACGAAAAGGCGCGAATATACGAAGAAAATGGCCAAAGTCAAAATCGAGACACTCAAAGCTGCTGAAAACAGAAGGCGACGGCGTCACTGCTTATCTGCGACGCCGTCGGAGGATTTTTGTGACGATACAGAAGCCAAAAACCCTATTTTCAAGTGACGACGTCGGGCTTTAAAAGAGTAGGCTGTCGCTATTCAGACGGCCTAGATGCGACCCAGACGACGTCAGAAGCTGAAGAGGACGGCGTCACAGACATAAGGTGACGCCGTCGCAAGGTTAACGTGGCCAAGACGAAATCCTAATGACGGCGACACGACGGCGTCACAAAACATAAGGTGACGCCGTCGCATATGTAATATTATATATAGAATCCGAATTTTTCAGTTTTAAAAGAGTCTTTTTGGAGTAAAAACCTAAAACCGAACCAAGGGTGTCTTGTACAGTATTTTAGGGTTCTAAACCCTATCTTACATCAAGATAAGTATTTACTTCATCAATTCAATTATGTCTTTGATTATTTGTATGTATGCTTGCATGTTCTCCATGTCCGGCTAATTTATTTGTGTGTTTGCTTAGGGAGTATGAAACTTAATTATTGAATATTGATTGGTTGTTTCTTATCTTAGTTGATTAATGATCTAGTAATGCGATAGGTCATTCGTTGTGTACTTAATGCTTGATTCATCTTTGTGAACCTTATTTGTGAACCTTAGAATATAATTACCTGAGTAGTTGTAAGCTAAACCATCCAAAGAGTGCCTTAGAGTAAGAGTTTATTATCCCTAGTGGGTTTTGTAGACGAGACCCTTTGGTAAGTTCAAAGAGTTAGGGAGAAACGCATACCCTACAACTTTAGACACACAACGCAACTAAGAATAAGGACGTGACAACTCAACCATCAATAGGAGATAATTAAGGAGTAGTAAAACCTAAGTAAACACATCTTTAAACTATCATACGAGCACACATTAATTAGACATAGACTACCACCACCTTAGTTTAGATAATTAGATAATAGTAGAGTAATCGGTAGAAATACCAACCCCCAAATCCAATACCCGAGATTCGTACTTTTCAATTTCCTAAAAAAAACATAAAAAAGATAAAAAATAATCTTCCTCAACCTTAACCTTAGCGTAGTAACTTCTCACTAGCATTCCTATTCCCCTAGAGAACGATATCAATACCCGTGGCTTACCCTAATACTACACTACAACGATTAGGTTCACTGCCTAGGGTGTTGAAAACCTTGCTCGATGAAAAGGAAGTTCCTTTGACCCCGAACGCGCTGCGTAAGCGTATCAGTTAGCATTCCAGGAGTTACTGAAGAACAACCACAAGCTTCTCAACCAGTCTTAGATCCAAAAGATAAAGGTAAAGGTAAACTGGTGGAAACAAAGAAGAAAAAGAAGCTAACTTTAGAAGAGTTAAGAGCCATTGAAGTGGCTAAAAATGAAGAAGCTGCTAGAGAGCTACATGCTAAGTTTGATGCTGGAATTGTTCAACCAGTGGAAAAACCGGAAGCTGTTATACCACAAAGACCAATGAGTAAGGCTAAAGAAAGAAATGCTATGATGGCTTATTTGAAAAGTCAAGGGTATACAGGATTACAGAAGCTGAACTATTTTGAGATGAAACAGTTGTATGAATTGGTAAGAGAAGCTTATCAAAAACAAGTTGATAGTATTAAAGATTTTAAAGATGATGATAAGCAAAAGAAGGATGATACTAAAAGAAGCTTAAAAAGAAAAAGAACAACTGAAACTGAACAGTCATCAAAGAAGATTGAGTTAAGATCAAACACAGTTGATGAGCTGAGAAATTATATAAGAGTTGTAGATTTTGAGAATCCTAAATCCAAAGATACTGATGCTGTAAAGAAGACAAAGATAACCACTTTTGAAGTTGTAAAGTCAAAAGATGGAGATTATTTGATGTTCCATAGGGAGGATGAAAGTTTTAGAGTATTCAATTTACTATGGGATATACTGCATATTATTGATAGAGCAGATATGTTTCAACTATATCAACTAGTCCAAGAATATTTTGAACATATTCCATCAAGTGGAGTTGGCTTAGTATTACTAGGAGATCTGACAACTATCTTCGAAACTGAGGAAACAAGCAATGATGAACTCTGGCAAAATCAAGAGATCTGGGAGATTACAAGCTCGAGATTCTTTGAAGAATCAGGAGTTCATGCTTTAGAATTGGAAGATGGAACTATGATCCACATGCTAGCTGAAAGAAGATATCCTTTGACAAGTGATCTTATGAGAAGAATGCTGGATCATGGAATGGAAGTTGAGGAAGAGAATGAAATAGCCCTGCTGGTGATTGAATTATATATCAGATGGACAACTATGGCTGATGATGAAGCATAAATACTGGTATGATTTATAATTGTATAAATTTTTGAAAAATCAGTACTTTATTCAAAGTACTGCTGAACAAACAGTACTTTAATCAAAGTATTGCTTGCAGCATAAACCAGTAAATGTTTTTGAAATAAAAACTTTTGTTAAGTAAAGAATATTTTGAAACAAAAGTTAAAAGCAACAACGGTTTTTGAGATGGTTATAACAATAGGTTATCAGTTCACCATGTTTAACAAAAGAACTGGCTAATCCATGAGCAAAAGGTCTCTGGTAAAGATATCTCAAATCCGTTATATAGTTGACAACTTGCTAATAAGTTGTATGGTAATCAACTCACCATATCAGCAAATGTAAAGAGTTGGCTAGCCCACAATAAAAATGGTTTGTGGTAAAGGCTGTGGAAAAACCATTTATATGGTAATTAGTTCACCATGGTTGAAAGAACTAACTAGTCCAAAAGGGTACAGCTTTTGGTAAAGACAAATCAAATCTGTTGATAGCTGATGATTTGCTAAAAATCATATGGTTATCAATGTACCATGGTCTTACACACTTAAACATTTAACTACTCCAGAGTTAATGGCTTTGGTAAAGAGACATCAAAACCATTAAAATTTCAATGATTCACCTCTCACAGAAGTTTACACATCTGGAAGTGATGAGAATAGACTGACACTTAAATGATCTGATGTACAAATTGTCATATGTTGCTGAAAAGATGGAGCTTGCTGATAGTTGCTGAAAAGAATTACTGATAAAGACCACTTTGATGATGATTATACAAGCACAGAGATTACAAAGACAAAATCTGAAGATAACGATACAATCCTTGAAGACAAAGATGTTAAAGTCAAATATACAAAGGAACTTGAAATCAAGCAAGTAGAATTCAAGTTAGGGGAGGATTGTTGGGATATATAAAGTCAAAGTGCTGAAGAGTTAAAGTACAAAAGTCAAAGTACTGCTAAAGAAGAAAGTCAAAGTACTGCTTGATCATCAAAGTACTGCAAGGTCAAAGGACTGCTATGCAAAATCATTAAGGATTATATTGTAATTCTAGAATGTTCTAAGTTTAAGTTTAGTATTACTTGACGTACAAGGTTTGTAATTGTAAACCGACTAGGGTTATCCTTAAGCCTATAAAAGGACCCCTAGATTGGCATTAGACGTACGTGCATTATTAGAGTTTTTTAGAGAATACGATATTAGAGTTTTAGAGTTGTTAAAGAATCTGTATAACACGCAGATTCAGAGTTTTAATATAATTGTTAAAGTTAAAGTTAATTCTTCTTAGCTTTGTTAAGTAAATTCCGAATACTTAATAGAGTTAATTCAGTGTTTCTTTGTTAGCAACTTAGGATTTATCCGAGGTTACTAAGTCCTTACAAGCTACATAAGTTAGTTTGGTCAGAATACATCGATCCAACATTTTATTATTAGAAAGATATAATTTTTAGATTAAGTGAAACAAAACACAAGTTTTATAATCCATGATTTTTAGACGAAGGAGTGACACGTATATGAGAAAAAGCTTCCTAATGAAGCTACATGTAAAGCATGTATATGCAAAAAAATAATCAAATAAATACCTAGGTAATCATACTTATTTGTTAAGCTAATATCATTTAGAGATAAGTGGAAAGTCATACCTTAAATGCACTTACGAATGTCTTTACAAATGACACAGCAAATGTCAGAAGACAATTCCAGCTCCTTTGTGCTCAAGATACCTTCTTAGGGAAGGTATTCTTGTTACCAAGTGATTCCTATGGCTTGGTATGTATGAGCTTTGACTAATCAACATGACAAAGAGGATTAGTGCAATTAACTGAAATATATATAATAAGAAAAATGTTGTCATCTAATCAACATCCAAACAAAAAGTTTTAAAAGACATGGTGTTTGTTTTTATGAAAAACCTTCTTTGTAGTTTGCAATTAACCATGGATCGTATCAAGTTTTTAAAGTACAATATACTTCAAGAAACTTGGTAACGAAGCTCTGATACCAATTATGGAAAACTAGAAGGGGGGGTTGAATAGTTTTGCCAATTAAAACTTCCTTTTAAACTATTTAGATCGACTTATGTCAATCTATTTGAATGTGTGTGTTGGATGTTGATAAACAAACATATATAAGTATGTAATGAAAAGATCAGAGTAAGAAGCACAAAACCACAACGCGAGTATTTATAGTGGTTCGGCTACAAGGACACCTTCCTTGCCCTACTCCACTCCTCGAGTCACCTACTCGAGAGTTCGTAAACACTACACAACATCAATCTCCTTATGACGGAGAAGCCTTCACAACGTTGCCTACTCTTTTTTCGGTACTAGGCTAACCACCGGGTTCTTTCACTCCAAGGTGAATCACACCTATCACAACGTCACATACCCTTTATCAGGTACTAGGCTAAGCACCTAGTTCTTTTACAACAAGGTGAACTACACCTACCACAACGTCGCCTACCCTTTATTAGGAACTAGGCTAAGCACCTAGTTCCATTGCAATGGAGGAACTACTACCCAACACTACACCACCGACTAATCCCAAAGGAGACCAACTCCTTATTACAACATCATCAAGGATATCAATATCCTTGGATCTAGTACTAGTCTATCTTGTACATCGAAACACACCATATTGAATGTACATCTAAGGCACCTTTCACTAATGCCTTTAACTAGATCTTCAAGACACCCTTCACTAATGTCTTGTGTCTTGACTTCTAGGCACGTTCACTAATGCCTATAATAAGGACAAGCGACACCTTTCACTAATGTCTTCGTCTTGACCCTTGAGACATCTTTCACTAATGTCTTCAACACTACACTTCTTAGAAGAAAGAAAAGAATCATCAACAAGAAGACTTCAGTAGTCTTGATGATGAGGAAGCATGGCAACTCATGGGCTTGAGCTTGCTTGACTTCAAAGGTGTTGATCTCGCCTTTAAGAGGAACCTAGAGGATCACACAAAAACAAAACTACAAACATAGATCTCTTGGATCTGGGGTTAGTGAGTTTTTAACTCAGGGAGAAAGTGTGTTAGAAAGGGGTAAGCAATAATGAAGAAATGGCTTACTATTTATAGAAGAAAAAATCTACTGTTCCCCGGATCCCACGGATCCCTCCCACAAGGGATCCGGCTAGCGTAAAGCTAGGGATCCGTGGGACGCTCCTCTTTACCCATGGGTATTTTAGTTATGGGTCATGGGTCATGGGTTATGGGTTGATCCATAGGTCTTTTACTAGATACAATGTATCTTATGAGTGCAATGCACCTAGTCACATGGGTATGGGTCAATACCATGGGTTATGGATATTATCCATATATGATCTAAGCATGATGTCATGCAATAGGTTATGGGTCAAGCTCCATGGGATTTGGGTTGTACCCAACTATATTCAATGTATTTGGTCAATGGGTTATGATACTTAGGTTTCCACCCATTTATATTACCCAATATACTACATACTAGTTATGTGTATATTTTACCCAAATATGTAAACACTAGTTGTTGTACATATGTAATCATAAAATCACTTATACTTGTTTTAGTGTTTTATGTGAAAATGTAAGTATGTTAGAAACTATTAGTTCAAACCATTTACGTATTTTATTTGTTTCGTTAAAATGATTTTACGTTTGTTATCGACAAAACATTAGAAGATCGTAAAATATAAATAAACATTTTTACGGCTTATTTGTATTAACAATATGGACTGAATCACTCAATAAGAAATAGGCATTAGACCTTACAAACATCATTGCTATCCTTTCCTAAGCTGTTGAGAGACAGATCCCTAGGATTAGCCTATGTGGATCCCTCATTGGAGGGAACCGTGGGATCCGTATAACAGACTCATGTCAACTCTAGCTAAAACAATCATTTCAAGCTCATCTTGCTAACTTAAACACTCCATCTCATCTTAAATGAGTTCATAGATTAGTACAACTCTGAGGTTGACTCTTTTGCATGCTAATCATCACATTACAATGAATTTTAGTGGCTTAAGTCTTGAATGCACTTGCCAAATCCCTTGCTTTATAAACCACATTGCTAGGACTCCTAAAGTCATCATCTTCATCCTCATTTTAAGCACTTAGAAGTCTTTACAAACCTCTTGAAACCATCTCATCATGAGGAAAGCTCCAAGTGGTAACTCATCCACCAAAGGACCACCCAAGAAAATTGCTCGTGTTGTACATGAAATCTCTTCAACCGAATCATCTCCGATCAAGTCTACAAATGCAAGGATTTCTCCTCCACCAATCAAACCAATCCCTACAAAGATGGTTCCCACAAAACTACCTGTGCCAAACACCACCATACCTCCTAAACCAAACAATCCTATTTCCACTAAACCATCACCATTGGTGCCTAAAGCTATTTCATTCACGACTCCACTCTCATCTCCACACCTCTACAATCTAGAGGATTTTCCTCATAGGCCGTCTCATCCTCTTTCACCGGCAACATTCTCCTCATTAGGAGGAATAATGGTACATAATCAAGGTGGCTTCCTTTTCGCAGTCACCATCAAATAATCCCATTTGGATTATGAGAAATTATTAAAGTCAACCACCCGACCACATGGAAGTTGACACTTCTCTACCACCACCATCATTCTTGGTCGAGCCATCTTCGAATGCGCCTCCACCAATCCCTCCATCGTTTGAGGCTCCCCAACCCGCTTCACTTGATCCTTCGCATCAAGCAATTTCCTTTCTTCCACCACCACTACCTAGCCATGACAAAGATTGTTATCATTGTCAACATGTTGAAAGTTTGATACATGAAGTACGGGAAGATCAACGTTTCATGTTTTATCACCTCCTCGAACGTTTTGACGAGATTAAACCTAAACAAACTCTAGCTAGAGGATTTTAGTGGTGTCCTAATATCAAGCGTAACTTAGATAAGTCTAGTAAATCCAAGTCATGTATCATTCATTTTCTTAGTTTTTAGAGTCATGTATATCATATCTCTAGTTTTATTAAATAAATTTACATGATACTTGCTATATTTCTGAGTATATGATTATTTTATAATACATATCTCACTTTGATGTTAACCATACTTGTGATATCACCATTGCTGATTCTTGTCATTAGACAGACGGATCCCTGAAATTTGCCTAGACGGATCCCTACAAGGAGGGAACCGTGGGATCCGTGCGACAGAAAACTACTTTTCTACTAACTTGAGTCATATTTGCAGGAAATTATGCATTATACTTGCTTTCTAACCTTTGTTTTGTAGTTATTGAATTTACACATAAAGACTTTGACACCCTAAAGCTAGGGGAGCTTTGTGTCAAAACAATACATTGCAAAATCACTTGCAATATTAGGATTACATTTCATGACGTTCCTTTGCAAAGTTGCAATCATCAAGGGGGAGCATATTCGTTGCATAGACGAAATCTTTGGCAAACTTATTTGCAAATGAACTAGCTTAGTATCATTTTTACTTGACGCCCTCACATAGGGATGGACTCGTCAAGGGGGAGTTAAGACGAGAATTCTTCTCGTCACTTGCTCTCTACATCTTTTACTTTTACATATCTTTTAAAACATTGTGTTAGTTTCTTTTCGAAGCTCTTTTTGTTTCGACAAAAAGGGGGAGAAGAAAGTAAAAACTACAATTCAAACTTTTACGAATTTTAGTTTTTCCTTAAAATAATTTTATGTTTTGTCATCAACAAAAAGTAGGAGATTGTTAATACAAATAAGCCGTAAAAACATTTATTTATATTTATGATCTTCTAATGTTTTGTCGACAACAAACGTAAAATTATTTTAACGAAACAAATAAAATACGTAAATGGTTTGAGCCAATAGTTTTCTAACACACTTATGTTTTCACATAAAACACTAAAACAAGTATAAGTGATTTTATGATTTAGTAATACATATGTACAACAACTAGTGTTTACATATTGGGCAAATATATACATAACTAGTATGTATTGTAATGGGTAAAAACTACAACCCATGAAGCATATCCATAACTCATGGTATTGACCCATATTCATTTGACTAGATGCATTGCATCTAATAGGTACATTATATCTAATGAAATACCCATGGACCAACCCATTACCCATGACCCATAACCAAAAAACCCATGGGCAAAGAGGAGCGTCCCACGAATCCCTAGCATTACACTAGATGGATCCCTTAAGGGAGGGATCCGTGGGATCTGGGGAATAGTAGCTACTTTCCTCTATAAATAGTGAGCCATTTCTTCATTGTTTCTCACTGCTTCATCACATATTTTTCTCTTTAAGTTATAAACTCTCTAACCTCAGATCCAAGTGATCTATGTATGTAGTTTTGTTTTTGTGTGATTCTCTAGGTTCCTCTTAAAGGCGAGATCACCATCCTTCGAAGACGAGCAAGCTCAATTCCATGAGTTGCCATGCTTCGCTATCATCAAGATCACTGAAGTTCTCTTGTTGATAGTCCTCTTATTTCTCATAGGAAGTGTAGTGTTGAATACATTAGTGAAAGATGTCTAACGGGTCAAGACGAAGACATTAGTGAAAGGTGTCGAACGTCCGTATTGAAAGCACTAGTGAAGGGTGCTTAGAAGTCAAGGCTAAAGGCTTTAGTGAAGGGTGTCTAGAAGTCAAGTCACAAGGCATTAGTGAAAGGTGCCTATGGTGTACATTCGATATGGTGTGTTTTGATGTACAAGATAGAATAGTATAGAATCTAAGGATATTGATATCCTTGATGATGTTGTATTAAGGAGTAGGTCTCCTTTGAGATTAGGTGTTGTGTAGTGTTGGGTAGTAGTTCCTCCATTGTAATGGAACTTGGTACTTAGCCTAGTACCGGATAAAGGGTAGGCGACGTTGTGATAGGTGTGGTTCACCTTGGTGAAAAGAACCCGGTGGTTAGCCTAGTACCGAAAAAAGAATAGGTGACGTTGTGAAGGCTTCTCCGCCATAAGGATTTGGTGTTGTGTAGTGATTACGAACTCTCGGGTAGGTGACTCGGGGAGTGGTGTAGGGCATGGAAGGTGTCCTTGTAGCCGAACCACTATAAATACTCGCGTTGTGGTTTGTGCTTCTTACTCTTTATCTTTTCAATACATACTTATATTTCTATATGGTTGTCTATCAACATCCAACACACATGTTTTAAATAGATTGACATAAGTCAATCTAAATAGTTTAAAACGAAGTTTTAATTGGTAAAACTATTCAACCCCCCCCCCCTTCTAGTTTTCCACAATTCTGATTGCCTCGATACATGTAACAGGAGCAAATGATTCTTCAAATTCAATACCCTCCTCTTGACGGTATCCTTTCGCAACTAGTCTTGCCTTGTTCTTTAGAACATCACCATGCTCATCAAGTTTAACTTTGAAGATCCATTTGAGAGCAATGATCATAGGACAGTCAAGAGCAGGTACTAATTCCCATACATCTAGTCGATCGAACTCATGAATTTCTTCTTGCATTGAATTGAACCAACTGTCCTCGTACATTGATGTTTTAACATCTTTCGGTTCGATCTTAGATAATACGGAATTGAAGAAGCACCACAAGGCATCAGTTGCAAGTTGTTTACGAGTGGATACTGGACGATAAGGATTCCCAATGATTTTGTCCAATGGATGGTCATGTGTCCATTTTCTAAGGTGCTCGTGTGGTTGTTGTTGAGGAACTAAAGTAGCAGAGTGTAGATCCCCTAATGAAGATGGTTCTGGTGTTGGTTCAGTGGCAAATATGTTCTCAAATGGAGCATCTTCGGGAGTAGCAAAAGGGTTATCTCCATCAAAATTAGCAGTACCATTTCCATGATGCACAACCGAGGATTGAGGATATGAGGATGATGATGAGTGATAGGCAGCTGGAGTTTCTTGAGATAGATATATTGAAACAGATGGATTCTCTGTGTTGATTGGATCAGAAGTCGCCACTGTTGTTGGTGAAGAATTATCATTATCATGAGGTTCATAATATTCATCAAACATTGGATCAAACAATTTCTTCAAATCTTCTTCAGATGGAGGTACATATGGAACTACTGGGGAGTGATTTTGTACAAGAGAAAAACTGATGGGACTACTTGATAAAAATTGAGGTGCGGGTCCAGAACTGGATTGTCCAGGAGCCGTATGCTCAGTCAGCTCATCGATCATGACGTGAATAAATTCCATGATGTCTCGGGTTCTTTTATTATTGTAAGCTATTGGATTTCACAAACACATCACACCATGATTCAAAGTGGGCGTATAAATGGTTTAGAGAGAGAAAGTTTTAGAGAGAGAAAGAGAAGAGAGTTGGGAACTATGTGAAACAAAGAAAAATGGTATTCAAGCTCCAACCCTCTACCTCCCAAGGTAGAGGGTATTTATAGTATCTTACAAAACTCGCCTCCTACGGGCTGTGGATCAGGCATACAGTGGGTAAAGACCCGTCCGTCCTCCACGGTGTTACTTAACTAACTACTTATTATCATTACTTGACTACGACTACGAGCTTTCTAATGAATACATATACTTGAGGTGACCGACTCTTTAACTAACGGATTTTCTAAATCCTAACAATCTCCCCCTAAGGGAGGTCACCTCAATTTACATTGAATACAAACAGATATTACATTTTGATTGTTCTTGGATTTTTGATAAAGTTCTTTGCTCTGTAGCTCGTAGTCTTTGATTCTTCATGTTCTGCATGTTTTGTTAATCCAAGTGGAGGTCTTTAACTGATCCACGTGATGATGAGTTTTGAGATCATCAGCTACCATAAATCTCTGACTCTTCCTTTGTAGTGTTGCCATCATGTGATATTGTGACATTTGGACCGACATGCTCACATTCTAGATCATG
Organism: Chrysanthemum seticuspe; assembly: GCA_019973895.1. Taxonomy (NCBI): domain Eukaryota; kingdom Viridiplantae; phylum Streptophyta; class Magnoliopsida; order Asterales; family Asteraceae; genus Chrysanthemum; species Chrysanthemum seticuspe. Next base: position 3,319,830 of record BPTQ01000002.1, on the reverse strand, counting down.
ATATCTTCTCATCAGAGTTACGGAAGCTTTTTTTAATTCATGATATTTGCAACAGCGTAGCATAAGCATGGAGTGAAAATATCAGAGTCGTTGATGCAGTTATCATGATTTCTTTATAAATGAATGTGTTGTGTGAGCATGCGGCTATGGATTGACCTCTCAATACTGATCAGCTGCAAACGTTGAGGGTACCTGCATACAACAGTTAGCAATAAAACACACGAAAGTGTCTTTGATCACTTTCGTTGAATTGAGGTATAATTCCAAAGAATCTCCTTGACAGGGTTTCGCAGCTGTTCTAGCTGTTCTCAAACCGGAGCGTCTCAAAGAAGACAACACGGAATGAGTGAACCAGCGAATTGAGATTCACTGATTGATGAAAAGTGATTTGAAAAACAATCGTGTACTGCTTAATATAACGTGTTTTGCAATACAACGAAGGTTTTAAGGAAAATCAATTATCAATCATGAACACCTTTTATTTTGAAACATTAATACACAGTCGATGTGCTAGAGAAAAGAATTTTAAGCACAACAACCGGTTTTCAAAGGTATCCGTCCATCCATTTCCTGGACCAAGGTTGATTCAATATTGAATCGCCCCATCGTTTCTATCCAGTTGTCACAAGTTTGATCTATTGGATAGATCTCACATGTTACCTACCAAGAGCTTGTTTGATGTTGGCTCTAGAAGGTTTTCCATCTTCATTGTGAATATGTGAACATATCACTCAGATGTTCTGGCAATACCACAAGGATAATGTGTAGGACTCTTAAGATATATTCTCACTTTCCACATTGTGTGAAACATTGAGTCTTCATTGATTGTGTCCTAGTGAGATTTATTGATGATCTCGTGGCTCTAGACTCAATAGTGCACTTTTGGTTCCTATGCCGGAGACTAGGGAGAGGGTCTCCTTCTTCAATATCAACAATCTCTAAGAGAAAGTCGATAGATTATGTAGGTTCCCCGTGAGAATGAAGCAAGTCCTTTTAAGAGGAACTTGAGTAGCTTGGGAAGTTGTAGTGCAGTGCGTCACTGGGTCCATGACGTCTTTTCTTCAATACCGGTGTTACCTTGGTAACCACCAGTAGCATATGAATTGAACCCGGTTTCTGCCCTAAGGTTGAATTATTGGTGGGCTATTTCTTTTCACCCTTTTCTCATTTAATTCTTTTTCATTCTTCAACCCCTTCAGTGCTTACCGAGACTTCATTACTAGAACCTTGTTGGGCTTATTCCAGTTCTAGCTCTATCTCAGTCCGCACTCTTCCCATTTCTCACATTTCTCCTTTTTTCTATATACCTAAGGACTCTACATTATCTAGTGGTTTGTCCCTGGGTAGATCCCTCCGGCTCTGGTGGGATCGTGGGAACGAATACCTAACCTAACCATCCTTATATCTCCATACATAAAGTAAAATGGTCGGTCTTTTGGTATTTTTCTTCCGCCTCGAAACCAATTGAAAACCATTTGAAAATCAATCAAGGTACTTGTGATATAAAATCAAATTATTTTGTACCTTAATTGTTTTTGATATTTTAGAAATGCTCCCCCTCAACATGTGTTTCAAGTATTAGAAATTAGTTTAGCATATGGAGGCAAGAGGACATTTGAAATCTTAGATTGAGAATGAAAGGTCCAATCTTTGAGTTACTTTTTTTAAAATGATCATCATCACTTCCCGATCAAATCTAGTATTTAAAATTACGTTGGATAAAACGATTTTAGGAAGGATGAGGTTTCCTTATGATTGCTCCCCCTCAATATGTGCATCGAGATTAGAAAGAGTTATGCACATGTTAGAGAGAACCTGCACTTTAAATCAAATACGTTTTAATTCCTTTTGGTTTAAGATAACTGCTCCCCCTTAACATGTGCATGGAAAAATTGAAATCGTTTGACACATGTAGGGAGGAGTGCCTGTTATTATATTTCTAAACCACTTATCGAATTATCAGTTTATATCCAATTTAAATCACAAATTCTCCCCTGATCACAATTTTCACTTTGAGATTTGTGATCTCTATTGATTTAAATTAATTTTAAAAACTTTTGAGGAGAATTGTGACTTGCTTTTGAGAAATATTTTAACTGATAAGGATCAGATTTTGAAACTTTAAACTCCATTGTTCAAACATGCATAAATATCTTTTGAAAACATAACATTAGCCAAGGTCTTGAATCAATTTGTATAAAACATTGTAAAAACATTGTTCTTTTTTATTATGCAAAAGTAAACCTTGCTCTTTAATGTGCCATATGTTTGAAAAATAACCTTTTTAATTTAATTGAAATCATTCTCCCCTCAATCAATGACATGAGTTGTTGATTGAGAAATAGATATTTTGACAAATGATAAGTCGTAATGATTTTCAAAAATAGAGTCCGAGTTATTTTCAGAGCAATTTAGTTTTCATTAGATGACAAATATTTTTCAAAAGAATTAATAGAAGGAAAAATATTTTGAAGGAAAACATTTGTCTTTTTGGAGACAAACATTTTTTATAGAATCAGAGCATGAGATTTCAAAAATTAGATTAAGCATAGCTATGTCCTTTCTTTTGAAATACGGGTTACTGCCTAAAATGACAATAAACCACCATTTTTCTCCATCTTATTTTTTTTTTAATTCGAACTTCATCTAAAGACCCGTGTCATTATTGAATGACAAAACAAAGTCCTTAGATGTTATCGAACCAGGAAAAACATGACAAAAAAAAAAAAAAAAAAAAAAAAAAACAATATTTTTGGAATTTTTCAAGATTTTTAAATTTTTATGGATTTTTGAAAATTTTATATTTTTCTATTTTCTTTTTGATGGTTTTATAATTTTGTATTTTGTTTTTGAAAAAATATATACAAAGAACAGATAAAGACAAGCACCATTACTCCTCGTCTTCCTCCAAAAGACGTTTGAGTATTTCTTGTTGAAGGCTTTTCAAGCCAAGTCGTGGAAGAATAAACTCAAAACGTTCTCTAGGAAGAGCTTTGGTGAAGATGTCTGCCAACTGATATTCAGTTCTCACGAAGTATAACTCAACCACACCTCTTTCAACTTGTTCCCTGATGAAGTGATGTCGAATGTCAATGTGCTTTGCTCTAGAGTGTTGAACATTGTTGCAGGAGAGAGCAATTGCACTTTTGTTATCACAGTACAGAGGGATTTTGTTGAATTCAAAGCCATAATCAGATAATTGTGATTTCATCCATAAGATTTGAGCACAACAAGATGACATGGCTATGTATTCATCCTCTGTAGAGGATATTGAAGTACTCATTTGTTTCTTTGAAGACCAGCTGACAAGCTTATCACCCAAAAATTGAGCACCTCCTGATGTGCTTCGACGTGTATCTTGACACCCTACATGGTCAGCATCTGCATAGGCCATTAGTGACATACCGGTGTCCTTCGAATACCAAAGACCCATGTTAATGGTTCCTTGGAGGTACCGAAAGACCCGTTTAACCGCTTCAAGGTGCTTTTTGGTAGGCTTAGCCTGGTATCTAGCACACATGCATACAGCGAACAGAATATCATGCCTACTGGCTGTGAGGTACATCAGGGATCCAATCATACTATGATATTTCGTTTGATCAACCATTATTCCTGAGTGGTCCTCATCTAGTTTGGTACGCTCCACCATGGGAGTGTCAACAGGGTCACAAGAATCAAATCCAAATTTCTGTAAAATTTCATTAGCATATTTAGATTGATTGATAAAAATGCCTCCGGGACTTTGTGAAATTTGTAATCCCAAGAAAAATGACATTTGTCCCATCATTGACATTTGAAATTTAGAGCCCATCTCCTTAGAAAAGCGGTCACATTCATTGGGGTCAGTCGAGGCAAAAATAATATCATCAACACAGATTTGAACGTGAATTAAGTGTTTTCCTGACTTTCTGGTGAACAATGTCGGATCAACTGCTCCCTTGCTGAATCCAGTAGATAAGAGGAACTTTGACAGAGTATCATACCACGCCCTTGGAGCTTGTTTTAGACCATAGAGAGCCTTCTTTAAGCGATAGACATGAGTGGGATGCTTTGGATCCACAAAGCCTTCTGGCTGGCTGACGTATACCACTTCCTTTAGATCTCCATTAAGAAAGGCAATCTAAATATCCATTTGATAGACCATCATATTCTTACTAGCAGCATTAGCCAGGAAGATTCTGATTGCCTCGAGACGTGCAACTGGAGCAAAAGATTCTTCAAAGTCAATACCCTCCTCTTGACGGTATCCTTTGGCAACTAGTCTTGCCTTGTTCTTCAATACATCACCATGTTCATCAATTATCACTTTGAAGATCCACTTGAGAGCTATAATCATAGCACAGTCAGGAGCTGGTACTAATTCTCATACATTTAAACAATTGAACTCATGAATTTCATCTTGCATTGCATTGAACCAGCTATCCTCAGTCATTGCTGATTTAACATCTTTTGGTTCGACCTTAGATAATACGGAGTTGAAAAAGCACCACAAGGCATCAGTTGCAAGTTGTTTACGAGTGGATACTGGACGAAAGGGATTCCCAATGATATTGTCCAATGGATGGTTATGTGTCCATTTTCTAAGATGTTCGTGTGGTTGTTATTGAGGAATTGAAGTAGCAGAGTTTGGATCTCCTGATGAAGATGGTTCTGAAGTTGGTTCAGGAGCAAATATGTTCTCAAATGGAGCATCTTCGGGAGTAGCAAAAGGGTTATCTCCATCAATGGAGCCAGACACATTTTCATGATGTACACTTGATGATTGAGGATTTGAAGATGAGGATGAGAGATCTGCAGTAGGCGCTTCTTGACTCAGTGACATCGAAACTGATGAGTTATCTATGTTGGCTGGGTTAGGAACAACCTCTGTGGATGGATTTGACTGATCATTTGCAGTAGGCTCATAGAGTTCATCAAACATTAGATAAAATAATTTCTTCAAATCATCTTCTGAAGGGGGTACATATGAAATTGCTGGTGAGGGATTTTGTACAAGAGAAGAACTAATGGGGCAACTTAATGAAGGTTGTGATGCGGGTCAAGAACTTGATTGTCCTGGAGCCATTTGACCGGTCAGCTCATCGAACGTAATGTGAATTGTTTCCATGATATTTCGGTATCCTTTTCTATTTGGTGCATATCCTACAAACACTCCAATGTCCACTTTAGCTTTTATTTTACCTAAATATTGACCCTCATTAGTTGGATAACACAAAGCACCAAACACACAAAGGAAGGATAGATCAGGTTTTCGATTGTGGACAAGGTCATATGGAGTTTTTCCATGAGTTGTGTGAATTAGGGATCGATTTTGGGTGTAGCATGCAGTGGAAATGGCTTCAGCCCAGAGAAATGTTTAAACCTTTGAATAAATCAGCATTGTTCTTGAGGCTTCCACAAGAGTTCGATTTCGTCTTTCAACTACACTGTTCTGTTGAGGAGTTCGTGGAACACTTCTTTGATGACTGATTCCAATACTTTCATAAAACTCACTAAGTTCTTTATTAACAAACTCGGTTCCATTGTCAGTTCGGATGATTCTAACAGTCTTGTTAAGTCGAACCTGCAGCTGTTTGATAAGTTTAATGATGACATCTGGAATTTCATCCTTTGTCCTCAAGAACTTAACCCAAGTGAATCGAGAGTAGTCATCAACCACGACTAACACATATTTCTTCCCGTTAACTGTTTGCACTCTCATAGGTCCGCATAAATCCATATGAATAGTATGAAGAACTTCTATAACTGAGTTTGTGGGTTTGGGTTTGTGGGCATATTTCCTGCTTTTTCCTAATTGGCGTGCTAAACAAAGATGATCCTTTTCATACTTTAATCTAGGTAAGTTCAAGTGATTGAGACGACGATGCCATAACCATGACTTTGTTTTTGAAGCCTTTGACAACAAGCATATTGGAGAAGACTTCATCATATCTTCGATAGAGATGGTGTATAGGTTTGTGCCACGTGTTCCTCTTAAAATTTCCACACCATCAAGTTCTCTAACGAAGCAAGTATGTTTTCTAAAAGCTACCTCTAGATCAGAATCACAAAATTGACCAACAAAAAACAAATTATGACCAAGACTTTCAACATAGTATACCCTGGAGATCACACTACTTCCAACAACATAATATCCATAACCCAAAATAGCACCAAAGTGATCATTTTCGAATCTAACAGTCCCGATGAATTTGCTCACGAAGTTCACGAGCCATGACCGGTCTCCAGTCATATGCTTGGAACAGCATGAGTCCAAGTACCACAGAACGATTTAAACGACCTGCAGTTGAACACAAACAAGAATGGATAACTGGATAATTGGGATCCCTATGCAAGAATGGGTTCCACTTGGTTAGTAACAGTAATTGGAACACCCACATCAGAAGCAGAATCAATGGAATCATTAGGGATAGATGCAGTGCTAGTGTACACATTAGACCTATTCAAAGTATGTTCACTTCTTAAAGGAATAGTTCTACAGGTAGGAATCCATTTCCTACTGGGCATTGACTTAGATAATTTAGGGCACAACTCATTAAGATTAAATTTGCGGCCAGTAGGTATCAACTGATAACCTACATTACTAAATTTTCTTCCCGTGGGTTTCCAATGTTTTCTAACCTTTTTCCACCATTGCTTTCTAGCCTTCTTAACTTGATTGTTGGCATTAACGATTTTAACTGGGTATTTAACAGCATTAATCAAATCATTCACACCACATACATGATTAGTAATAGAAACCAAGAAATCATCATTACATGTTTTGCCAAAAGTAGCAGAATTCGCATTAATTACAGCATGCTTAGAGCTAACACTAGAATCAACACGATTCGTTTTATTCAACATAGTTTCATTCTTCCTAAGGTGATCTTCTACTATCTTCCACTGAACATTCCTAGCTTGCAAGGTCCTATCATTCTTTGTGTTGCCTTGAGGCTTTGACCTGCTCGCTTTGCTGTCACTTTTTACTCCTGTAGAGGGAATGGGAACATTAGTTGGTTTTGCTACTTTTTGCATTTCAGGTTTAGAAGTGCTGGGATCTGAACTACTTGAAGGCATATTAAAGTTCACTTTCTTAATACTGGGCATAAAATGGGTTGCATTCCTAGCACTAGGCATAGAACAAGGCATCACAGCTTTATCTTTCTCACATAAGGATTTAGGGAATGTTGCTCTTAAACATTCTAACAGCTCCTGAGATTGTTTGGCATATAAGCATGCATACCTAAATTCACTATCAAGTGGCTTATTTAAGCTATCCTCTTCTACAATCTCTCGGAGACATTCTAGACTATCCTTAAGGTGACAGAAATAGTTATGAAACACAAGTTCGTTATTTCTAAGATGAGGAGGAATGTATTTAACAGTCACAGAATATTTAGAATCAGCATGTGACTTTGATGCAACATTCTCATTAAAGACAAGTGGCATTTTTCCTTTTACCTGACTATTCAGATTCTCAATTTCCTTTTGTAACGAAGTTATTTTTTCATTGTTTTTGTCACGAGTGACTTTCATTGAATCGTATAACTCTTTGAAGTGTCGTTTGACCTTTTCATTTTCTTCTAGAAAACTCTCATTTTCTTGTTGTAATACATTAATGATGTTTTGAAGATGAAAGTTTTGAGAAAATTGAGAATCTAAAGGAGGCGGCATTTGGGAGCCAGTCACATTGTTCTTTTCACCCTTTAATTGTGAAATTTGGGTTTTTAACTTTCTGATCGTGTTACAGTGAGCTCGCATCTGTTCATCACGTTTGTTTATTTCAAAAATTGCATCAAACTCTGGAACATCCGAGGATATCTTGATGTTTGAGGTTTTAACATTTTCTTTGAGATGTTGATAATTTAGTTGCAAATCAAAATGTTCAACTTCCAATTTAGAAAAGTGTTTTACCAAATTATTGTGATCATCCTGGTCAATTTTCTCATTTAGTTTTGAGTTTTTGTTTTCAAGCTCAATGACACGATCATGGGAAACTTTTAAAGCAACAGATAATTCATGAAATTGAGAAGCAGTAATAGAACACTTAGTAATAGTGTAGAACACATCTTGAGCAACACATTGAGAGATCAGATTATCATTAATGATGTGCAGATTCTTTATCTCAATTTCATTACTCTTAAGCACACGTTCATAATTATTTACTTTTTTCCATTTCTTTAATCTCTGTGTCTATCCCCTTTTTAAGACTCTCAAATTGACTTTTTAATTGTTTAAAGAAAGGCATGACCTTAGTTAAATAGCATTCTTTAGTTTGCTCAAAACCCCTTTCCCCTTCAGTTATCCCTGTAGGTGTGATTCTCTTCTTACAAGTCTTCTCAAAATCAACGAATAGTTGATAAACAACATACAGGCTGATTAAGGTCTTGCTCTTAGTGGAAAGAGTTCTAGGAACTAAATGCATTGGTGTATTCGGAGGATACACAGTAGCTGGACGCACTTTCCTAAGGGGAGTGTTTGTTTCAACAAGATTATCTGCTTTTTGCTTATCCATATCCTTTTTCCAGAACACTTGTTCAGGCGTTAATAGGGTTTGAGGCTTAAACTTGTTCAGGGAAATCCAATTTTCTTTAGTGTAATCATGGGGTTTGACCGTTATGTTTTGCTTTTTACACTCAGAATCTTCTAGCTTCTTATCCATTTTCTCCCTAGAGGCATCTTCTAATTGAATATCTTCCACAGTGCACTCAGCACAACTAGGTTTCTGTCTAGGTTTAAGAATCTCATTGCCATCATAGATTACATTTTGAGCTGCTTTAGCTTTAATGCAGGCCTTAGGATTTGGTTCATCTACTAGAGCAACACTATGCTTATCACTTTAAACTCTATGCTTAGTGATCATGTGAGCAGTCTGAATGCTGTTCCCCTGTACGTACAACTTGTTTTCAAGTTTTTTCTTTAAAGTTTTTAGGTTGGAAAATTCATTTAAAAGTTTTGATTCCTTAGCATTAAATTCATGTTTAAGCACTTTAACATTTTCTTGAAGTTCTTGCTTTTGCTTAACAGTTTTGTTTAGTTTGTCTTTTAATGAATCTAGCTCTTGTTTTAATATTTCTTCCCTAAAATTACTTTTTCTAATAATTGTATGCATTTGGTCATCCATTTCCTGCTCACGGGTAGTTAACTCAAACTTAGCACGTTGTTCATAAATGGCAACTTGTTTTTTATAGGCATTCAGTTCAGAGATAACAGAATCATCAGGGGCACATGCAGTGTATTCATCAAAAACATAGTCATCATTGACTGCAGAAGATGCATCACTTGTTACGATCTCACTTTCACTTTGTATCACATATTGATCATATGGGACAATATTACTGTTACCCACATTATCTATATTTGATTCATTAGTTTCATGTGATTGTACTTTGTTATGCATCTCCTGCTCATCAACTTCATCGTATAGTTTTAATACCTCTGAAATGATTGAGTCTTTGGATGGACCAGCCTGTTGTGGTGATGAGACCTTTGGAGAGACCAATGGTGAAATGCTAGCCATGAAGATTGTCTGGGCAGTAGGTTCATCATCGACATCAGAGTCAAATGCCTCACAGTCAGCAACTTGAAAGGCATTTTGATGATTGTGACCTATTTCCTAAATTGGCTGCTCATCCACATCAGCATCATAGGTTTTGGCATTTCCCTCAGCAAGAAATAGCAACTCTTCTTCATCCAAAACCGCTCCACTGTCCTGAGCTTGCACCAGCAGCATCTTGTCCCTGAAATACTCTGCATTTTGAGGTCGTTTTGGAGATGTGCAGTTCCTTGCAATATGTCCTTCACCACCACAGTTGTAGCACTTGATTGGCTTTCCTTGTCCTTGATTTGCATTCCTTCCATGGTTCTGATTAGCCACATACCCTCCACCTACTCCACCCTTTCCTTGTTCATACTTTCTTCCTTGCACAGGTTGCACCATGATCTTACCATCTCTGACAATAGCATGATTGTATAGATTGGATGCAGTTCTGATATCATTGTTAGTGTGTGGAGTGAGGTTCAGATTTTGCTTAACCATTAGAGCCAGTTGATTGATGATATCTTCCATGATCGTGTTTCCATCAGGTGGTTTATACCCTGGATCTAGAATGAGTTTGTGATTACCATTACCAGTAGGTATGACTTGAGATGCTTTGGTGGTTATTCCTACATTGGTGTAAAAGGCTGTTGAATCATTTGACGAACTTGCATTACCATAATTTGAATTGAATTTTTCCAATATCATTCATTCAAACATAGCATGTCTCTCATTCTGAAGCAAGTACGCATACAATTGCTCATAGTTAGTGTTCCTCAAACCTTTTGTTAACTTGAATGAAATGACAAATTTGTGCCATTCGGGATTCATGTTGTTCACAAACTTTGAGTTTAACTGAATATTTGGCATAGTCATTTTGATATTCCTCATGTCATTCACAAGCTTGTGGAACCTCACGTAATATTCAGTGACACTTTCCCCTGGTTTCATCTTAAAGTGCCCAAAGTCATCATACAGTTGAGATTCTCTGTCTTCTTTGGTTAATTCAGAACCAGAGAGAAGCATCTTGACATTGTCCCAAACTGCTTTGGCTTCAGTGTTGTGATTGATTAACTTGTAGACGTCCTTTGGCAGACCCTGAAGTACAATGTTTGAGGCCCTAATATCCGCATCATATCTCTTTTTCTCCTTATCAGAAAGTTCATCATATGTCTTTGGTCTATCCAATCCTAATGTCACTGAGCCATCAGCAGCAGTTTGAAGTATGTCTCTGGTAGTCTCAATCTGGTAAGGTCCTTCATCAATTAATTTGAGAATGTTAACCCCATTTTCCTTACCCAAGTAGTACAATCTGATTCGTTGAGCCCAAGAGTCATAATCAGTTCTGTCTAGCATGGGTGGACAAGTATCTGATCCTGCTGCTTGAACGTCCTCAGCTACAGAAGAGACGATAGTAGGTACGTTGTTAGACATGATTCCAGATTCTACGGGATTTTACTATTCTTTGATTAAACCTGGAAATTTATTCTTTCACGGGATTTTACAAAATCAAAAGAACAACCATAAAATATAGCACGAAGAAGTGACAAGTCTCAATAGAAAAGTAGTGAACTTGACAAGTCGCACCCTAACTAACTCGCTTAGAGATCAACTCGCTTAGTGGACAACACGCTTTGAGGTCAACGCGCTTAATAGACAAGTCGCATAAAGGGACAACTCGCTTAATAGCCAAGTCGCATAAACCAACTCGCTCAGATCACAACTCGCATAGAACACAAGTCGCTTAAGAGACAATTCGATTTCAAAGAAGCTAGCTTAGGTGACAACTCGCTTAAGTATCAACTAGCATAAGTGACAACTCGCTTCTGGCAACACCTCAACTCGCTTCGAAGAAACTTTATACGAGACTCAACTCGCTTAGGACAACTTTCAAAAAACAACCACTTTACAAGCCAAAAGAAACCCAACCACGATGATTCAAGCCTTCCAATTCAAAACCTAAGCACATGTGATGATTCTAAACACAAAAGTACAATCAAAATCCAAACTTTAATGCTAGAAATGATCCAAATAAATCAAACTATACTAAACACTTTTAACCCCAAAAACCTTATGAAATCCACTAAAACAAAGAGCATGAAATATGAGTGATCAAACCATGGCTCTTGATACCAATTATAAGCTATTGGATTTCACAAACACATCACACCATGATTCAAAGTGGGCGTATAAATGGTTTAGAGAGAGAAAGTTTTAGAGAGAGAAAGAGAAGAGAGTTGGGAACTATGTGAAACAAAGAAAAATGGTATTCAAGCTCCAACCCTCTACCTCCCAAGGTAGAGGGTATTTATAGTATTTTACAAGACTCGCCTCCTACGGGCTGTGGATCAGGCATACAATGGGTAAAGACCCGTCCATCCTCCACAGTGTTACTTAACTAACTACTTATTATCATAACTTGACTACGACTACGAGCTTTCTAATGAATACATATACTTGAGGTGACCGACTCTTTAACTAAAGGATTTTCTAAATCCTAACAATTGTAGGTTCGGTAACCCTTCCGGTTTGGTGCATAACCAACAAAAACTCCAATGTCCGCCTTAGCTTTCAATTTACCCAAATCTTGGCCTTCATTGTTAGGATAGCATAAGGCACCGAACACACGTAGAAACGAAAGATCAGGTTTTTGGTTGTGGACAAGTTCATAAGGAGTTTTTCCATGAGTTGTATGAATTAGGGAACGGTTTTGGGTGTAGCATGCAGTGGCAATGGCTTCCGCACAGAGAAACATTGGGGCCTTTGAGAATATAAGCATAGTTCTTGCAGCTTCTACAAGAGTTCGATTCCGTCTTTCAACTACACCGTTCTGTTGAGGAGTGCGAGGAACACTTCTTTGGTGGCTGAAACCAATGCTTTCATAGAACTGACTTAGGTCTTTGTTTACAAACTCAGTTCCATTATCTGTTCGGATAATTCTGATTGTTTTATTAAGCCGGACCTGCAATTGTTTAACAAGTTTGATGATGACGTCGGGAGTTTCATCCTTTGACCTCAAAAACTTAACCCAAGTAAACCGAGAGTAGTCATCAACCATGACTAATACATACTTTTTCCCGTTTATAGTTTGAACTCTCATTGGTCCGCACAAATCCATATGAAGAGTATGAAGAACTTCCATGATTGAGTTAGCAGGTTTAGGTTTATGAGCATATTTCTTGCTTTTTCCCAATTGGCCAGCTGAACAAAGATGATCTTTTTCATACTTTAATTTGGGCAAGCCTTTTACGAGGTCCTTTCTAGAAAGATCATTTATGGTTCCGAAGTTCAAGTGATTGAGATGACGATGCCATAACCATTACTTTGATTTAGAAGCCTTTGACAACAAGCAGATTGGAGAAAACTTCATCATATCTTCGATAGAGATCGTGTATAGATTAGTTCCACGTGTTCCCTTTCAAATTTCAACACCATCTAGTTCTCTAACGAAGCAAGAATGTTTTCTAAAGGCCACTTCCAGATCAGAATCGCAAAATTGCCCAAAAGAGAACAAATTATGACCAATACCTTCAACGTAATATACCCTGGAGATCACACTATCTCCAAACACATAGTCTCCATAACCCATGATGGCTCCAAAATGGTCGTTCCCAAATCTAACTGTACCGATGAATCTATTCACAAAGTTCTTGAGCTGTGAGTGATCTCCAGTCATCTGCTTTGAATAGCCTGAGTCCAAATACCACAGAACGATTTGTACGACCTGCAGTTGAACACAGACAAGTATGGATGACTAGATAATTTGGATCCCCATGAGAGAATGGGTTCCGTTTGGTTAGTACATGATATTGGAACACCCACATCAGCAATAGAAGATATGACATCATTAGTAGTGGATGCAAGACTAGTAGTGGCAGTGGACCTATTTGAAGTGTGACAACTTCTTAAAGGTATGATTCTACCAGTAGGCTTCCATTTCTTAGTGGGCATTGATCTAACTAATTTAGGGCACAATTCATTCAATTTGAATTTCCGGCCAGTAGGTTTCCATTGATAACCCACATTTCTAAATTTTCTTTCTATAGGCTTCCAATAATTACTAAACCTTTTCCTAATAGGCTTCCAGACATCCTTAACCTGTTTAGAATTTTTTATGATTTTGACTGGAGATTTAACATAATTTTTCAACTCATTCACAACACATTCATGATTAATACCAGAAACCACACATTCATTACATGTTTTGCAAATAGTAGCAGAATTCGAATTATTTACAATACGCTTATAGCCAATACTAGAATCAACACGATTCATTTTATTCATCTCAAACTTATTCTTCCTAGGGTGTTCTTCTACTTTCTTCTCTACAACACTTTTGGCTCGCATGGTCCTATCTCGCATTGTATTGCCTGAAGGATTTAACCCGCTAACCTTAGTGTCACTGATTGCTCCTGCAGAAGGAACGACGGGAATATTAGTTGGTGATACTACTCTTTGCATTTGTGGTCTAGAAGTGCTGGGATCTGATACTTTATGAGGCACATCAAAGGTCACATGCTTGACTTTAGGCATTGAACTGGGCATAACTACTCTATCTCGCCTAGTACCCGATTTAGGACTTGTGACAATTACATATTCTAAGAGTTCCTGAGATCGTTTGGCATCCAAAATTCAATGCTTTTAAATAATATTAATATTAATATAATATTAATATTAATATTTAAAACAAATTTATTAAACATATTAATATGATAATAGGATGGTGATAAATCAAGAAAGCCATGTTAGAGAGATGAAGAGAGTAGAGAGGGTGTTCTAGAGAGAGTTAAAACCAAATAATGAAAGGTTAGATTAGAAGCATCACCCCTTCCAAGGATGGAAGGGGTATTTATAGTTACAACCTAAACGTCCTTCTGTCGGACTGTGGATCAGGTATACAGTGGGTAAAGACCCATCCTTCCTCCATGGTGTTACTCTAAACTAATAACTAAGCTAATGACTAACTAATAAACAAGTAAATAACAATATGTCTATGAGCTAACTTATGCTAGATAATATTTGGGGTAAACAATCTCCCCCTAAGGGAGGTCACCCCATGATTTACATTTTGAATCCTAGCATTCTATTTTGTCTTTAGTTCTATGCTCGTAGACTTCAATTCTTCACTTCTGCAATCTTTGTGCTTTAGCAGTGATTCATCATAGTCTGATTATTTTGTACATTCAGTGGAGGTCTATGAACTGATCCACATCTTGATGATCTTCGAGCTTTCTTTGAGATCATCAACCACATTAAATCTTTGGATCACCCTTTATTGTGTTGCCATCATGTGAAGTTGTAACTTTTGGACCGACATGCTCACACTTTCTGGATCATGACATCTCTTCATCAGAGTAGCGGAAGCATCTTTGTTGTATGTCTTTGATGGTCATGATTTTCTTCAATTAAGTGTGAATGCTGTGAGCATGATGTTGTGAATTGACTTCTCAATATCGATCAGCTGCAACCGTCCAATGTTCCCACAAACAGTTAGCACTAAAACACACGAAAGTGTCTTTGTTCACTTTCGTTGAATATAGTTGCAAGAACCACAGTTCCCCATTGATCAGTATAAATAATGCCTGTGATCAGGTAGAATTCTGAAGAATCACCTTGACAGGGTTTCGCAGCTTGATCTAGCCGTTCTCAAACCGGAGCGTCCCAAAGTAGCAACACGGAGTGAGTGAACCAGCAAATTGAGATTCACTGATTGATGAAAAATTGATTTGAAAACAATCGAGTATTCCTTAAGAGAAAGAGTTTTGCAATACAATGAAGGTTTTAGAAGAAAGATTAATTTTCAATCAGAAACACTTTTTGTATTTGAAAATGAATACACATTCGATGTGCTAGAGAAAATAAGATTTGCACATCGAACGGTTTTTCCAAAAGTATTCGTCAATTCATTTCCTGGACCAAGGTTGATTCAAGATTGAATCTCCCCATCATTTCTATCCAGTTGTCACAAGCTTGATCTTTAAAAAAGATCTCACATGTCACCCACCAAGAGCTTGTTTGATGTTGGCTCTAGAAGGATTTCCATCTTCATCATGAATATTTAACATATCACTCGGATGTTCTGGCAATACCGCAAGGATAATGCGTAGGACTCTTAAGATATATTCTTACTTTCCACATTGTGTGAAACAGCAAGTCTTCAAAAATAATGTGTCCTAACGAGATTTATTGATGATCTCTTGGCTCTAGACTCAATCGTGCACATTGGTTTCCTGTGCCGGAGACTAGGGAGAGGGTCTCCTTCTTCAATATCAACAATCTCTAAGAGAAAGTCGATAGATAATGTCGGTTCCTCGTGAGAATGAAACATACCCATTTAAGAGTAACTTGAGTAGCTTGGGAAGTTTAGTGCAGTGCGTCACTGGGTCCATGACGTCTTGTCTTCAATACCGGCGTTACCTTGGTAACCACCAGTAGCATATGACTTGAACCCGGTTTCTGCCCTAAGGTTGAATAAATGGAGGGCTATTTCTTTTCACCCTTTTCACATTCAATTCTTTTTCATTCTTCAACCCCTTCAGTGCTTACCGAGACTTCATAACTAGAACCTTGTTGGGTTTGTTCAAGTACTAGCTCTGTCTCAGTCCGCACTCTTCCCATATTCTCATTTTTCTCCTTTTTTCATCATACCTAAGGACTCCTACACTATCTAGTGGATTGTCCCTGAGTAGATCCCTCCGGCTCTGGCGGGATTGTGGGAACTAATACCTAACCTCACCATCCTTATAACTCCAATGCATAAAGTAAAATGGTCGGTCTTTTGGTACAGTTCATTCCTTCTCGAAACCAATTGAAAAATCATTTGGAAAATCAATCAAGGTACTTGTGATATAACATCAAAGCATTTTGTACCTTAATTGATTTGATCATTTAGAAATGCTCCCCCTCAACATGTGCATATGATTTAGAAATTGTTTAGCACATGGAGGCAAGAGTTCTTTGAAACAATTTCATGATCACAATTTCCATGGAAAAATCCTTATGATTTTCTTGGTAAATTCTCCCCCTCAAAATGTGCATTGGTTATTTGAAATCATTTAACACATAGAGGAAGGAGGTTTTTGAAGAACTTTCACGATCACATTTGCCATTAAGAAACCATTAGAAAATCAATCAAGGTACATTATGTTGAAACATAAAAGCTTTTGTAACTTGATAGTTTATTTTCTTTTGAAATGCTCCCCCTCAATATGTGCTTCGAGATTCGAAAGCGTTTAGCACATATGGGAGAGTTGCATGCACAATTGAATCAAGTGATCACCTTTTATCAGATTTCATAACTAAATCACAAATTCTCCCCCGATCAAAAATATCAACCCCTTTGAGATTTTGGATCTCAAGTGATTTAATTAGGTTTATAAAACATGGGAGAAAATGTGGTCCGGTTTAAATACTCATCTTGTTTTTAGATAAATGCTCCTCCTCAATCATGTGCATCATGTATTAGAAATCGTTTGTCACATGGAGGCATAAGTGCTTTTAAGGACTAAAACCAATTCCATTTAAACAAATTTGAGATTTAAATCACGATCTCTCCCCCGAAAAAAAATTTCAAACCATTTGAGATTTGTGATCCCAAATGATTTAAATCATTTAGAAAATTTTGGGGAAAGACGTGGCTTGATTTAATTTTGAAATAACTGAAAAGGAACAGTTTTAGACAATAAAGATTGTTAGTGTCAGGTATGATTGTTTTAAGAGATCTTTAAGTAAAATAAAACAATTTCACAATCAAACAAGAACAGAAAAAAATTCATTTTGAAAGATCTTTGAGTTTTAAAGAAAATCATACCATGACATAACATTAAATCTTTAGATCACCACTTTATAACATACAAACGGAATTTTTGATGAAATATCGTTTGAAAATATTTAAGATTGAAATCACTCTCCCCCTCAATCGATGACCGTAGTCGTTGATTGAGTGAGTTAAGTTTTGATAAAATGAAGTCCGATTGATTTCCAAAATTTTAAGTCCGTTTTATTTTCAAAACAATATTTTTCCATTTTTAAAACAATATTTTCAAAATTGTTGAAAAATGGTATTATTCGCTACTTGTCTTGTACAAAGATACGTTAGGTGGTTGTTGGATCGATATACTTTAATCAAAATAACTTTAACTAGCTTGTTAAGGTTTAATAACCTCGGATAAATCCTAATTTATTAACAAAGAAACACTGAGCAATCTTTATCAAGTACGCGGAATTTACTTAACAAAGCTAAGAAGAATAACTTTTATTATAAACTCTAAATCTGCTTATTATGCAGATACTCTATTACAACTCTAAGATAATCGAACTTTTCTCTAAAACACTAATTCGTAATCTCTAAAACTCTTTTTGGAATCGTACCTCTAATGCCAATCTAGGAGTCCTTTTATAGGCTCAAGGATATCCTAGTCGGTTTACAATTTGTATTCTTGCACGACAAGTAATCTAAACATGGAATACAATACTTTCCATAAACGAATATAACAGTTCTTTGTTCTTGCAGTACTTTGACTTCATGGTGCAGTACTTTGACTTTGTCTTTAGCAGTACTTTGACTCTTTGACTTCTTTCAGTACTTTGCAGTTTACAGTACTTTCATATCTTCAGCACTTTCATATCCCAACAATCCTCCCCTAACTTGAATTCTACTTGCTTGACTTCAAGTTCCTTTGTGAATATATCTTTAACAGCTTCATCTTTAAAAACGGATTATTTCTTAGTCTTTAGATTATATCTCTGTAATATCTGTACTTGTCAAAGTATCTCTTAGAATTGTTCTTTTCACAGCAGCATCCAGCAATCTCCATCTTTTCAGCAACACAGCAACATATGACAAATTGTACATTAATTCAGTTTAAGTTGCATACTATTCTCATCACTTCCAAGTGAATCATTGAAAATTTAATGGATTTAGATCTCTTTACCAAAGCCATTATCTCTGGAGTTGCCAAATGTTTTGGTGTGTAACACCATGGTACATTGATAACCATATGATTTTTAGCAAACCACCAGCTATCAACAGATTTGTTTTGTCTTTACCAAAAGTTGTACCCTTCTGGACTAGTTAGTTCTTCTATCTAATGGTGAACTAATTACCAATAATGGTTTTTCCACAGCCTTTACCACAAGCCATTTTCTTGTGGGCTAGCCAACTCTTCACATTACTGATATGGTGAGTTGATTACCATCCAACTTATTAGCAAGTTGTCAACTAAAAACGGATTTGATATATCTTTACCAGAGCCGTTTGCTCATGGATTAGTCAATCCTTTTGTAACCACGGTGGATTGATAACCTATTGATGTTATCATCACAAAAACCATTTATTTAACCTTTATTTCAAAATATTTATTACTTAGCAAAAGGTTTCTTCTAAAATTCATTTAACTGGTTTATTTCTGCAAACAGTACTTTGATAAAAGTACTGTCTGATCAGCAGTACTTTGAATAAAAGTACTGATTTATCAAAAAGTATTTATTCAAATAAAATTCATACCAGTTATTGATCATCTTCAGCAATGGTAGTCCAGTTTATAAACAAGTTGATAACCATGCAAGCAGTTTCATTATCCTCTTCTACTTCCAATCCATGCTCTAACATTCTTCTCATGAGCTCAACTGTGAGAGGGTATCTTCTTTCTTCAAACATATGTATCATTGTTCCATTTTCCAGCTCTAAAACATGAACTCCAGACTCTTCAAAGAATCTCCAACAAACAATTTCCCAGTTTTCTTGATTCTTCCAAATATCATCAGTGCTCTCTTCTTCAGTTTCCCATACAGTTATGAGATCACCATGTAAAACTAAACCAATCCCTTCTAATGGATTATTTTCAAAGTAAGCCTTCACCACATTATATAAGTAGAATAGATCAACTCTATCTATAATGTGCAGTAAATCCCATAGCCTTTTGAAAACTTTGAAGCTTTCATCTTCTTTATGAAATATCATGTAATCTCCATCCTTGGATTTCACAACTTCAAAAACACTAATCTTTGATCTGTTCATCTTCATGTCATCATCTTCCTTTGTATAATCAAAATCTACCACTCTGAGATAATTCTTTAATTCATCACTAGTCTCAGATCTTAATTCAACTTTTTCTTTCTTTGAAAATTGAACATCTGTAACTTCAGTTTTCCTTTTTCTTTTCAAATTCTTCTTTCTTTCAGCTTCAGTCCAAGTAGCTTCTTCTCTAAAATCTTTAATGCCTGCAACAACTTTTTTATAAGCTTCTCTCTCAGCATCATACAGTCTTTTCATATCAACATAATTCAGCTTCTGCAATCCTTTATATCCTCTGCTTTTTAAATATTCCATCATTGCATTCCTTTCTTTAGCTAAATTAGGTCTTCTTGACATATATCTAACAGGAGTAGGTGACTGTAATGGTTCAGCAGCTTCAGCATCTAATTCATCTTGTACCTTTTGAGCTGCTTCTCTATTCTGAGCTTCTTGAGCTTCCTGAGCTTTTCTATCTTTAGCATCTAACTCTTCTTGAAGCTTTCTAGCTGCAGCTTCATTCCTAGCAACTTCAATTGCTCTAAGTTCTGCCAAAGTTAATTTCTTTTTCTTGGTTTCAACCAGAACACTTTTCCCTTTATCTTTCAGATCAATTGCAGGTTGAGAAGTTCTTTGTTGTTCTTCTTCTTGTACATCTCTAATAGTAACTCCTCCTCTTGGTTGTGACAAATCACCTAAAATAGTAGCAATGAATTCATCATCACTTGCAGAATGAATAGGTTTGAATGTAGCTTCCTCCTCTTCTTGTATAACAGTTGTAGAAGGACCAGCTTCTTCTTCAAAATTCAATACTCTTGGTGTTATTACCTCTTGTCTAGAAGTATCTTGAAAAGCAACACTTTGATGTTCAGTACCTTGATCATCAGTACCTTGAACATCAGTACCTTGAACTTGTTCTTCTTCCTCAGTATCTGAAAATAATCTTTTCTTCAGTACCTTCAGATTCTTTCTTTTTTGTAACATCTTCTTTCAAATTATCTTTTTCTAAATTCCTCCCCAAGTTGACAGAAGATGGTGTAGGAACCTTTTTGCGTTTCAATTCCTTTCGAAGTTGCTTACGGCGTTTGTTTTCTTCTTTAACCCATAAGTTGTAACCTTGAATATATGGTTTAATAAAATTCCGTAACCACATATACTTACGTTTCAACTTCTTAAGCGCTTTAGCTTGCTCTCCAAAAGATTTCTTCAACCTTGTCAATTCTCGAGTTAAAGCATAATTGTTGAGAACTTGACCTTCAGGAGCCAGAGAAACGTCATTTCCTTGAGATTGTGAGTGAACTTCTTGTTGAGATTCGTGTAGAGATGGTGGAGGTGTAACAGCAACATGTTCTGGAGGAGCAGTACTTTGCTGAGAAGCAGTACCTTTTGATGTAATACCTTGTGTGTCAACACTCGGTGATGCATATCTTTGAGAAGCAGCACTCCTAGAGGCAGTACTTTGTGAAGCAGTGCCATGTACAGAAGCAGGACCTTCACTTGCCTCATCCTCTCCAGCTTCATCACGTACAGCTTGAACAACTTCCAGCATTGTAGTAGTCAATGGAGTATCTCCTCCTCTGAACAAATCACTTCGCCTAGCCATAAATGTAAAAATTTTGGCTTGTTGCACAATGACAGGTAACAAATCAGCAGGTTTTGGAACATCAGCCAATTGCTTGTTTAAGAAAACCTGTACAAACCTTGGGTACATCAACCATTTTGACCCAGATGATATATGTGAAAGCATCCCATCCAAAATAAGCCTTGAAAAATTAAACACTCTGTTTGTAGCTAAACCAACCACTGCAGATGCTATATTTGACCCAAACTGCTCCCAAGAAGTACTTTTAGAACTTATGCAATGGAGCAGTACATGAATCAAAAACTTCCATTGAGGACAGAATAATGCTTTCTTGAATGTTTGTTCTGTCAAAGACCCTTCATAACCAAGATCCCTAAAAGTATCCCAAATCAGTTGCTTGTCAAATCGAATAGCCCCTTCTTCATCACCAAATAATAAATCTTCTCGAATAGAGGCCTCTGTAATCTTGATAGTTCGTCCAGCAACTGTTGATCTAATATAATATTCATCCTCTTCCATATTATCTCTAGCATTCGCTCAAAATTCTTGTATCCAAGGTTCAATGATATCCGGCTCAACTAAAAGAGCATAACTAATTGGCGACCCAGTAAGATAGTCAATGATATCATAAAAAGCCACATTCGCCTCAGTCTTGTCCAAATTAGCCACCATATTGTGCTTTGAAACAGTTAAGCGATTCGCCATTGTTGAATAAATGAGCACAATAAAAGATATTATCGAATAGTAAAGAGATGGTGAGTATAAGATAAGTATGGAAAAGTTTCTAAGTAATAGTATGAGAGGGAAAATTGGGAAGTAGTTATTTATAGGTGGGATTTGAAAAATCACAGCCCATAATAATAAAGTTACCGTTACTATCAATTACCCATCAAATATTACCGTTGGAACAGTACTTTAATACGACAAACAGTACTTTCCACATAAGCAGTAATTTCCCAAGCAGTACTTTCAGGAAAATTAGTACTTTGCCAAAGTCCTCCATAGAAACTAAGTACACATAATTATCCTCCCCTCAAACAATACACAGGACTATACTAACACCTTATAGTCCTCCCCTCAAACATAGCTTAGTAGTTAATCATTCCAATGCTCACGACCAAGTGATTGAATCGTGACACATCAAAACCTTTTGTGAGTAAATCAGCTACATTGTCATCCGTGTGAACCTTAACCACATTAATAAGTCTATGCTCATAGCAATCTCTGATGAAGTGATGCCTAATTTGAATATGCTTGGTCTTGGAAAGATAAACTGGATTCTTTACAATACAAATGGTACTCTCATTATCAATATTGATAGGAGTATTTTTGAAATTGAACCCATAGTCCAAGAGTTGATTCTGCATCCACAAAACTTGTCCACAACAGCTTGCAGCAGCTACATATTCAGCTTCAGTAGATGATGTTGCTGCAATTGTCTGCTTCTTGCATTGCCAGGAGACTAATCTTCTTCCAAGATATTGACATCCTCCAGTGGTTGATCTTCTATCATAGTTATCACCTGCATAGTCACTATCTGAAAAAGCTTCCAAGTGAAAAGGTGACTCTTTAGGATACCACAACCCCAACTTAGGTTGTTGTTTTAAATAACAGAAGATTCTCTTTACTGCATTCATGTGAGAGATTTTTGGTGAGACTTGATATCTTGCACATAGACAAACTGCAAACATGATATCAGGCCTGGATGCAGTAAGATACATAAGAGAGCCAATCATTGATCTGTAAAGCTTGACTTCAACTGGTTGTCCATCTTCATCTTTGCCCAATGAATTGATAGATTTAATAGGTGTAGTAACAGCCTTCATATCATCAAAATTAAACTTCTTAAGTATGTCTGTAACATACTTGTCTTGACTGATAAAAATTCCTTCCTTTGACTGCTTAACCTGAAGTCCTAAAAAGAAAGTTAACTCTCCCATTGAACTCATTTGAAATTCCTTCTGCATCAGCTGCTCAAACTCCTTAACCATAGACTGTTTGGTAGCCCCAAAGATGATATCGTCAACATAGACTTGAACTAACATGATATCCTTCTTGTTTCTCTTGATAAACAAAGTCTTGTCTATAGCTCCCCTCCTGTATCCGTGTTGTAATAAGAATGTAGAGAGCCTCTCATACCAAGCTCTAGGTGCCTGATGAAGGCCATAAAGAGCCTTAACCACTTTATAGACTTTGTTTGGATGTTTAGGGTCTTCAAAACCTAGAGGTTGCTTAACATACACCTCTTATGTAATAGTGCCATAAAGAAAGGCACTATTGACATCCATCTGATAGACCTGAAAACCCATGTATGAAGCAAAAGCAAGAAATATTCTAATTGCTTCAATCCTTGCTACAGGAGCAAATACCTCATCATAATCTACTCCTTCTTCCTGTCTATAACCTTGAGCAACTAACCATGCCTTGTTTTTGATAACATTGCCTCTTTCATCTCTTTTGACTCTAAAAACCCATCTGGTTCCAATAACTCTCTTCCCATCTGGAAGATCACATAAAACCCAAACTTCTTGAAGTTTAAATTGAAGAAGTTCTTCCTGCATAGCTTCAACCCAGCTTTCTTTAGTCAATGCTTGAACAATATTCTTGGGTTCCTCTTGAGAGATGAAACAAGTAAATAAGCAGGTTTGATGGTCCTTATGATTCAGCCTATTTTATTTATACACAAAGCTAAGTAAAGCATTGTGAGGCTTTGTGAAACCCTTAGCTTTGTGTCTTGTCATAATTCCAGAAGTAGATGGACCAATGATTTGATCAGTTGGATGATTCTTATGTATCCGTAAGATTGGAGACTGTGGAACTCCATATTCATCATCCAGATTAGTATAATCAGCACCTTCATTGGAGTCGGAGAAAATACCTTCATCTCCAAGCTCATCATCAGTTTCTTCTAATCCAGGCATGATTGGATTATCCAAATCATCTAAAGTACTGTTAACAGGTGCAGCAGTACTTTGGTCGAAAGTACTGTCCAAAGTACTATGAGAGTATTCTGCAGTCTTGGTCTTCTTTGAATCTTCATAAGCTTTCCTTTGTTCATCAGTGTAAGAATGTGCTAATACATCTTGAAGAAGCATCTGATTAAGTTCCTCTTGAATAGATTGATCCTCAGCAGATAATGAGGATTGTGATGCAACAGTACTGTTTTTAGGAGAATCAATACTTTTCTTAGGAACATCAGTACTTTGTTTTGGACTTACAGGATCTTTATTAGGAACATCATCAGGTCTAATATGAACTCCATGAACAACATATTGTAGATCTTCTCCATTGTGCATAGGTTGATTTTCTTCTCTAACAGGTACATAATTCATGAAAGGAGTTAAAACCTCAAGATCAAACATCCAATCAGGACCTTTACCTTTCTCATTGTCTTGATCTTCTAAAAATTCAACATGAAGACAATCTTGAACCTTCTTAGTAACTCTGTTGTAAACTCGAAAGCCTTTACTGTTAGTGCAATAACCCAATAAGTATCCTTCTTCAGACTTGCCATCAAACTTCCCCAGATTATCAATAGTGTTCAAAATGGTGAGAGGGCATCCAAAAGGCTTCATAAAACGTATGTTGGGTTTATTGCCCATCAGCAATTCATAGGGTGTCTTCATCTGTGGTTTGGTGACAGAGACTCTGTTAAGTACATAGCATGCAGTACTTACAGCTTCTGCCCAAAATTGAATAGGTAGATGGGAATCTGCTAGCATTGTCCTTGCTGCTTCAATCAAAGTCCTATTCTTCCTCTCTGCAACACCATTTTGCTGTGGTGTTCTAGCAATACTAAACTCCCTTTTTATGCCTTTATTTTCACAAAAGTCATCCATAAGCTTGTTCTTGAATTCAGTTCCATTATCACATCTAATACCTCTAACCTTGAGTCTTAATTGGTTTTCAAGTGCTATAATCAGTGTCTGAATAGCATCAAAGGTATCATCTTTAAAACCCAAAAAGAAAACCCAACTGAATCTACTACAATCATCAGTAACAACCAAGCAGTACTTTTTCTTATTTAAACTTGCCACAGAGACAGGTCTAAATAAATCCATATGTAACAGCTCCAATGGTTCTCTAAGAGATCTTTCCTCAAGCTTCTTGCAGGAAGCTTTGTGTTGTTTACCCTTCTTGCATGCCAAGCATGATTGATTATTCTTGTAAGTCTTTGAAGGTAAACCTCTAACTAAATTGCCTTTGACCAGTTTATTGATGTTCTTGAAATTAACATGGCCCAATCTTCTATGCCATTGATGTGCCTCTTCAGATGTTGCTTTAGCCACCAAACATGTGGCTCTTCCATAGGAATGTAGACTCTTCATGTCTAAACTATACACATCATTTGTCCTTGGTACTCTAAGTACTACCAAGTCATCAGCAACAGGTTTGAAGTCAGATGAAAGAATGAGACATTCTGTGTCAGTGAATAACACAGGATGCTTTTTATCACAGATTTGAGAGACTGATAACAAGTTGAACTTTAGCTCCTTCACATATCTAACATTCTCAAAGTCAATAAGCCCTGCTTTGATAGTTCCTTTTCCAGTAATCTTTCCTCCATTGGGATCATTCCCAAATGCAACTCTTCCTCCACTAATATTTCTAAAATCAGATAGGATCTCTTTGTCTCCTGTCATACTTCCAGAGCAACCACTATCCACAATAAGATGATCTTTAAGCTCCTCTTCTGGGTTGCCCTGCACACAAAGAAAAGAGTTAGTGACTTTTAGGAACCCAAGCCATTACTGACTTGTGTTCCCCTTGTGGAGTTACAAACTCAAATTCTTTGAGTATGTAATTCCCACTATCTTTCAAATGATGATCCAAAATTATCTTATGATCTTTAACATGTGGATTTTCAAAACTTTTTGGTTTTTCAACATAAATCTCTTTTACCAGATTAGCATTTTCATGTCTCACAAAAACATCAGATTTACTTTTTGTTGAAAGTACTGTGTGTCCCTCAGCAGTACCTTCCTTCTTAACCCATTCTGGTTTAACACGTGGTTCCTGTGATCTAGATCCCCTATGTTCATTGGAGTACCTTCTAGGTTGATAGTGAGATCTCCTAGGATTCCTATTCCAAGAAGTGTGATCAGTACCTTGTGTCTGAGCAGTACTTTGGAACGTACTGTGAGATACTGAAGGTTTTGAAAAAGGTCTTCTCTGATGTGGGTATCTATGATCTGGTGAGAAGTTTCTGTGATTAACCCTATTTGAATTATTCCAAACTTGTTTGTGCTCTCTTGGTGTGTGAATGGCAGATCTGTTCTTTGGAAATTTGCTAAGGTATTCTGCGTGTCGACCACAATCTTTGATTAAATGAGTAGGACTATAACACACAAAACACACTTTTTGACCCATATGTCCAAAGTGATTTCTTCTATGTCTATGCCCAAAATTATTTTGCCTTCTTGGGGAATGATAAAATCTGTTTTGACCAAAATTATCCCCAAAAGGTTTAGCAGTACTGTTTTGAAAAGGTTTTGCAGAAGGTACTGCTTGTTGAGCAGTACTTTGTTTTAAAGGTACTGCTTGATTTTGAACATTATTTTCAACAGTTTCTTTGGGTTTTTCAGACCTAGATTGTGCTACAAGCTTCCTCCTAAACTCTAGACTGTCTACTCCAAAACGAGAAACATCAGGCCTAGAGGGTTGATGACTAATGGGATGAGGAACAGCATGATAATTAGTGTCTTTCTTATACTCTGGTGGTGGTTCACTTATTGAGCCCTCATTACTAGATGTATCTACATAGTTAATAAGTTCATCATCACTAGTGGTTAAGTCCTCAAAATCACCATCATCCTGATCACTAGGTTGGTTTTCATCTATGTTGCTAAAGTCCATTCCAAATCCTAAGCCTGTTCTAATGTAAGCCCTTCTCTGTTTTTCAACATAAGCAACATGGGACAAGCCAGATTCTCCCCAAGCAGCAAACTTAGCTAACAATTCATCTCTTTCCTTAGTCAATTTCTCAATTTCAGCAATTTTACAGTTTAGTTTCCATTCACTAAGTTTTAACTGATAATCCTGTTGTTCATATTTTTCAGCCCAAGCCATTTCATTATTTTCATGAGTTAATATTTTGGCATCCATAGACTCTAAAGTGATTGGATAACCTGCTACCTCAGACCTAGCTCTAACACAATTATCTCTTTCAATCACATAACTGTTAAGTAATTTTAGATAAAACTCATAACAGTTTGAGCATACCTCAGAGATAGGAGACTGAGTTGGTGAAGTAGCCACCATAGCAAGAAGAACAGGATCATCTTCACATTCTTTGCTCCAATCAAATCCTCCAAAGCCATCATCAGATTCCAAATCAGCATGTTCAGATTCTTCATCAAAAGCAGTGCTCCAGTCCAATGCTTCCACTGTGTCTTCAACTGTATCTTCCACTGCTACCATACAGTAAGTCACCGGCTCATCATCAAACTCTTCACTCCAGTCAACTTCTGATAAATTTTCTTGAGCAACCAAAGCCTTTGTTTCAGTTATTGGAATTTCTTTGAGCTCAAGTTTTGGCTTCTCAGATGTTCTGTTTGCTTGATACTTAGCAAACCTGCACTCCCTTGCAAAGTGACCAGTCTTTTGACAATTGAAACATTCAATTTGAGATTTGTCAAAAGTTATTCCTTGTTTTGGTTTGAAATCAATACTTTTGCCTGTCTTCTTCATGTACTTTTTGATCCTTGTAGTGATCATAGCAACTTGCCACCTGATATCAATTTCTTCAAGTGCATCTTCTTCAATCTGTGCTAGATCCTCTTCATAAGTGACAGGTAAACTTGCTTGTTGTGCAAAGAAGGAGCACACAACTTCATCTGAGTGCAAAGTGGTAGATGGTGGGGCCTGCTGAGCATATGAAGGGGGATTGTAAACAGCAGTACTTTGATAAACAGTACTTTGAGGAGAAGCAGTACTTTTGGAAGTACTGCTCTTCTTTTCAGATGATAGAAAAGCAATACTGTGAGATTTGGAATTTGGTTGACCACTCATCTCATGTTCATACACCTTCAGTTGATGATAGAGATCATCAAAGTCCATCACATCCAATCCTTGTTGTCCTCTGATCATTGTAGCAATCACATGCCATGTAGATGGCAAGCTCCTTAGAAACTTCAAATTAGCATCCTCAACTGATACTTCTGTCTTGTATAACTCCAACATGTTGAGGAGATTTTGAAACCTATCATATGCAGCATCAAGATTCTCTCTTTCACCAACTGTGAAAGTTTCAAATTGTTGCTTCAGCAAATTTCTGTACATTTTCTTAGAGGCTTCATTCCCTCCAAATCTGGTCTTGAGAGCAGCCCAAAGCTGCTTAGCATCTTTAGCATCATGAAATTTGAGAAGATGACCATCTGAAATGGCAGATAAGAGAATGTTTAGTACCTTTTCTTGATTCCTTATGGTTGCTGCTGGTAAGACTGCCTTTGGTGCAGTTGGTTGTCCAGGGATATTAATGGGTTCTGTAACTACTTCATTCCCATTCACAATTACATTCCATAGAGCATGGTCTGTAATGGCAATATACTGCCTCATCTTCATGCACCAGAGATCATATTCTCCCTTCTTGATTATTGGAATTCTGAGTGAGGTGATTGAGGGTGGTGGAACAGCTTCAGTCGACATCTTGAATATTGTTGAAGTAGGGTTTCTTCTTAGTCAGAGTTTCCACACAAGCTCTGATACCACTTGTTGGATCGATATACTTTAATCAAACTAACTTTAACTAGCTTGTTAAGGTTTAATAACCTCGGATAAATCCTAAGTTATTAACAAAGAAACACTGAGCAATCTTTATCAAGTACGCGGAATTTACTTAACAAAGCTAAGAAGAATAACTTTTATTATAAACTCTAAATCTGCTTATTATGCAGATACTCTATTACAACTCTAAGATAATCGAACTTTTCTCTAAAACACTAATTCGTAATCTCTAAAACTCTTTTTGGAATCGTACCTCTAATGCCAATCTAGGAGTCCTTTTATAGGCTAAAGGATATCCTAGTCGGTTTACAATTTGTATTCTTGCACGACAAGTAATCTAAACATGGAATACAATACTTTCCATAAACGAATATAACAGTTCTTTGTTCTTGCAGTACTTTGACTTCATGGTGCAGTACTTTGACTTTGTCTTTAGCAGTACTTTGACTCTTTGACTTCTTTCAGTACTTTGCAGTTTACAGTACTTTCATATCTTCAGCACTTTCATATCCCAACAGTGGTTAAGCTGCTTCTGTTGTTGCTGAAAGGCCTGAAGAAAACCATTTGCTGAAGCAGTGAGACCTCTGACGTTGCATCTATCGTACCAACTCTTCATAGAGATCCAATTAAGCTATGTTTCTTCTTTGTCGACCCAAGAAATAGTTGCCCTTTCCTTTCGGCTTCCAATCATCTTCTTTTGTGGGATCCGGATCGGGAACATTCTTATGAACCATGATATCTGCATACGTTAGTGGACATACATACAGATATATGGTGGTCGAAAACACCCAAACAACAATCGAATAATAAAAGTCAATCCAACATATCAATCAGATCATGTAAAGTAAGGGAATAATGTGTTTATCAAAACTATAGTTATCTAATCCTAACAATCATATCCTAGATTCCTAGTCCTTCAACATAGGCAAGTATCTTTTTCTATTAAGCA
Source organism: Chrysanthemum seticuspe (assembly GCA_019973895.1). Classification (NCBI taxonomy): domain Eukaryota; kingdom Viridiplantae; phylum Streptophyta; class Magnoliopsida; order Asterales; family Asteraceae; genus Chrysanthemum; species Chrysanthemum seticuspe. The sequence goes on along the minus strand of BPTQ01000002.1, from coordinate 3,290,042 downwards.
CATAGGATGATTATTTAAGCCCCGTTAGATGATATAAATTTGAAAACATTCTCCCCCTCAATCAATGACTCATTTTCTGAAAAGTTTTTTTTTTTTTTTAAACGCTGAAGTCATTGATTGAGTTTGCAATTTCATGAAAAATCTTATACTGATTGATTTTCAAGCAACTCATTTACCACCATTTTTGAAACAAATATTTTTCTGAAGAATTTTAGAAAGAAAAACATTTGAGTAGGAACAGCAGTCCTTTTGACGACATGCTTTCCTCCTTTTGTTTTAGGATAAGTGCTCGATATATTTGAAAATTGGTTTAGCGCAGCACTTTCCTTCTTTTGAAGAGTGGGTTGCTATCTGAAATAATAGTAAACCATGGTTTTGAAGAACGGGTTACAGTCTGAAGTAACTCCAAGCCATAGTTTTAGACATGTTTTGAAAAAAATATTTACACCTCCTGCTCGAACTTCATCTAAAGTCCTGTGCCATTGTTGAATGACATTTCTAAAACCGTAGATGTTATTGATACCAGAAGACATGTCTTGAGAAAACAATATTTTTGGTATTTATCAAGTTTTTCTTATTTTTATGGATTTTTGTTGGTTTTGTATTTTTCTATTTTCTTTTTGTTGGTTTTATATTTTTGTATTTTGCTTTTTTGATAAATATTTACAAAGATAGAGTGGATGATATAGTTTAAGAAGATGATGATACGAGTACCGAGATAAGGATATCGAACAGCACATCGTAGAAGATAGAAATCGTCATCTCTTAAACTTCCACCACCAAAGCTTTCGAGGCTCCTAAATTGTTGTAGAAATTGAACCGTCTGAAAGAGAGACTTTCGCAGCTTCCCCCCAAACCGAAAATCATTTTGCTTAGCAGATTCAAAGCTTTCTTTCAAGCTTGCCTTAGCCAGGTGCACAAAGGAGCACACCATTATCATGAATATTGCTGCTCTTTTTAAGAAAGATCATCGTGATTCTTCGTTCGGGGTTATATCATCAGATAGAACAGCAACGTATCATCTCACCCTTGAATAAGTCTTCTGATATTTCTTTTCCACTGAAGTCTGAAGCGATCCAAACCAAAAGTGTCAAAAGACCATTTCCCCCAAGTAGTTGAAGTGATGCAGCCAATCTCTTTGAATAGACCTCAAGAACCCGAATTACACATATACCCGAAGAAAGACTAGCCGATAACACCGAAGTAGCAGATTAAGTCCGATATGCAAAGAATAACCCAGATGTATACTTTTCTCTCCCTTGATGATAGTGTATGAAGCTCAAGAACCCGAAGTACCCGAATGCCCAAAGAGAGAATAACCGATAACATTGAAGAAGCAGGCTGAATCACTGATTATCTCTGCGGATATCAACTCCAGAATAAGTGATTATTACTGAATCACTAATTAAGTACTCAAGTGAAACAGCAGTGCGTCCCCAATGTACACATTTCTCTCCCCTGATGGTTGCGATAACATCGAAATCATCACTCTATGAGGTTGGAATAAAAACACTAACAGCCACGAGTAAAGTTGTGCATTTGGAAGTTTGACTCCTTCCCTGATGATTGCAATCTGATTGAAATCATCACACACTTGTGTATTTCTTTTATCTTCAGAAACTTTCTCTTACATCACTTCCCCCATGTATTTGGAATAATAACACTAAAAGCCTTGATGAGTAAAACCTTGAGTTTCTCTGCGGTGATGACATTTGTCTTCCCGGGATATCTTCAATCCCTTAGAAGAATTAAGTTCATCAAGTTTACTCGCTTTGTGTTTAGATGTGTGCCTCCTTCCCCCTTGCTGGTTTTGATACTTCTAAATCAGCAACACATTATAAGCCCATGAACTAGAAATCTGTTGAGAAGACCACTTGAAATTATGTGAGAATCAACTTGCTGAAGAACATTTTGAGCAAATCTAATTAAGGATTAAATATAGCTTTTCACTCTCCCCTAATTAGTGCTCTCCCCAAAACTGACAATCTTTTTGATAAATGCCCGGAGTAAGAAGAAGTCTTTTGATAGTTAAGTGCAACTCGTCTTTAGTCTTCTAACATGCATTAGAAAAATGTAGAACAGACTGTAGACTCGACCTTCTTCTAGATTGTCCGTTTGGGGAATAGAAAGTTAACATCTTCTTCTCACCAAATGCATTCCCGTTAACTTATATATAGCAAATCCCCTTAACTCAAATCCCTCCCAATCAAACAAGAACAGAAAGATGTTCATCAAGGAAATCAGCCCCGCAACTGGAAGCACTTTGTCGTTAAACTCATCAGTCCGTGAGAAGATGTCAACCAACGGCTCTTAAAGGAAACTCCATGTGAAGAAGACCCGATAAGAAGAAGCTCGGTTCTTACATGAGTTTGGAGCCGTATGACAATTCATTCTAAGATTTCAATCAACATGCAGTAGTTTCACACTTCTTCTCCCCCTCAAGAATGGCATACGAAGTTGCCATTCTTGATTAAACAAGTAAAATCATCACGATGTAGCTTATTCACCCTTCTCCCCCGCAAAACTTGCAAATGAAGTCGCCATTTCCAATTTTGATAGAGCAAGTGAAATAAGAATACATTCAATGGTAAATAGATCCACTTGAATAAGTGAAATCATCACGATGTAGTTTATTCACACTTCTCCTTCGCAAAAATTGCATTTGATGTTGTCATTGCCAATTCTGATTGAGCTGGTGAAATAAGAATACAATCCATGGTAACTAGATCCACTTGATGAATGAGTGTGCATGGAAAAAGCATGGAGCATGTTGATGAGAATGGTCATAAATGAGAAGATTTCTCTTCTTTCGAAGATAAAGCGCACTGAAGCGTACACTTTTCTTTTCTTTAGAGAACGAGGCTTGAACTGACTTATTCAAACGTCATTAGAAGATTTCTCTTCTTTTGAAGATAAAGCACACTGAGACGTACACTTTTCTTTTCTTTAGAGTATGAGGCTTGAACTGACTTATTCAAACGTCATTAGAATATTTCTCTTCTTTTGAAGATAAAGCACACTGAGACGTACACTTTTCTTTTCTTTAGAGTACGAGGCTTGAACTGACTTACTCAAACGTCATAAATCTCTCTCTTTTCTGCATCTCTTGGCAAACTTGTTATCAACCCCATTATCATTCAGTAGGCTCTTTGTCGTGACAGTTGATGAAGAAAACCCAATATCATGAATTTGACCCTGAAGTAAAATAACCCAAACTCGTGACTTAAACTTGCACCAATGTGACTAAGAGCGGTGAAGAGATTTCATGCCCCTTTGAATCCCTAAGTACTCTATACTCTTCAACCAACCAACCATCAAGTATGAGATGTACATCACCTCTTGAAAATCCACAATTCAATGTGACATTGAGCACTACAACGTAACTCCTTAGAGTGATAGTTATTTTGTGTTGGTAAATAGAAAAAGAAAAATCACCCAAAAATAACTAGATTTCCAAGTCTTCTTCTTTGAAAATGTTAAAAGCTCGAACAAGGATCTCGTAGAATCTTCATCCAACCATCCCCGATACCTTCAGATACTAAGTACACTCGCCCGTGAAATTTCACTTCAACCTCAAATAAATAATAATGAATTAACGCCGTTGTCACATCTTGTGGTTAAAAGCTCAAATCTAGCCTCCTTTGACGTTTTAAGTGAACTATGATAATGGTTTCATCCCGACCATGGTTAACAAGCACATAACCCTGTAAAACCTTGCAATAACCAAACTGTCATGAAGAAAATCCAAACACACATCCAATTCATGAAGTACACCCTTTATCCCTTCTTCGAAGAAGAAACCGTAGCATCAACATCAGATGAGATCCAGAATTATACTTTCCCTTTCTCCAGGATGGTTTCATCATCACGGGATTTTACAATTCTATGATTTAAATCGAGAAATAGTTTCTTTCGCGGGATTTTACAAAACCAAGAATAAATCGTAAGATAGATCCGGAAATGCACTTTTCTTTTACCGGGATGATTCCATTGTCACGGGATTTTACAAATCTATGATTTAAACCGAGAAATAGATTCTTTCGTGGGATTTTACAAAATCAAGACTAAACCGTAAACAATGTCAGCTTGAATGTTTTATGACAACTTTGGTTTCGGTGAATATCTGTTTTAGGGGAACATGCAGCGGTTCTTCAATGGTTCATTCTCCATCATCAACAATATCATCAACAATTCTTTACCCATATGTAGACGACTTCACAAACCATTCTAAGTCAAGTAGTATAAACTAATTTTCCCTGGAGGTTGACCGTAAAACATCAAAGTACACGTTTCTCCCCCATGATGGTTTCGAACTTTCGAAAGCATCATTAACGTGTATGACCATCTTGTTGAAACGTCAATTCAAGCCGTAACATAGAATCTTTCGTGAAAATGTATAAACCAAAGTATCAAACCGCCTAACACAACAAATCTCATCATCACATCTCATAACCCAAAACTTACACGTCTCAAATATCATCATAAATCAACTCTCATAAAATCTAAATCTTGAGAAGCCCATCTGACCCAATCATCTGAACGGCCCAAACTTGGTTACTTGTAAAAATCAATGCCCAGTCTATGAAAATCAATCCAATCATCCAAGTCCAACGTCCAAATAAAACCGTTTGAACCGTCACTTCAATACCAAATCAATAATATCGGTCAAGAACCTCGAACTCATTTAATAACTCAAGTCGTGACTAAATATCCCATGTGAAACAATACCATACCAAAAATACTACTCATTTAAATCAATTAACTTGCATCCGCCCATCCTCATTCAGATATACAATACTGAAGTCCAGTCCAAATCCTAAATACAATCCTTTGTCACATTTGAATCCTATTATACGGCCCAACTCCACATGCATATCGTCTAATTTTAAAAAATGCATTTATAAACTGTGATTGTTTCAGTACCTCGATAAATCACACGAATAAATCCAACATCCTAGTAATAGTATGCTCAGGCCCAAATAAATCACACGAATCCCATGTCCAAAATCAAACAGGTTGGCCCTTGTGTTAATATTGTGATACACGATCCAACTCACATAATGCCCTAAATCAGTGGAGTATATAAAACTCACTTGTCACATACCTACCCAAATAATGCTCAATCACAAACCCTAAACTCTCTCTGATAAACCTTCGCCTACTAGATAATCAACTCTCAACATTCTCATATCTTCCTCATAGACACAGGAACCAACCAATCATAAAATCCAAGGTTAAAAACAAACGAATATCATTCCCATATAATCAAACCTATCATAATCGATCCTCATGGATGTTCATTCAGTCATGACCTTGCCACATGGATGGCATGGGGTCATTATCATAGCCACAGGGATGGTCACGAGGTCTTTGATTCGTCTTCAGGTCTTAACAAGATGGGTAAGATCTTGATTCATGTTAGACTTAATTGTTGAGACCATAAACGAAAAAATAGGATTAAGAGAATAATGACAGTTGTTATTACTCAAATCCTTTAGATTCGTACATATAAAAGAGAGGTATTACATCTCATAGATCGATGAAGAGTCATCCTTATTCGTGTTATAGGCCCTTGGTCTTGATATGCTTTTAGTAGCACACGAATAAAGAATAATCTGAGATCTCTTGGAGCCTTTTTTTTCGTTATTTGACCGAATAAAAAGGGGATTAAAACAGCATTGTTTTGGTCAATCTTTTGATTTTCGAATATCAAAAACAAGTGAGGTTTGAGTAGAGATCAGTGATGATTAGGTATCGTGTCTTAGATCTTTTAAAGGGTCTTGCAATCTTTTGATGACACACGAAATTGAATCTGAGATCATGAATTGATTATCCTTTACTTTTCATTTTCAAGATTGATGATGATATTTGCTCTTCTCATGTGATTGCCCTTGAGGCTTGATGTCACTATTAGAAAAACATGAGAAGCAAATCTGAGATCTCTCATTTGATATATCATTTATTGTTTAGACTTGACATAGATCTATGATGCATTAGTTTACGTGTGTGTAAGATCATTTAAGGTCATTTGATTTTTGTAGTACCACATGAAATATGAGACAAGCTGAGATCTATGATTTCTTTTCATTTCAATTATGTTCATGTTTGGTTCGGTTCTTGGTGTTGGATAAGTGTCGCGTATGTTGATGTTTCTAAGTGAGATGGAGATAGGTTATAATTAGAGATGGATCTTGGTGTTGGATAACCGTAGTGAGTATGTTGATCTTGGTGTTTGTAAGAATATGACTGATGATGTTGGTTAAGTAAACTGAGGTCGTGTGAGTTGATTCTTGGTATTATGATTTTTGGTCAACAAACCGCATGTGATTGTGTTACCTAACACTCAAATCGCATCAAAGTTTTGACAAAAAAGCACATTTAGATCAAAGTCAAACCGCATACCCAGATTTTTGACAAACCGCTTTCATTTTCAAAACGCATCCTTAATCAAAACTCAAAGTGCCAAGCTGCTTTTTATGCCTTTTATTAAACCGCGTTGCAACTTTTACTCAAATCGCATCATTTTTTTCTTCAACCCGCTTTTGACTTTTCAACAACCCGCATCTTACCCAAACCTCTTGATAACATCAAATAATCCTGAATATTAAGTGTCAATTTCCCCTGATAATGCTTGTAATTTATATCATTTATATGGATTTATGCTTGTTTTCCATCTTATTCCACTTTCAGGTAAATTACGAGCATTGGAGCTAAAGAGACGCGGAATTGGAGAAGTTTGGTGAAGATTTATCATAGTATGCTCACTTTGAAGAAGTTACGGCGTAACTCATCTCTCACATTACACCATAACTAAATCGTGACTCAGAAAGCCAACTCATCAGAAGATTACGGCGTAACTCTTCCAGAAGATTACGACGTAACTATATTAGGTCAAAAGAGGTTCTACGCCGCTGATAACTACGCCGTAACTCTTGCATAAACTACGCCGTAACCAAGAAATATTGAAGATACGGATTAACTACTTCTAAGCTTACGCCGTAACCAGCAAATCTAGTGCAAATTACGATGAAATAGAGGATTACGGCGTAACTATTATATTAGTTACGCCGTAACCCAGATCTGGCCTATAAATACCCCATGATTTCCAGTATTTCAAAGCATCCCATTTCACACACCACAACCAAAGAACATGGGAAGAAGCCTGAGGCAGGTCTAGAGGAGCATACGGAGCCATCTCCAAGGGAGAAATCACTCCCCCTACGATAAGCATTAGCATTTTATCTTTTCTTTACTTTCGATTCATGTACTTCGTATCATTAAACATTGAATTGATTTGTATGGTTAATATGAGCGGCTAAGCACCTCTAAGTGCTGGCCTAGTTATGATTCCTTAATTGTTTTGTCTGCGTTTACTTTACTTCCGTATAATTATTTCTAAGTGTATGCATGCATAGTTTATTGGTAGCTACCCTTGTTTCGGTAGTTTTGAATGGCGGTGGAGGCTAGTTGCTTAGGAGATATGACCAACTGGCCCTAAGTGAATAGACTGAGACAGAAAGGGTAAGATATGACCAAGTGACGACCCTTTCTACTTGTGTGATTTGACCAATTGATCACCTACCGTTTGGATGACTTAAGAATTAGGGGTTGAGTGTTTAAGTTGCTAACGCCCAGGCACTCACTATTATAAATCTAGCATGTAGCGGAACTTAATGACTTGGCTTAGGGGACCAAGAACAACTGGACTTATGAAGGGACACCTGACTTCTTCAGTGGTGGCATCTTTGATGATAGGTTAGGGCGAATTGACCAAATGTTGACCTCTCGACTTTGACCCCACCTGAATTAATTGGAAGTAATTAGACGTAGACATTACTAGCTAGGATGAATAACTAGGTTAGCACCACTCTCCTCTATCTGATCACACATTTGCCTTCATTTGCTTTTATCTGCCTTAGTAGTTAATTAATTAATCAAAACCATTCTAAAATATGTGACACCTAGACTTTGTATTAATCCAACACACATAGCTCTTGGGACGACCTCAGTTTTACCGAATACTACACTACACACGTCGGGGTACACTGCTCGTTAGTGCATTGGGGTAGACCATAGGTATAACGAGACAATATAAATATTAAAACCTGGTCAGTAAAACCTGCATCAAGTTTTTAGCGCCGCTGCCGGTGAGTTATTATAGGATTTTTTTTAAGTCTATTTTTAATTTTTCTTTCTTAATGTCAGGATTCAAGACTAGAGGCTCTAGGCCATTTTTGGCCACCCCGTTCGATGATCCGGAGAAGCACTTTCGGAAGAAAAAAATTTACTCACCAGTTCCTATTCATAACATTTTTTTGTTTTACGAATCTGATCAATCTGATGCAGAACCAGAAGTCATTGATGAGAATAATATCAAAGAATTGACCATGGAACAGTATTTGGGACGACCAAATGTGAACTGCCAACGAACCTTCACACTGGATTCTAGTGTGGAAAAATACTCTATTCCGGACCAATTTATTCGAGAATTACACGAACTTAAATTCTCAGGAGATGAAAATGAGGATGTTCAGAATCATGTGGAAGAAGTGCTCTACTTATCATCTCTTTTAAATGTTCAAAGTATCCCTAGCTATTCTGTTACAGCTAGAATTTTTCCTATGACTCTTACTGGAACTGCAAAAAGATTGTACAATAAGCTTCCTGCCGAATGCAAGGAAACTTGGGATAAATTAAGAAGAGAATTCGTTCAACAGTTTTGCCCTCCTTCTAAGATGGCTAAACTTCTCGGTGAAATCCATCAATTTGTTCAAGAAAGTGAAGAAACATTTGTTAATACAAATAAGCCGTAAAAACGTTTATTTATATTTTACGATCTTCTAATGTTTTGTCGATAACAAACGTAAAATCATTTTAACAAAACAAATAAAATACGTAAATGGTTTGAACTAATAGTTTCTAACATATTCACATTTTCACATAAAACACTAAAACAAGTATAAGTGATTTTATGATTTAATATTACATATGTACAACAACTAGTGTTTACATATTTGGGTAAAATATACACATAACTAGTATGTAGTATATTAGGTAATATAAATAGGTAGAAACTTAAGTATCACAACCCATTGACAAAATACATTGAATGTAGTTGGGTACAACCCAAAGTCCATGACCCATGGAGCTTGACCCATAACCCATTGCATGACATCATGCTTATATCATATATGGATAATATCCATAACCCATGGTTTTGACCCATACACATGTGACTAGGTGCATTGCACTCAAGAGATACATTGTATCTAGCTAAAGACCCATGGATCAACCCATGACCCATAACCAAAATACCCATGGGTAAAGAGGAGCGTCCTACGGATCCCTAGCTTTACGCTAGACGGATCCCTTGTGGGTGGGATCCATGGGATCCGGGGAACAGTAGAATTTTTCCTCTATAAATAGTGAGCCATTTCTTCATTGTAGCTCACCCCTTTCTAACATACTTTCCCCTTTGAGTTAAATACTCCCTAACCTCAGATCTAAGTGATCTATGTTTGTAGTTTTGTTTTTGTGTGATCTTCTAGGTTTCTCTTAAAGGCGAGATCACCACCTTTGAAGTTAAGCAAGCTCAAGTCCATGAGTTGCCATGCTTCCTCATCATCAAGACTACTGAAGTCCTCTTGTTGATGATTGCTTTTCTTTTCCTAAGAAGTGTTGAAGACATCTGTGAATGGTGTCTCAAGTGTCAATACGAAGATATTAGTGAAGGGTATCTATCATCCATATCATAAGCACTTGTGGTAGGTTCTTAGAAGTTAAGACTAGAAGCATTAGTGAAGGGTGCTTAGAAGTCAAGACACAAGACATTAGTGAAGGGTGTCTTGAAGATCTAGTTAAAGGCATTAGTGAAAGGTGCCTTAGATGTACATTCAATATGGTATGTTTCGATGTACAAGATAGATTAGTACTAGATCCAAGGATATTGATATCCTTGATGATGTTGTAATAAGGAGTTGGTCTCCTTGGGATTAGTCGTTGGTGTAGTGTTGGGTAGTAGTTCCTCCATTGCAATGGAACTAGGTGCTTAGCCTAGTACCTAATAAAGGTTAGGCGACATTGTGTAGGTATGGTTCACCTTGGAGTGAAAGAACTAGGTACTTAGCCTAGTACCTGATAAAGGGTAGGCGAGGTTGTGTAGGTGTGGTTCACCTTGGAGTGAAAGAACCCGGTGGTTAGCCTAGTACCGGAAAAAGAGTAGGCAACGTTGTGAAGGCTTCTCCGCCACAAGGAGTTGGTGTCGTGTAGTAATTACAAATTCTCGAGTAGGTGACTCAAGGAGTGGAGTAGGGCAAGGAAGGTGTCCTTGTAGCCGAACCACTATAAATACTCGTGTTGTGGTTTTGTGCTTCTTACCCTTATCTTTTCATTGCATACTTCTATATGTTTGTTTATCAACATCCAACACACACACCCAAATAGATTGACATAAGTCGATCTAAATAGATTAAAAGGAAGTTTTAATTGGCAAAACTATTCAACCCCTCCTTCTAGTTTTCCACAATTGGCATCAGAGTTTCATTACCAAGTTTCTTGAAGTATATTGTACTTTGAAAACTTGATACGATCCATGGTTAATTGAAAACTACAAAGAAGGTTTTTCATAAAAACAAACACCGTGTTTTTCATAAAACTTTTTGTTTCGATGTTGATTAGATGACAACATTCTCTTTATTTTATTTTTTCATTTAATTGCACTAATCCTCTTTGTCATGATTGATTAGTCGAAGCTCATATATACCAAGCCATAGGAATCGCTTGGTAACAAGAATACCTTCCCTAAGAAGGTATCTTAAGCATAGAGGAGCTGGAATTGTCTTCTGACATTTGTTGTGTCATTTGTAAAGACATTCCTAAGTGCATTTGAGGTATGACTTTCCCCTTATCTCTAAATGACATTAGCTTAACAAATAAGTATGATTACCTAGGTATTTATTTGATTATCTTTTGTGCATATACATGTATTACATGTAGCTTCATTAGGAAGCTTCTTCTCACATACGTGTCACTCTTTCGTCTAAAGTCGTGGTTTATAAAACTTGTGTTTTATTTCACTTAATCCAAAAATCATATCTTTCTAATATTAAAACAAAACACAATTCTCAAAAATTCCTCTTTTCCCATAAATACTTCCACCGTCATCCACTCCATCAAATCCCCACTTTTTCAAATCTTCCAATTTCAAAAATTTCCTCTCATTCAAAACTTCATCTTCCTCTCCATTTTCATCTCAACCGAAACCAAGAAGGATCGTCTTCAACATGGTTTACATCGCACTCGTGCTCATCGCCTTAACACTCATCGCACTTATGTTCCCTATGATGAAGTTCACATACGGAGACGTATAGTTTGTGTTGTTAATCTACATTGGGGTTATATACCCAATCCTTTCTATCATTCTTAGTATTGAAATAAAATATTACTAATAGTCTAGTTATCTAGGTTATTATTATCATAATGTGTTTGTCATTTCTTTTGATTTATGTGTTTCATATTCTTTCATGATACATTAGAAGTCATGTATGCATGCTAAAAGAAAATGTAGGATAAAACACATATTGTAGTGTAAAATTGTAAAACCTATGTTTTTCATCATGAAATCTGTTTCTGTAACTACAGATCTACGGATCCCGGATGATACACTAGCCGGATCCCTTTTGAAAAGGAACCGTGGGAACCGTACTACTGGAGAACAGTTTTCATGTAAATTAAAAACCACTTTCTTTCTAAAAGTAATATTTCTCTAGAATGTCAAAACCATAAGTGACTTAAGTGTCATTATTGTTAAAAACCATTGTTAATAAAAATCTAGTAAAAACATTAGATAATCATTGGTTGACCACAAAACATCGCTTTCTATTAACTCATCATTTTTGTAGGTTCAACTATGACGCATGAATATGAGTTCGATTTTTCACTCACTAGCGTCTACACTCCGAACATCTCTCTTGAACCCAACACACCTGGCAATCATGTCCGTGGGTTCAATAATCTCGAAAACCGTCACTTCCACGAATGACGTATTGTAGACACCTCTCTACAATTCGAAGAAGGTATCAATACCTCCTTCCGAGCCATAGGACTATAATGTCTTCTTGAAATCAATGAGAAGATATGTCCAAGGTTAATAATGGAATTCTTTCGTCAAGTTGAACTCATTCGTAATGAGGATCGCTCTCTATCTCTTTGGTTTTATATCAAAAACCAAAAGTTTACTTTAACCCTTGGGCATTTTGCTCACGTCCTCTGGATTCCAAATCATGGACCATGTGCCTTCACCGAAGATTGGTCTCTTGATTCTCTCTTCAACTTTCGTGAAGAAAATAGTCCATATTGTTCACACATACCCTCCCCGGAAGTTTTAAATCGCATAATATGCAAACCTCGACCATATTACTCCGATCCAAACATTATCTTCACACGAGACATCCGAGAAGAGTACAATCCTCTTGCACTCATCCTACGTGAAAATGTTTGGATTCTTAGGGGAAATCGAGAAATCCTTCCCGCTTATTATGCTCACAAGTTGTACTGTTTGCTAACACAACAACCATACAATCTCGCCTATTTCTTTGCATGGCGAATTGTAAATCTTCAAGGCTCCAAGAATAAAACCATCCCTTATGGAATGTTCTTGACGCGCCTCTATCATAATGTCATGCATTTTCATCCTCAATTTCAAAGTCCGTTGTACGTACTTGTGAACAAGATGATGGAACCGCTAAACATATCTCTCATGAAGACTTTCTTCATTCTTGATTCCACCAACACTCATCAACCACTTGATGATCCTTCTAGCGAAAACGCTCAAGGAACTTAGTAGTATTTCAAATAAGATCAATCCTTTTGTACTCATGCTTTATCAATGTAATCCAATTTCCTTCATGAAATAAAACATCTTACGTTTGATATCTTAGTATTAGAACCTCTTAAACTAACCTTGGAATATAATGCATTGTCATGATCATTGCATACCTTTAGTAAAGGTTCTGCTTAGCAGATAGACGGATCCCAAAGTTTGTGCTAGACGGATCCCTACACTTAGGGAACCGTGGGATCTGGCAAACAGAAAATGCAATTGCAAGCATTGTATCCCAAACATATCTTTAGAACACCTCACACTAAGCTAGACATAGTGTCTTAAGGCAAATTAAGTCCTTATCAAGTTAAGTAAATCCTTCATACTCACGCTTAACTCACTTAGATCACATCCAAGAAGTTTGTAGATCTATCATCTTACCTAAACTCATTACTCTTCCGCTGTTAAACTCACTTGTCATTTCTCACATGATCCCTCATATCTAGCTTTAGAAATCTTTCGATTATGGCAAAATTGATCATAATCATCCTTACCTCAAAAATTGGTCAATGTTGATCAAATTCTAGCTTTTCCATCTTAAAACCTTTAGGATCTTCTCCAAGACATTTTCCTAAGTCACTATCTGATCACTAGGATCACTTAGCTCCATTTGCACCATCAAAATCTTTAGTGTCATCCTTGTTCATTCATTGGTACCCATGAAGGTTCCAATTTCTTCCATAAAAGGCAATCATTTGCTATAACACTCATTACTCTTAAGTATTCAAGCACCTCTTCATTTAAGACACTTAGATGAACTGAAACACACAAGAAGAAATAGGCATTAGACCTTACAAGCATCATTGCTATCCTTCCTTAGCTCCTGATAGACGGATCCCTAGGATTAGCCTAGGCGGATCCCTCATTAAAGGGAATCGTGGGATCCGTATGACAGGTTCATGTCAACTCTAGCTAAAACAATCATTTCAAGCTCATCATGCTAATTCAAACACTCCATCTCATCTTAAATGAGTTCCTAGATCAGTACAACTCTGAAGTTGACCCTTGTGCATGTTAATCATCACATTCCAATAGTTTTTAGTGGCTTAAGTCTTGAATGCACTTGCCAAATCCCTTGCTTTATAAACCACATTGTTAGGACTTCTAAAGTCATCATCTTCATCCCTACCTTCAGCACTTAAACATTCACAAACCTTTTTGAATCATCTCATCATGAGAAAAACTCCAAGTAGAAACTTTTCCACCAAAGAACCACCCAAGAAAATTGCTCGTATTATACACGAAATCTCTTCAACCGAATCATCTCCGGTCAATTCCACAAATGCAAGGATTGATCCTCAACCAATCAAACCAATTCCAAGAAGGATAGTACCCACAAAACAACCTATGCCAAACACCACCATACCTCCTAGGCTAAACAATATCATCTCCACTAAACCATCACCATTAATTCCTAGAGCTATCTCTTTTACATCTCCACTATCATCACCACACCTCTACAATTTAGAGGATTTGCCTCTTAGGCCATCTCATCCTCCTCCGCCGACAACATTCTCCTCATTAGGAGGAATAATGGCACAAAATCAAAGTGCTGAGTCAACACTTGCTCCGGCTTCCTTTTTGCCGTCACCATCATCTAATCCCATTTGGATTATAAGAAATTATCAAAGTCAACCACCCAATCATATGGAAGTTGATACTTCTCTACCACCACCACCATTCTTGGTCGAGCCATTCTGAAATGCGCCTCCACCAATCTCTCTGTCTTTTGAAGCTCTACAAGCCGCTTCACTTGATCCTTCGCATCAAGTGATGAGTGTCTAAATACTCATCATTTTATTCCCATTTAAACTGCAAAAACATCTGAAAACACTCAGAAATGCCACAAAATACTATAAATATCATTGAAATGTGTTTTTATGTGTTACAAGTGCAAAAGGATTGAAAACTGATGAAAAACAACAAAGTTTACATAATTTACAGTTTCAGTCCCTAAACTTTCATAAATTGGCAAAACTAGTCCCTGGTAATTCAAAACTTGTAAAATATCATTAAAGGTCCTTAGGGATTCACAAGTTGTTAGAAATAGTCCTTTGAAGTTAAAATTGCATATTTACAACTTTGGTCCCTCAACTTTGAAAAGTGTCAAAAATGGTCCCTGGGTTATTTAAAAAGGAAAATTAATAAATATAACCCTTGTACTATTCATATATGGCATAATAGGTCCTTGTGTTAACTTTGGAAAAATTGCAGGTTTAACCCCTCACTTTCAGAATATTACAAAAATGGTCCTTGTGATTAAACTACAAACCAAATGGACCCTTTGTTTTATTAAACCCAAAACCCAAGCCCAACAACCAACCCAGCCCAACCCCTTTATAATAAAACCTGGGTCAAAACCAGTCAAACCCACCCTTCCCTCCTTCTTCCTCACATACACTGTAAAACCAAAACCACCCTCCACATCCCTGGTTTCTTCACCACCTCACACCCCCAGCTGTCTACCCACTACCTTCCACCTCCACAATCAACCAAAATTCTTTAATTGCTCTAAACCTGCTCTAATCCACTATCAAGACTTTTGGCGCCAAATTGAATTTTGATGGCCAGGATTGATTCAGCGCATTCAATGGCTATGATTAGAAGTGGGAAAGGTTCAGAAAGTCAAGGATAACCTAAAATGACTCTATAAAGAAAGAAAAGAAGCTCAGAGAAGAGTATGTAGAGTAGTTTAGCTTTTTACATGTCGTAGGTAGTGTAATTTAAATTCCAGTGTATTTTTTCAGCTTCCAAGTTGTATTGTTAAAGTTTTTTTTAATGTAATCTAATCCTATTCCAAGTATTAATTTCAGTTAACAAGTTTGATTTCAGTTTTAGCAATTTTGAGTGAATTTGACAAGTCCACTTAATACTGTCAAATGTTGTAGTTTCATGTTTCTTCAAGCTCATTTTAATTACTTATAATCTTTTATATGCTTTGAAAGCAGTAAAAACCAGTTAACTAAAAATATCAAAAATACAAATAAATAGCCATAAAATAAAAAAATCAGTTGAATAAAGAAGAAGCATGGAGCAGGGTATATTCTGGATTGCCCTTGGTTTAGAAGCTTCTTGGGAAGCTATAGGTTGTATTTTTGGTTCTTGGTTCTCAGTTTTATGCTTGGATGCAGTTCTGTAAGCATTTTCTTAAAAATTTGCATTTCTAGTTTAGTTGTTAAAAATCTGTTAGAGTTAATTTATTGCTGTCTTATTAGTTTGTTTTTATCATCAAGCAATTTCATTTCTTCCACCACCACTACCTAGCCATGACAAAGATTGTTATCATTGTCAACATGTTAAAAGTTTGATACATGAAGTACGAGAAGACCAACGTTTCATGTTCTATCACCTCCTCGAACATTTCGACGAGATCCAACCTAAACAAACTTGAGCAAGAGTATTTTAGTGGTGTCCTAGCTTCAAGCGTTACTTTGATAAGTCTAGTAATTCCAAGTCATGTATCGTTTATTTTCTTAGTTTTTAGAGTCATGTATATCATAACTCTAGTTTTATTAAATGAAATTACATGCTACTTGCTATATTTCTGAGTATATGATTATGTTGTATAATACATATCTCACTTTGGTGATAACATTATTTGTTTTACCACTATTTCCTGAATTTATTCATCAGCCAGACGGATCCCTTTAATTTGCCTAGACGGATCCCTACTAGGAGGGAACCGTGGGATCCGTGATACAGAAAACTATTTTTCTACTAACTTGGATCATATTTGCAGGAAATCATGCATTATACTTGTTATTCTAACCTTTGTTTTGTAGTTATTCAATTTACACATGAAGACTTTGACACCCTAAAGCTAAGGGGAGCTTTGTGTCAAAGCAATACATTGCAAAATTACTTGCAATATTAGGATTACATTTCAAGACATCCCTTTGCAAAATTGCAATCATCAAGGGGGAGCACATTCGTCACTTAGACGAAATCTTTTGCAAACTTAGTTGCAAATGAACTAACTTAGTTTTATTTTCTTGACGCCCTAACATAGGGATGGACTCATCAAGGGTGAGTTAACGCGAGATCCTTTCCCATTACTTGCTCTCTACTTTTTACTTCTTTTCACATGTTTTTCTTAAAACAATGTGTTAGTTTTCTTTCGAAGCTCTTTTTGTTTTGACAAAAAGGGGGAGAAGAAAGTAAAAACTACAAATTCAAACTTTTACGAATTTTAGCTTTTCCTTAAAATAATTTTATGTTTTGTCATCAACAAAAAGGGGGAGATTGTTAATACAAATAAGCCGTAAAAACGTTTATTTATATTTTACGATCTTCTAATGTTTTGTCGATAACAAACGTAAAATCATTTTAGCGAAACAAATAAAATACGTAAATGGTATGAACTAATAGTTTCTAACATATTCACATTTTCACATAAAACACTAAAATAAGTATAAGTGATTTTATGATTTAATATTACATATGTACAACAACTAGTGTTTACATATTTGGGTAAAATATAGACATAACTAGTATGTAGTATATTGGGTAATATAAATAGGTAGAAACTTAAGTATCATAACCCATTGACAAAATACATTGAATGTAGTTGGGTACAACCCAAAGTCCATGACCCATGGAGCTTCACCCATAACCCATTGCATGACATCATGCTTATATCATATATGGATAATATCCATAACCCATGGTTTTGACCCATACCCATGTGACTAGGTGCATTGCACTCAAGAGATACATTGTATCTAGCTAAAGACCCATGGATCAACCCATGACCCATGACCCATAACCAAAATACCTATGGGTAAAGAGGAGCGTCCCACGGATCCCTAGCTTTACGCTAGACGGATCCCTTGTGGGAGGGATCCGTGGGATCCGGGGAATAGTAGAATTTTTTCTCTATAAATAGTGAGCCATTTCTTCATTGTAGCTCTCCCATTTCTAACATACTTTCCCCTTTGATCTAAATACTCCCTAACCTCAGATCCAAGAGATCTATGTTTGTAGTTTTGTTTTTGTGTGATCTTCTAGGTTCCTCTTAAAGGCAAGATCACCACCTTTGAAGTCAAGCAAGCTCAAGTCCATGAGTTGCCATGCTTCCTCATCATCAAGACTACTGAAGTCCTCTTGTTGATGATTGCTTTTCTTTTCCTAAGAAGTGTTGAAGACATTTGTGAATGGTGTCTCAAGTGTCAAGACGAAGATATTAGTGAAGGGTTTCTATCGTCCATATCATAAGCACTTGTGGTAGGTGCTTAGAAGTCAAGAATAGAAGCATTAGTGAAGGGTGCTTAGAAGTCAAGACACAAGACATTAGTGAAGGGTGTCTTGAAGATCTAGTTAAAGGCATTAGTAAAAGGTGCCTTAGATGTATATTCGATATGGTGTGTTTCGATGTACAAGATAGATTAGTACTAGATCCAAGGATATTGATATCCTTGATGATGTTGTAATTAGGAGTTGGTCTCATTGGTATTAGTCGTTGGTGTAGTGTTGGGTAGTAGTTCCTCCATTGCAATGGAACTAGGTGCTTAGCCTAGTACCTAATAAAGGGTAGGCGACGTTGTGTAGGTGTGGTTCACCTTGGAGTGAAAGAACTAGGTACTTAGCCTAGTACCTGATAAAGGGTAGGCGAGGTTGTGTAGGTGTGGTTCACCTTGGAGTGAAAGAACCCGGTGGTTAGCCTAGTACCGAAAAAAGAGTAGGCAACGTTGTGAAGGCTTCTCCGCCATAAGGAGTTGGTGTCGTGTAGTGATTACAAACTCTCGAGTAGGTGACTCGGGGAGTGGATTAGGGCAAGCAAGGTGTCCTTGTAGCCGAACCACTATAAATACTCGCGTTGTGGTTTTGTGCTTCTTACCCTTATCTTTTCATTGCATACTTCTATATGTTTGTTTATCAACATCCAACACATACACCCAAATAGATTGACATAAGTTGATCTAAATAGATTAAAAGGAAGTTTTAATTGGCAAAACTATTCAACCCCTTCTAGTTTTCCACAACATTGTATCAAGCATCGGAAAGATTCAATGAGTTACTTTACCGATGTCCCACTCATGACTTGAATAAACACCAAATCGTCTTTGTCTTCTATAGGGGAATTAATGCACTGA
Organism: Chrysanthemum seticuspe; assembly: GCA_019973895.1. NCBI lineage: Eukaryota > Viridiplantae > Streptophyta > Magnoliopsida > Asterales > Asteraceae > Chrysanthemum > Chrysanthemum seticuspe. The sequence goes on along the minus strand of BPTQ01000002.1, from coordinate 3,271,070 downwards.
CACGTGAATTACTCGATTCTCTTAGACCGATCCCAAGCATGACCCCTGACCAAGCTTTGGAGTGTATTCAACGGATTTCTGAACATTGCTATAAATGGCATATGGATACAGGGTACGGACCAAGGGATAATTTTGATCATAAGGTAATGAAAACATTCACGAAGCAAGAATATAATTATGGTGAAATTTTCGAAAAGAGAAGGCTGGAAAGGGCAAAAGAAGCTGAAGCCTGTAGGGTTGAGAAGGTTAAGAGTGTATTTGAGACCAAAACCAGAAACAGCCTTGAAAAAAGGATTCTTGACCACATCAAGGAATCAAGGGAACGAGATGAGAGAATTGAACAAATGATGAAAACATTTATGGAAAACACAGTTTCTTCTCTCAAGACTCATGAAGATCGGATTAAGGGATTAGAGAAAATTGTGAGCTCATGTTCGCAAGCCATCACAAATTACCTACCTGCTCGAGAAGAGGAAGTTGTCTACACGGTTGAAACAATATTTGAAGAGCCCACTACCTTTTCGGAGAAGGTTAAACGAAGAATCAGCATGGAAAAACTCTCGCTTCTAAATAAAGCTCTATCGGTAACCAACCCTCTTGTTAATACTATTAAACCTAACCATAATGATGTTTTACAGTAGGAAACTAATGATGAGACAATTCAACTTAACGAGATATGCTCAGCGGTTTTAAGAAATGAACTACCGCAAAAGGAGAAGGATCCCGGATGTTTCACTCTTCCTTGTTTGATTGGTAGTCTTGACATTTGTAACGCCCTTGCTGATCTTGGAGCGAGCATAAGTATAATGCCTCGTTCAATGTTCCTTCGTATGGGTATAGGAGACCTCAAGCCAGCCAAAATGAAGATTGAAATGGCCGATCGGTCCATGCAGTCACCGCTTGGCATCGTTGAAAATGTGTTGGTAAAGATAAAGAAATTCCTTTTCCCGGTAGATTTTGTGATTCTTGACATTCCGGAAGACAACAGAATACCTGTCATTTTAGGCAGACCTATGCTTGCTACTGCCCATACAAAGGTGGATGTCTTTGCTGGAAAATTAACTCTCGAAGCTAATGGAGAGATTGCAACGTTCGGACCTAATGAACTCCTGTCAACTCCTCAAAAGGTATGTGCGGTAGACCCAGTAGGCAATTTTGGCGACGCCTTAGAAGAATTTCTTAGTGATCCCCTGGACCCTGGCGAGATAGATTCTGGGAAAGATTTTGATATTTTTGTCAACTTTGAAGAAGAAGATAACTTGGGAATCAGTACCGATGATTTCTCTAGTGATATCGAGATGGCTCATTGGCAAGCAAACTCTGAAAAAACGTTTTTGCAAACTGACCAACCACAATTTTATGAGATGGGGGCACGAATCCATCATAGGAACCCTTATTATCTGAACATTTCATGCAAAATTGGGTTCATTGATTTCCACCCATTTATCGATACAAATTCTCCAGTTAACATCATTTCTAAGGAATGCTACAACCAGGTCATGGAAAAGGAACTTGAATATAAAGGAAACAACTTCCTTGAGGTTGTAACAAAAATCCGTGTTTTTGTGGGAACTCACTCGTTTCTAGTCGACTTTGTGGTTTTGGATGATGTAAGCGAGTTCGGGGCAGATGGACTAACCGGGGTGATTTTTGGGAAACCTTTTCAAGAAATATCTGGGCTAGATAAAAACGAGAAGGAAGGACTGGTATGGTTATAGATTGGCGATGATAAAACTTTATTCAAGATGCCTAGGACTGTAAAGAATTTTAAAAACTGGACTAAAAAGCAGTTAAGCTATGCTCGGCCACTGCTGGGTATTAGTGACGAAGATAAGGCCAAAGGTTTTGATCATCCCTACCAGAAGATCAAGAATTTTTACTTAGGGTGTTTAGAACTAGGCAAGGGCTACAAACGGGATGAGAATCTGATCAGCTGGCTTCAATGTGGAGATTGTCATATCCACGAAATGAATAACAAGCACTTCTAGCCCCATGGCTCTGAGTCTAAATTAAAGACTCGTAAATAAAGAAAAGTGATCTTTCGGGAGACAACCCGAATTATCCCTTTCTTTCATTTTTATTTCCATTTTTGTTGAGTTTTGTGTTTTTAACTATTTTTGCAGGAAACGATAAATAATTGCTGCTGCAACTTGCTGATCTGACTATAGTTATGGCGTAACTCATCTCAGTGGTTACGCCGTAACCAACCCCTTGTAGCAGAATTTAGGACGCATTACCAATTACGGCGTAAGTCCGTCTCTGTGGTTACGCCGTAGCTACACTTTTGCAGCGTATGCCAGGTTTTGCCTAGTTACGGCGTAACTCATTCTTAGAGTTACGACGTAACTATCCTCTGCTTTAATTCTTTCATTTTAAACACAGTAACCTTGTATTAGTATTTTAAATGAACTTTGTGGGTGTGTTCCCTGTAAACCCTCACGAGACTTCACTCGTCCACTTGGGACACCAAGTGGTTTAAAAGGCTTGTTTCATATGCTAAATGCAACCGTAATTCCTACGAAAGTGAGTTAAATTTGTTTGTCTATTTTTATTTCTCTTTTTAGAATTATGCTTGTCAGTAGTGTGATTTTAGGGATTGAAGTTTGCTCATGGATGCTTATACGAAGGCACGACTCTTTTTCGTGGGCCTTCTTTCTTTGTGGAGCAAATTTCAGGGAAGTTCTCGCTCTAATTCTACTTTTCTCTTCACCTTTATTTAACGCTTAGTACAAAAGGGAATTTGTACAATTCAAGTGGAGGGACGGGAGTAGAATTGTCTCTTGAACTTTATTTTGCCCCCGTTTTTCTAGTTTATTTTGAAAAATTATGCCATTTTTAAAATTTTGACATGTTTTTCTCAACCTAACTAGATTAGACCTTAGCCGAGCACATACAACCCTTGATATTATATGGTGAGATTAGCCTTATCCGTTTCCAATATTTTACCCCAAATCCACCAAATAACTTGGCCTTTGCATCATTTTGAGACCATAGACGAGGTATGTTGAGTTACCTCGATGTATTTGGACTTTTCAGTTTAAGAAGGCAATATTATAGGATAATCACCCAAATAGCCTACCATTGTGTGTCTATCGATTAGTCACCTCGACTTTTTGACCCCTATGTAAAACCCTTTTTGTTGCACTCACCTTTAGTGCAAGATACTCTTAGATAAACCCTTCTGAGCCATTCCTACCATTTTGTTAACCCAATATATTGTTTCGTTACACCCATACACCTTAGCCTACCCTGTAGTCTTTATTTGTAATTGGGAAGTCATCATTTGCCTAAGTTCAAGGTTCAAGTGGAAAGGTTCGGTAATCACGCTTTCGTCGACGACATATTCTTAAAGATCATTGAAGACCCCCATGTAGTCCCATTGTTCATCTCAAGTAGGGGGATGTTATGTTTAGTTGTTATAGTTATGATTCAAAAAAAATAAAAAAATAAAAAAGTTATGTTATTTAGTTGATTGTAAAGTGCGAAGTTATAACCACTATATTATGAGCTTTATATAGATTTAGTATCGAGGAAGGCCACCTCGGTCACATATTGTTGGGAATTAAGGTAAACTACTGATTCTGCCGAAGCATCTGCCGAATGGATTCTGCCGAAGTAGAATGGATTCTGCTGAAGTTATACTTCAGCAGAAGAGATAAAGCAGATTTTGTGTTGCTGCTGAAAGTGTGAATCCACGTAGGAGAGATAAGCTCAGTATAGAGTAAAAGTCAGCGCCGTATGTATAGGTTGGCGCCGTATTATGTAGAGCTTACTCAGAATAAACAATATGATTAGCAAAACAATATGATTAGTTGCATGCTTGTCTAGATGCATGCGTTTGTATTAGGAGCGTAAATTGTCAACGCTCATTAGGGTTTCTTGCCTATATAAGAAACCATAGTAGTATGTAATAAGTGGGCTTTTCTCAAGCATTTCAAGTCTTGAAAACTATAAGAAACATAGAGTTTCTATAATCAAAAGATCCATAGAGGATCAAAGTGTTCTTAGTTCTTATAACTTGTATTTACTTTCCGCTATATAATACAAGTTGTAGAGATCTTCTTTTAGTTTGCTTGTGATTACATAGGCAACACTAACGATCTCCGAGTGCTTAAGATCTATCAAGGTCTTGGTTTACAACAAGTGGTATCAGAGCCTCGGGAAAGTCTCTACGATACTAAGAACCAGTCTCACCCCCATACAACCAAACATTCATTCACCATGCCTGGATCCGATACTGAAACAGAAGTCACAAACACAAACAACACCAACACCACTTCCATGCAACAGCTCAGTCTCTCAAACAGCAATGGTAAATTTCCTTATTTGAAAAGGGAAGAGTATGACCTTTGGACTATGAAGATGGAAAATTGGATTTCCAATATTGATTGGAATCTGTGGGAGGTAGTAAAGAAAGGGAACAGTCTCAAGAAAATGATTCCTGACAGGGATGGGAAGTTCATCATGGCTCCTCCCAAAACTGCTGAAGAAGTGCTGGCCATGCAAAGAGAGCATAAAGTAAAAACTATTCTACTTCAAGCCATTCCAGAAGATCATCTGTGTGATTTTCACCATATGGATGATGCAAAAGACATTTGGATGGCTCTCAAAGCAAGGTTCGGTGGAAATGAAGAATCAAAAAGAATGAGGAAGTCCATGCTAAGACAACAGTTTCAGGACTTCAATATCTCCGAAGAAGAAGGTATCCACAAGGGATACGACAGGTTCCATAGGATTTTGAGTCAGCTGAACCAGCTGAATGCTAAACCGGAGAATGATGATTGCAACTCTAAGTTCTTGTGATCCTTGCCGCCATCCTGGTTGCATGTTAGTATAGCCCTCAAGGCTAAGGGTGGGTTGGACATGCTCACCTTTGATGAGCTGTAAAACAGACTCAGAACTCTTGAACCAGATGTCAGGACTCCCTACCGTACATCTTCTTCTAGCCATGCAGCTTTTGTTGGGACATCTCACTCCAACACGATGGTACCTGCTCCTAGTTCCAACTACTTTCCATCATCTCCCAGTTCCAACTACTTCCCATCATCTTGCACTCCCACTCCACCACATAACCCTCGTCCCACTCCACCATGTTCTCAATCTAGGACCACTAGTGTGATGGAGGATGTTCTTCACTCGTTTGTTGCTGATTATGACACTCAGCAGTATCTTGCATATGAAGACTTTGATCAGTTGGACCCTCTTGAAATGGAGGAGATGAAACTGAAAATGCAGGTGGCATTACTGTCAGTGGACATCAAAAGGTTTGAAGAAAAGTCTGGGAGGAAGTTTGCTTTCAAGGGAAAGGAACCAGCTCGCTTTGATAGGAGGAAAGTCAAGTGTTTCACTTGCCACCAGATGGGGCATTTCTCAAGGGAATGCAAAGACAGGAAGAGTGGAGATGGAGCAAACTATCTTTCCTATCAGCAGAAACAGCAAGAAACTGGAGCTTCAGCAGCTCTCCTCACCATGGATGAACAGGTTAACTGGACTGCACATGAACCTGTCAATGAGGAAGCTCATGATACTGATAAGCTTGGACTGCTTGCAAGGTGTACTTCGGATGAAAGGCATGATCAGTTTGCCCTAATGGGACTATCTCAGGTACACAACTGTATATTTGGTTGTAGTCTAAGATACAATGAACTTAAAGAAGAGTTTGATGCTATGAAACCTAAGTTTGATGAATGCTATATTGACAATGAAGCCCATAAACTAGCATTAAAAACAGTAGAAAGACAAAAAGTATGGTTTCAAAAGAATCAAATAGCTTATGAAGAAAAGATAAAAGTGTTACAGTTTGATCTAGAAGTTGCAAATAATTATTTAAAACTGTCTAAGAAAGCAAAGGATGAAGTTGTGTCTGAGAATCTAGAGCTTAAAGAAAAACTAGCAGAGGAAATAACTAGGCATAAGGAATGGATAATTTCAGGTGATAAACTGGCTAGTGAAATTTATAACAGTCAATCAGTAACCTCTGGCTTAGGATTAGGTTTTCAAAAGTATGTAGGAGTAGAAGCTAGATATGATAGTCGTAAATCCACACCAGCAGGATTAGCTAACTTTGTAAAAGAAGGTGTATTACATGCTGTCCCTGGACCTATTAGAGGTGAATTTATGCCCATTGACCTTTCCATCACTGTTGACTTTGATGGATCACATCATCTATGTAACACCCCAACCCGACAAGGGTAGAAGTGTCACATTCTGGTGTCATATCAGAACATACAATGAAAATATTTACAAACGGAAACCTTAAAAGTGAAGTATCAACTCATTTAAACAATGATTTACAACGAAAATTACAAAACCCAAAATGTCTAAGATAAAATGAAATCTCAAAACAAAAGCCCGCCAAAATAAGTCCAACAGAAAGGTATCTATGGTTAGTCCACTCAAATGATCCAACTCTCAGCCCAAACAAAGCCCATCTTCAAACCTAAAAACCTGCCGCAGGAAAAGAAATGCGGCTGAGCTTAAAAAGCCCAGTGAACAGATATAACAAAACGAAAGCTAAATAGAATCTGAAATGCAAAATGAACAAAGGAAACGGATAATAAAGTCACAGCGAAATGAGAACAATGAGTCAATGAGGATCCTGCAGAACACAATTATACAGATATCCAAAACGAACAGATAACAAGGAGAACGAAGCAAAACAAAGCATCGATGACATATAAACAAGCACATACAAACCAGGCATACAAGACTGAAACATAAGCAAGTATAGCAGACGTCGCATCCACACAACATATATGACATACAATCAATTCAGGAAATCAAAAGACATACAAGCCAAACAGAAATCTACAAGAAAGCGGAAGCAATTAATTAATAAGTGAGCATGGCAATTCACACAGATCAAAACCCTTAGTTGAAGACATAACCAGTATCATAACAGCAGAAGTGTTAACAGCATTCAATACATGGTAGTCACACGTAATAAGTAGGAATACAATATAACCGATATAATTAAATGAATTAAGGACATAGCAGGGCAACTAAACAAATTAACAAGCCAGACGTCACAAGCTGAACCATTTACCCAATCAAACCGCAGCATAAACAGAAATGCAAACAGGGCAGGTCAACAACAAGCAGATAAGGATACTATCAGGTAATCATAGTCCACAAAATTAACTGAATGAAGTATACATGATAAACAGACAAAAACTATCGATTACACACTAGCATGGTCAACAGACAATTCAGAGGTCACATAACAGCGAGATCACATATCATCAGATGAAAACAGGCAAATCAGATAACCGCATATTAGTCATATCATAGTAGGGAAATCAATAGTCACATAAGACATGAATAGCATAATCAAATCTAATAAACATATAATAACCCGGTACGTGAATGGAACGATAGTCGGAAATAACGGAATGAGAGTGTGACAGATCAAAGCAATGGAATGTATATATCTTGGTAGTAGAGTGAGTCATATAAGGGTACACAGAATATGGTGCGTTGGGGATGTAGAAGGTACAATATAGGTATATCAAAAGTGTAAGGGTTGTCAGAAATCTATCCCGAGCCAACAAAACAAACCATATCAATATTGGCAATAGCAGCCAAGTAACCAATAGTAACCATTGTATTCGGAGGGGTGACCTCGGAATACCAAACCAATATGAGGGGAGTCCTCAGTAACCAGTGGAGTAGCTAGCTCCCAAAATGTGAGGGGGTGTATTGCACACACCAACCACATCACCAAACCATATATATCAATACAAAACAAATACAAATCTAGGATGCATCCATACGCCCCCTGCAAAACAAATAGTGGCCATACAATATATTCGAAGCGCGCATAATCAATACAAATATGGGGACGGTGTGGAACATCACTCAACCACACTAAAGTCATGCCATTGGTGCATCAATGACACGGACATGGAACCCCCATGCCTAGTTAATGGCTCGGGTATCAACTGACAGGTCAAAGTGTACAATATAGAGTTCAATCAATATCCATGTCCAATATTAGCAGTTCACAATTCAAATCAATAGTTCAATATCAATGGTTCAATTATCAAGGTTCAAATATCAAAGGGTCAATATCAAAGGTTCAAATAGCAAAGGATCATTATCAAGGGTTCAAATAGCAAAGCAAAGGTTCAATATCAATATGGCAAGAGATCACAGATGCAAAGAGATCATGAGAAACCTTATGAGAAAGGTCAGAATATCTGTACCTCAATCGAAGCAAGCAAAATAGGAAGTACGGTCACACGATGAATCAATCCCGCCGTCCGGAACCTATGAATTAGATAACGCTCATTAAGACCAGATTACTCATTTTAGACGGCTTTCCATTTTTAGCAGGTTTCCTCTTTTAGTAGTCTTTCCATTTTAAGTAACTTTCTATATTTAGTAAGTTTACCGAATGAGTAACTTCCAATAATTAAGTTTACTAAGTTACGTACTTCCCAAATTAGACGGCTATCCGAATTAAGTAACTTTTCAAATTAAGAAATTTCTATATTTAGTAAATTTTCATATTTAAGTAATCTTAATACTTTAGGGTTATCAATGGCAATTTAATTGACTTAAGGGTTTAATATAATAAATATCATATTTTAGATTCTTTAATAACTCATTAGTAAAATCCAGGGTTAATTATCAAATTTCTAAAACCTTAGGGTTTGCATGTGACAAGGTCCAAAGTTTAAGGTTTAAAGTGAAAGATTATTTATATAAAAAAAAACTACTACTACGTGAATGAAAGAATTTGCATGCATGTTTAACTTTTTTTTTTTTTTTACTCATATATTTAATCTTCCCAGATTTAAGAATCAAAAGAAAAAATTAAGAAAGGTTTTGAATGGCTAAAATACAAACGTGTAAGACCCGAAACAGATACGTATTTGATCTATGTCTTCATGACTTTATGCGTCAAAATCATCTCCATTCGAACCAATAGTTTACTAAGTATATTAGGCTGGTATTTCATTGTACTTCGTGCGACACATATCAAACAGTTCGAGATCCATTTTTAAGAATTATTAACGCCACAAATAACCAAGATGTACACACGTATATATACTCGTTTTTAGCTTGGTACCATGATAATGAAATATGTAGATGGGTCGTACAAGATGGGTCGAAAGGGTTCGAGACAAACATGATATATATATATATTTGATCACGATGGTATCATTTTATGGTGTCTATCATATGTTCAGCATGCATTCTGATTTGGAGGACAACCATACGACCAGAAAAATAGAGTGAGGAAGAAAATCAAAAAGAGATGGAGGATACAATACCCTTGCGTGATCGTGCGAAAGAAAACAGGAACCAAGGAGATGGAGGCCACGACAGCAACAATACACTACGACTTCGCCTCCTTTCGAATCAAAACCCCACGGCAACACACCCTAAGAATTAACCACGAACAGAAGCACTTTAAATCTGTATCTCACGACCCCATTCCCACGTCTACAATAGCCTAGTTTCGAATGGATTTGAGGCAAGAGGTTTATGTGCCATCACCTTTGGATCAACTGCATACGATCACACCACCTTGGAGCACCCTTCTTGCCTAGGATTCGAATGGAAGAAGAAAAACATGAACCTGCCGTCACTATTAGATGTAGAGAGATTTAGGGTTTTATTTTTGGATGAAATAAAAGGGGAGTTATAGTAGACGTGATTTGAGGATTAAGGGAGGGAATTTCGGCAATATTAAAGAGAATTCAAGGCCATAATTGACTTTCCAAAACAAAAGAAAAAATATGGCTTAGAGCGTATAGTGCAACCGAGTTTGGAGGGGAGAATTAAGTGATCAAATCATCCTTCGTATACATGCCAATATAAAAGTTGTTATATTTATTTTAGTGTCTAATAATTTAGTACATGTAACTTTTCATTGTGCTATATTTATCAAATGACCTAAAGTTAGTTTTATTTCCGATGTCTTGTGTAATCATTAAATCTCTCGTTTCATTTTACGGATGTTTGATTGAGGGATAATTTAGTCATTTACCGCGTTCACGATTTTAGGGTTTTACAATCTATATGGTAGAAAGTCAAAAGACTTGCCAGACCCTGATACCTCATCTAATGACTTTGTCTCTTGCTCTGACAGTGACAATTCATCGGATCAAGGGTCTACTTCTTATGAAAGCTGTGATTCAAATGAGAAGTCTGACCTTCCCAAGCCTGAACCAACACCCAAGCATGCACCCCAGTCTACTTACAAGCCTTCTAAGGATGCTGCTGAGGAATCAATTTCCAAGACAGTTTCTTCTGAAGACTTGTCTTTTAAATCTTTGAATAATCAGTCTGTTAAAAACAATTCCTTGAATGTTTCTGTTTTAAGTACTTCTGCATGTAATCAAACATCTCCCTATTTGAATAAATCTTCCAAGAAGAAGACATTTTTTGTATGTGGAAGTAAATGTCATTTAATTAAGGATTGTGATTTTCATGAGCAAAAATTGGGTGCATGTGCTACTCACCAGAAACATAGATCTAAGTGGACCAATGTTGCTAATATTCCACCTTATGTCCCTCAAGCAGCTAATACTGATTCTCATTGGAGAAGTTCAGTTACCAGACCTTATGTGCAACCTATTAGCCCATACTTTAAACATAGTTATTGGCCTACATATGTTGACTCTATGTATGCTGGGATGGGATATGGGAGCACTGCTGTGAAGCCCTCAGCAGGTTGTTCTTGGACTAACAAGGGACCCAATTACCAATGGAGGACCAAGAACAATGGTGGATCCTCAAATTCTTCATGTCCTACCCCTGTGATCCACAAGGCAGGTTCAAGTCAGTAATGACTTGAACCTCCATTGTACACTAACAGTATGTATATATTTTGTTGTTGTTTGTAGGATCATCCCCTTAAGCATAAGAATATTGGTATTGTTGATAGTGGTGGTTCCAGAAGCATGTCTGGAAACAGAGATATGATGCACAACTTTGTTCCTATAGAAGGAGGAGGCAATGTGACTTTTGGAGGAAGTGATGAAAGTATCACAGGGAAGGGCACCATAAAGACACCTCATCTAGATTTTGAAAATGTGTACTATGTTAAGGAACTTCAGCACTTCAACTTGTTCTCTGTTTCACAAATCTGTGACACTAAGAACAAAGTTCTCTTCACTGAGAATGAATGTCTTGTGCTGTCTAAAGACTTCAAACTCCCAGAAGAAACTTCAATTCTGCTGAAAGTTCCTCGAACTCACAATTTATACACATTCAATCTTAATAAAGTGCAACCTGGTGGTGACCTCACTTGTTTGGTGGCTAAAGCAACTCTTGATGAGTCTACTAAATGGCATAGGAGGATGGCTCATGTGAATTTCAAGACCATTAACAAACTCTCTAAAATGGGTCTGGTTGAAGGTCTTCCCACCAAAGTATTCACAAATGATCATAATTGTGTCGCTTGCAACAAAGGAAAACAACACAGAGCTTCCTACAAAGCTATCAATGCTATGAGCATCATTTCTAAACCTCTTCAGTTGCTCCACATGGATCTGTTTGGTCCAACTCAAGTCAGAAGCATTGATCATAAGTACTTCTGTTTGGTTATCACTGATGGCTTTAGCAGATTTTGTTGGGTTTTCTTTCTCAGAACCAAAGATGAAACATCTCAAGTGCTGACTGAATTCATCACTCTTGTTGAAAATCAGTTGAACAAAAAGGTCAAGGGTATTCGGTGTGATAATGGGACAGAGTTCAAAAATGCTATTCTAATAGAACTCTGTGGGTCTAAAGGTATAAAAAGGGACTATAGTAATCCAAGAACCCCACAACAAAATGGGGTGGCTGAAAGAAAGAATAGGACCTTAATAGAGGCTGCAAGATCAATGCTTGCAGACTCTAAACTGCCCACTATGTTCTGGACTGAAGCTGTTGGCACAGCGTGCTATGTGCTAAACAGGGTCTCCATTACAAGACCACAACTCAAAACACCATATGAACTTCTCTTTGGGAAGGTTCCTGTCATTCATTACCTAAAACCTTTTGGTTGTCAAGTGACCATTCTGAACACCAGTGATCCATTGGGAAAGTTTGATGAAAAGGCTGATGATGGTTATATTGTGGGTTATTCGGCTCATAGTAAGGCATACAGGGTGTACAATCTACAAGCCAAGAAGATAGAAGAGACGCTGAACCTGAGATTTTTGGAGGATAAGCATAATGTTCAAGGACAGGGTCATACGTGGTCCTTTGATCTTGACTACTTAACTGATTCCTTGGGTTACACTAGACACTTGGCTAACCAAAATGCAGGTCCTCAAGCTTCACCCACTAACAATGCAGGTCCCTTAGATGATGACTCTGAAAATGAGTTTGAAGATGATGAGCAACCTATCCTTGTGCCATCTTTCTCCCCTAACAATATTGCAGGTACCCCCTCCAAGGATACTGCTGATGAAAGTGATGAAGATGACTCTCATTATGTTGAGGACCTTGCTAGGCTTCAGACACAAGAATTTGCTGCTAAGCTTGAAGCAGAAAAACTGAATGGAGAAGTTGCTAATGAAGGTGTCAGCAGAAACAACGTGTCTGCTGAAGTTGTCTCTGCCACACCTACCATCCACAAATCTGCTGAAGGCTATGCCGTTTCTCCTCATGTTCCTTCTCAAGTGTCCTCAGACTTTGGAGAACCTCATACACGCTTTCCAAAACCCTCCGATCTTGGAAATCATCAACCCAAAGCTGGCATCTTCACCTCACCCTCTTATGATGCTGCATTTGAACCAACAATCACCAATCTTGATTCCTCCATTGAAGTTAGTCCCACTGCTACTCAGAGGATCAACATTGCTCATCCTCAATCCAACATCATAGGTGATCTTCTAGCACCTGTTAGAACTCGAAGGGCTATAACAAGTCCTCAATTTGGACAGATTGCTTTTCTCTCTTATGTCTCCAACCAGCAAAGAGACAATCACACAGACTTCAAACATTGTCTGTTTGCTTGTTTTCTTTCTCAAGTGGAACCAACAAGTGTTTCTCAAGCTCTTAACGATTCAAGCTGGCTAGAAGCAATGCAAGAAGAAATGCAACAATTTCACAATCAGCAGGTTTGGATTTTGGTTCCACTCCCTGATGGCAAATATGTCATTGGGACAAAGTGGATTCTGAAGAATAAGAGAGATGCTCGTGGTGTTGTGATCAAAAACAAAGCAAGATTAGTAGCTCAAGGCTTCAGACAAGAGGAAGGGATTGATTATGATGAAGTGTTTGCACCTGTGGCCAGAGTTGAAGCAATTCGCATTTTCCTGGCATATGCTTCTTACATGGGTTTCATGGTGTATCAAATGGATGTCAAAGGTGCTTTTCTGTATGGTGAGATTGAAGAGGAGGTCTATGTCTCTCAACCCAAGGGATTTGAAGACCCAGATCACCCAAATCATGTTTACAAGGTTGTTAAAGCTCTTTATGGCTTACATCAGGCTCCAAGAGCTTGGTATGCTAGACTTTCATCATTCCTGCTGAAGCATGGTTATAGGAGAGGTGCTATTGATAAAACTCTATTCCTAAAGAAGAATTATTCAGACATCATTCTGGTGCAAGTGTATGTGGACGACACTATTTTTGGCTCCACAAACGAAACTTGGTGCAGGGAATTTGAGGACCTAATGAAGGGTGAATTTCAAATGAGTGCTATGGGCGAGCTTACTTTCTTCTTGGGTCTCCAATTTCAGCAGAAACAGGATGGCATCTTTATCTGTCAAGATAAATATGTGAGGGACATTCTGAAGAAGTTTGGTATGGAAGGTGTTAGGACTGCCACAACACCTTATGAAGCTCCAAAGACTAAAGCAAATAATGAACCAGATCTACCTGTGAATGTTCATCTGTACAGGTCCATGATTGGTTCATTGATGTATCTAACAGCTTCAAGACCTGATATTACATTTGCTGTGAGTGTTTGTTCTCGACATCAAGTCACACCACTTACTTCCCATCTAAATGCTGTCAAGAAGATCTTTAAGTACCTCAAAGGCCAACCTCTGTTAGGCCTTTGGTACCCAAAAGAGTCTCCTTTCAAGTTGGAAGCATATAGTGACAGTGATTATGCTGGTGCCAATCTGGATAGAAGATCCACAACTGGAGGCTGCCAATTTCTTGGCAAAAGGTTGATCTCTTGGCAATGCAAGAAACAAACCATTGTGGCTGCCTCAACTACTGAAGCAGAGTATGTTGTTGCTGCAAATTGTTGTGGTCAGGTCCTCTGGATTAAAAACCAATTGCTGGACTATGGGTACAACTTCATGAACACTACTATACATATAGATAATCAAAGTACCATCTGCATAGTCAAAAATCCAGTTTTTCACAGTCGAACTAAACACATTGAAATCAGGCACCACTTTATACGAGATGCATATGAAAAACATTTGATAAAAGTGGCTAAAATACATACTGATGATAATGTGGCAGACCTATTAACAAAAGCCTTTGATGGACCAAGGTTTCAACACCTCGTGGTCAATATTGGAATGTTAAACCCTTGACTGCATAGTTTAAGGGGAGGCATAGGCCTCAGGGGAGGCATATGCCTCAGGGGAGGATGTATGCAAACTCTGCATATCTTTGTTTGTTTGTATCATATTTTGTTCAATAAACTGTTTTCATTTTTCTATATTTGCTTCTTTCATTAGGTTTGTAAAAACATCTTTTTGCATATAGTGATAGCATTTATTTAATATATTTTATCTTTTTTTGCTTTTTAGCCTCTGTTATTCATTATTCTTTACTAACACTAACTGTCTAACAATTCTTTAGTTGTTTGTCTTTGCGTTGTTCTTGTGTATTTTTGTGTATGTTTTGCAGTTATCTGAATTGCAGTTTGTCTATCCCATGAACAAGATCAAATTCATCAAGTGTGATACATTGATATATGGTCAAAATAGCTAAAAGATGGTTGCTGGTTTCTTCTGAAAGCAAAAGTACTGAAGCATACAATTTGATTCCACTGAAGTTATAATACTGAAGAAAAGAAATTGAAGTCAAATTGTTCATTCATTCATTCAAGAAACAGTTTACAGCTTACAGCTTACATAAAGTCAACCTACTACATATGCATCTTCAAGATACGAGCGGTACACTTAAGCTAAGCCTATTCTAGTGTACATCTTTCATTTAGAAATCTAATCGAATGCTGGATATGCGTTAGATGCTAGCTTTGCTTTTGTAGGTCTTGCATAACCACCCATTCAGTCTTACTGGCTGGTTGGATATGCATGACCAACTCGATGAAGATGCTAAGGACCAAAATGGGAGGATGGATTGATGAAAACGATTGACAATGACGATGACCACGCAGGATGATGGAGAAAAATAACGTGTCCTGTGTGCTTCATCTATTCATTTCAACCAAAATGCAATCGATCCACCCTCCTTAAGCCCTTCTTCTATACGATGTGTGTTGATGCACCAAAAGATGGCGCAATGAGACCAAGAACCACCTCACTATCTTTGGGGAGTGGCGGATTCCTGGCACGAGGTCTTTGTTGAGACCGAGGTGCTGGAGGTTGGGAGTAAGAAGTTCCCTCCTTATAGGAGTCATCAGAATCATCAGCAGATTCACTTGGATTCACTACACTGTCATCTTCTGAAGAAGAAAGAAAGGGTGATTTATTTGGTCGTGGGTAGGGTTGAGGAAAGTAACGTGACCATGGGTTTGTTTCAACACTTAATGATAATGAAGAGGATGATGAAGATGAGGATGTGAGATCTATGATCTCAGGTTTGGTATTCATGGTGCAATTTGGTTAATTGGGGATATTTTTACATCTAGGGTTTGTGGTAAATATTTGAGGATCTTGATGAAGAGATGAGTTACATTGGGATCATTTTATAGACGGGTTCGAGGTTCAATGAGTTTAATGCAAGTGGGTGGCACAGTAATTCTAGAAACTTACCGAAGATATTCTTATCTTGTATGCATTCTGCTGAAGTTATAACTTCAGCAGATTGATCATGTGTTCCTGCGGAAGTGTTGTTTTGGGTTGGGTCAAAGATGCAATACACGTCAGCAATAGTCAACCAAACGGTCAATTTTTCTTTGACTATAATTTGGGCAAAAACTATCAACCCACCATCACTCTCTTCAAATCAACTCAATTCCCTCTCATTCCGCCTTCACAAACACTCGCCATTTCAAGAATCATAACCCTAAACACTCATATCCCACATGGCTCTTGAATTTAAACATGATCACAACAAAGTTGCATTTCTGGGAAATGGCAAGGGATATGAATTGTACGAACCAATGGTGGAATTCTTGAAAAGATCCAAGATTTGCTATGCTCTAACACATGCTCCAAATGAGATTTATGAATCACTGGTTACTCAGTTTTGGGAATCTGCTGAACAGAGGAATGAAACAGAGATTAGGGCTATGACTGACGGAACAGAGCGCATAGTGACAGAGGACCTAATTCGGAGGAAGCTTCACTTGGAAGATGCTGATGGAGCTTTTCATTCTAATCAGGAAAATGTGCTCACTGGGCTAAGGGCAATTGGCTATCGAGGAACAAGAACTGATATGTGGCTGAAGAAGGAACTCTGCCCGAAGTGGAGGTTCCTGGTTCACACACTGCTTCAATGCATGAGCAACAAAACTGGAGGATGGGACCAGTTCTCTACACAACTGGGATATGGTATTGTGTGTCTTTCTCAAGGGGTAACTTTCAATTTTTCTAGGTATATTTTCGAAAACATGGTTGAAAATATTCAAAAGAAAAAGGGTAAATTTTTGATGTACCCAAGGTTTCTGCAAATGATTTTAGACACAACTACCCAAGCGCAAGCTTTTTATCCTATAAGTTATTTATCTGCTAAATTGTTTGCAACAATGAAAACCCACTTTCAGGGGGAACATCATCCCTTGCTAGCAGCTATGTTGCCCCAAGGTAATGAGACTGCTGATGAGGAGAATGTTACTCATAATCCTCCTTTCTCACCTGTTGCTACTGATGGTAATCCATTAGTTAACATTGATGAGGGACCCTCATCAACTGTTGAAGCAACTCATGTTGCTCATGACCAACCACCTTGTCCCAGTCCAACACCCACACTAATGACTCATGAGGAGTCTGATCTTAATAGACTATCAACACCAAGTCCTGAAAGGGATCCTCTCAATGAAGATCTTCCTCACATTGAGCATGACCATGATACTACTGAAAGGTCCTATGAAGCTCCCCTTACCACAAAGCAATCTGCTGGTGGAGCTGAGGACCCTATTACACTCTCATCTGTCTATGCTCTTGTCAACAGGTATGCTGCTGAGGTCACTAGTCTGAAAAAGGAGCTTGCAGAGACCAAGTCTTCTCTTGGGAGTAAGATTGAAGATCTGCAGAATCAAGTCAAGGAATTAGAAGACAAACTCAGAGGGAGCTCCAAAAGGAAGCTTGTCGTTTCTTCTGATGAAGAACAAGAAGTACCTCAGTTTGGGTCTCTGGATATGTTGGCTGATGTGTCTCTTAATGATCCTTCATCAGTAGCTGCTACTTCCTCAAAGAAGAAGGAATCTGTCCTTTACAAAAGAAGAAGGAGATCCTCCTCACATAAGGTTTCTTCTGAAGCTTCAAAGGAACCTGGGGTTGATAAGGATGCATCTACTGATGTACTAATGGAGGATGTATCTTCAGATCCTAATCAATCTGCATCAGTTCAAGAACCTACAGACCTTTCACCTTCAGCAGATCTGTCTGACATTGCTGATATGACCAATCCAGTTGAAAATCTGCATCAACATGTGGACTTAGGTACAACTACAGAGGTTCCTGTCGTTGATTTAACCGAAGAAGAGTGTGCCAAGAAGGCTGATGATAAAGGGAAAGATATAATGACTGAAGATGAGCTTGGTCCAGACCTGGTAAGTGAGGAGGAAAGAAGAGGTCAAGCTAGTAGATTAGCTGAGTTTGAGAAGTCAAAGGAAAGTGTAGTATTGGCTCATCAACTTCAAACAGAGGACTTCTCATCTTTAACTCCTGAGAGAAGAAGAGAACTGGATGCAATGAGGGTACAGATGCCTACTGAACACTGGGATATTCTAACTCAGCAAGTCATTTCAAGACCTTCTCTTGCTCAAACTATACTAGGTGGAGATTTCCTCAGTGACAATTATGTGGAGCGAATGATGGCTCAGGGAAGACAAAGGAAGCAAGAAGCTATCGCACAAAAGAGGGCCATCAAAGCTCAGAAGGACAAAGCGAAACCTCCGACTAAAGCTGAAATAAGAATGGTGGTGAAAAATCAATGCTCGATGTACAACTCTGGCTTAACAATGAAACAAGTCAAGGCATTTCCTGATCATATCCTATACCGCAAATATAATCAGATCATGAAGGACAAATCATCATCTTCAGCACACTCTATCCACTTGAGAAGGAGTACAGAGAATGAAGCTGCTCCAGAAGCCAAAAGACTCAAGACTGATGATGCTCCAGCCAAGGAATCATCTCCAGTCATTCCTACTGAAGCATCTGCTGAAGTTGCTTCTTATACTGACAAGGGTCAATCTGCTGAAGCATCTTCCAATACTCCTGAAGCATCTGATATATCAGCTCCTACTTCATCAGTGGCTATCCTTAGCACACAGGAAGCTTCTATAGTTAAGAAAGCTGATCTTGCAGAAACAAAAACAGAAAGGGCGAGAAAAATACTTCACAGGATGAATGCACTTCGAGTTCCATCTAAGTCTCCCTCTATCTCTTCAGGTCTTCTCACAAGTGTTCAAGATGAAAATACTCCCTCTGGGGAAATCTATAAACCTGGTAGGAGGACAAAGAGAATGGCCAAAAGATCTCCTGTGGATCTTGAAGCTGATGACTCAACTTTCATCATAGAAGGGTCTGCTGCTGATTTTCCTGATGGAAACTCAGATGAAGTGGTAGATTGGAAATTGAAGGATGATGAGATGAATGTCATTCATCGAAGGGACTCCACTTCAATGGAATTCTCCTTTCTAAAGGAAATTCTACACTTGGTAGACAGGGCAAACTTACTTTCTCTGTTCTCTCGTGTCACCTCCTATTACTGCAACAAGGAACCACAAGGTTCTGGGATGTTCTTACCAGGAGATCTTCAAGCCCTGTTCAACTCTCACATTCCAAGTAGCAAAGCACATTCCATTTGGGAGAACTCACATCGGTGGAAACTTGAATCCTGGAGATTCTATCCTCTCCCTCGTGTGCATGTGCTTGAAACTAAGGGTGGAATCACTGTCTACATGTTTTCTGAAAGAAAGTATCCTTTGCCCAAACGACTGATGGAAAAGATGCTGAGTCAGAAATTGGAAATTCCTCCAGATCCAGTGGGCAATGAAAGACAGACTGCTCTAACATTGGTAGGATTCATCAAGACTCAACTCCAACAACTGCAATAGGCCTCATCCTCATCCACATCAGGATCTTGGTACCCTTTGTATTTCTTTGTTTTGTTATTTTTTAGTTATGTATACCTGTCTTTCTTTGTGTTATATTTTCAAGTATTTTCTTAGTTCTAAAAAAAAAAAAAAAAAAAAAAAAAAAAAACAAAACTAACTTTTATGCAGGTTTGTTTGTTGTCCAATTCTGATGGTTTTTAACTCACCTGATATACCTTGTGTATGTCAAAGAGTTGGCTAGTCCAAAGGGTACAGCTTTGGTAAAGACACAACAAATCTGTTGATAGCTGTAATGGTTTGCTCAAAATCATAGGGTCTGCAACCACCCATGCTTAACTGCTGAGGGTTGTATGGTCATCAATTCACCATGGTCTATTCCTTTTAGGAATCCAAGAATTGGCTATCCCACATGTATATGGCATGTGGTAAAGGCAACTGATTCCATATTTGGTTCTCAATTCACCAATTCTCAGAATTGACTAGTCCTGAGCAAACGGCTACAGGTAAAGACAAGTCAAATCTGTTTATATGGTTGCTGGTTTGCCAATAAATCAGATGGTTATCAATGTACCATAGTTTTCGAACTCAAACATGTGGCTACTCCAGTAGTAATGGCTATTGGTAAAGAGACATCAAACCCATTAATTTCAATGATTCACCTCTCACAGGAGTTAACACACCTGGAAGTGATGAGAATAGTCTGTAACTTATATGTTTTGATGTACATAATGTCATATGTTGCTGCAAAGATCTGGTATCTCACAGTTCAGTCATCATAGAGATGTTCTTCTTCTGACTCTTTGTTGCTGATCCTCAACATTCAGGCCATTCATAGCTCAGAAGTGTTTAAGATTTGGAGAGGATCTTGTTTGGAAACTTTTTCGTAAAATGGTACAATCCTCAACAGAATTATCGATCTATCAAGGAAACTGGAACTTAACCTAGTCAAATTCCAGTTTAGGGGAGGATTGTTGGGAATTAAGGTAAACTACTGATTCTGCCGAAGCATCTGCCGAATGGATTCTGCCGAAGTAGAATGGATTCTGCTGAAGTTATACCTCAGCAGAAGAGATAAAGTAGATTTTGTGTTGCTGCTGAAAGTGTGAATCCACGTAGGAGAGATAAGCTCAGTATAGAGTAAAAGTCAGCGCCGTATGTATAGGTTGGCGCCGTATTATGTAGAGCTTACTCAGAATAAACAATATGATTAGCAAAACAATATGATTAGTTGCATGCTTGTCTAGATGCATGCGTTTGTATTAGGAGCGTAAATTGTCAACGCTCATTAGGGTTTCTTGCCTATATAAGAAACCATAGTAGTATGTAATAAGTGGGCTTTTCTCAAGCATTTCAAGTCTTGAAAACTATAAGAAACATAGAGTTTCTATAATCAAAAGATCCATAGAGGATCAAAGTGTTCTTAGTTCTTATAACTTGTATTTACTTTCCGCTATATAATACAAGTTGTAGAGATCTTCTTTTAGTTTGCTTGTGATTACATAGGCAACACTAACGATCTCCGAGTGCTTAAGATCTATCAAGGTCTTGGTTTACAACACATTTGAAGATTGGAGTTGGTAATTGCGCCAACTATTGAAGAAAAGGTAGTGTGCCCATCACGACGTCCTCTAATGACACATCTACCTTGTTTATTATGATCCAGTTTCTTAACTTCGAAGCTTGAATTATTGGGCGGACGGTAAGTGGTGATGAGTTGGTTATAGATTTAGACTACCTGATTGATTTTTATTTTACACCATTTATATATCCCATGTCTTATCCTACCCTTTAGTCATGAAGCGTGTCTAGGTGATGCAGCGAGAAATCTTTGGTGTCTTGGCCATGGATTTGGTCATGTACCATTGGTTTTGTCCACTTCGCCATGACATGTTAGTAATGACAAGTCACCCTTAACCTTTGTCGTGTCTACCTATATTGCCTTCGAAAATTGTTTAGCCCTTAACTCTAGTGGTGGAGATTTGTGTAACCGCCAAGCTTATGATAGAATACATGCTATGACTGTGCAATTGAGTGATCACCCTGAAATTAACACTTAGAATAGTTTAGAGATTTGAGTGTTTCGTTCCCATTTCGTGAAGTGTTCGGCTTTGTTTTATTCTAGCATAAAGGATTTGTAAACTTATATTTTCCAGGTAATGGGAGATATCTTTTTAGGAATCTATCTAATAAGGTCTACTAGAGGGCAAGTAGAGTTCAAGTGGGGGGATATTTGATAACATCAAATAATCCTGAATATTAAGTGTCAATTTCCCTTGATAATGCTTGTAATTTATATCATTTATATGGATTTACGCTTGTTTTCCATCTTATTCCACTTTCAGGTAAATTACGAGTATTGGAGCTAAAGAGACGCGGAATTGGAGAAGTTTAGTGAAGATTTATCATAGTATGCTCACTTTGAAGAAGTTACGGCGTAACTCATCTCTCACATTACGCCGTAACTAAAGCGTGACTCAGAAAGCCAACTCATCAGAAGATTACGGCGTAACTCTTCCAGAAGATTACGACGTAACTATATTAGGTCAAAAGAGGTTATGCGCCGCTGATAACTACGCCGTAACTCTTGCATAAACTACGGCGTAACCAAGAAATATTGAAGATACGGCGTAACTACTTCTAAGGTTACACCGTAACCAGTAGATCTAGTGCAAATTACGATGAAATAGAGGATTACGGCGTAACTATTATATTAGTTACGCCGTAACCCAGATCTGGCCTATAAATACCCCACAATTTCCAGCATTTCAAAGCATCCCATTTCACACACCACAACCAAAGAACGTGGGAAGAAGCTAAAGGCAGGTCTAGAGGAGCATACGGAGCCATCTCCAAGAGAGAAATCACTCCCCTACAATAAGCATTAGCATTTTATCTTTTCTTTACTTTCGATTCATGTACTTCGTATCATTAAACATTGAATTGATTTGTATGGTTAACATGAGCGGCTAAGCACCTCTAAGTGCTGGCCTAGTTATGATTCCATAATTGTTTTGTCTGCGTTTACTTTACTTCCGTATAATTATTTCTAAGTGTATGCATGCATAGTTTGTTGGTAGCTACCCTTGTTTTGGTAGTTTTGAATGGCGGTAGAGGCTAGTTGCTTAGGAGATATGACCAACTGACCCTAAGTGAATAGACTAAGACGGAAAAGGTAAGATATGACCAACTGACGACCCTTTCTACTTGTGCGCTTTGACCAACTGATCACCTACCGTTTGGATGAACTTAAGAATTAGGGGGTGAGTGTTTAAGTTGCTAACGCCCAGGCACTCACTATCATAAATCTAGCATGTAGCGGAACTTAATGACTTGGCTTAGGGGACCAGGAACAACTGGACTTATGAAGGGACACCTGACTTCTCTAGTGGTGGCATCTTTGCAGATAGGTTAGGGCGAATTGACCAAATGCTGTCCTCTCGACTTTGACCCCACCTGAAGTAATTGGAAGTAATTAGACATAGACATTATTAGCTAGGATGAATAACTAGGTTAGCACCACTCTCCTTTATCTGATCACACCTTTGCCTTCATTTTCTTTTATCTGCCTTAGTAGTTAATTAATTAATCAAAACCATTCTAAAATTTGTGACACCTAGACTTAGTATTAATCCAACACACATAGCTCTTGGGAAGACCTCGGTTTTACCGAATACTACACTACACACGAGCGGGTACACTGCCCGTTAGTGCATTAGGGTAGACTATAGGTATAACGAGACAATATAAATATTAAAACTTGGCCAGTAAAACCTGCATCACCTCTTCCGGTGCATTGAATATAAATATAAATATTAAAACTTTGCAAACCGCATTGATGCTTTGAATCTGGACCTTTTTAAAGACAAACCGCATTGAAGAATGTGACCACAAACCGTATCCAGGAAACACCATATTTGCACAAACCGGTTTGATGAAACTGACTTAAAACTGCTGTTAATGACTTTCACATACGAATTCAGTGAGCAGTTAAAACTGCTATAACAAAACTGTTAAAAACCAACTTTAAACATATTGTCATGATCAAAACAGGTTCACATAACAGACAAAAATCTGCTAAAGACCATGTAAAAATCAGTTAAAACCAGATTCAACAACCAACAACGCATAACATCAAGACTGCATCAACACTCATCAAAACAACATCAAACCGCATCAAACCTACACAAACCGCATACAAGAACCAAACAAACCGCATACAAAACCGCTTAAAAAAACCATATGAATCATCAAGACAACACAACCTGAGCTCTGATACCAATTGTTGGATCATACATATTATGTTGTTTGATGATTCAGGTGGTCTAGGATGGTGATAAATCAAGAAAGCCATGTTAGAGAGATGAAGAGAGTAGAAAGGGTGTTCTAGAGAGAGAGTTAAAATAAAACAATGAAAGGTTAGATTAGAAGCTGTCACACCCCCAAATTACCTATTTTGCAGCGGAATGGAATACCAGGGGGATTACTGCCATAGCATCACAGTTACAGTTATATTGAACGACCTAAAGTGTCGTTTGGAAAATACATCGTTTGATTGAGTAAAATAATCAGAGTTTAAAAAAGATAGGTCCCAAAAAGTAGTCAACATTTGCGGATATAAGTTTGTTACTATCCAAACGATGTTTAAAGTGCATAAAAATCCATGTGAGACGCGTCGTCACCGCGACTCTATGATAAGTCCACATGCATGCCATGAAGTGTATGCCTTAGATACCTGAGATAAAACATGCTAAAAGTGTCAACACAAAGGTTGAGTAAGTTTATAGAGTTTGTGTTGTCATGAAAAACCTTTAAAGAACGTTCATGCAGCAAAGGCATTGCAAATCCACTCAGTTCCAAGTTCCGCCCATACAAAACTTGCAACTTGCGTGTTTACAACCCATTGCACAAAATATGTAGTTTATGTTCAAGTACACATCATCAAATGAGTTCACATAACAGTACACAACTTAATGTATCAATTGTCAATTGATATAACACATAATAAGTATTGTTTCAAATAGTTCCCAGTCCATTGGTTCATGATTGTACCAAGTCCGTTACTTCAACATTATACCAAGTCCGTCTATTCAGCATTATACCAAGTCCATTAGACCGTGATCATACCAAGTCAGTTAGCTCAATGGTCTATGATATAGAAACTGTAAGTATGGAAATACTGTTATTTCGTATGACTAAACATTCAGTTCAGATAAACATATAGTTTGCAAATAATCATGATTGTCATAAAAGTTGTTGAGCATGTATCTCCCCCAAAGAGTTTAATAAAAGTATTAAAATGAGAAAAGTGGGGCTATGACTCACGGTAATATGTAGAAGTTAAAATAAAGCAAGTAGTTGAGCATGTATCTCCCCCAAAGAATTTAATAAAACAATTAAGTAATAGAAAGTGGGGCTATAAACTCACCTGATGCAATGATTATGATGACAAAAGTGGATACACTAAAATGAGGTGCAATCTCTATCTGCAACCTAATATGAATGATATGATCTATTATAATTCATGAATATATATCGTACATGCAAATCCACATGTAATCTATACCACTTGTGCAGTTTTGAAAATAGAGTTTATCGTCGGAATATATGTTTATGACATCTCATCATGTTATAAAATACTTTACAAGTACTTACGTTGAAATGATATCCTACGATAGTCATTTAGTGATTTATTAAGAAATTATAGTTTTTCGTCGTAAAACAATATAATTTGACAATTCATGAAAGTGACTAAATGGCCTCGAAAAGCTAGTCGTAAAATAGTGAATATCGAGTGTTATGAAACAAACTCAATGGTTTTGGAAAGCTTGTCACATTATCTAAAAGTCTTAGCTTTTAACTTTTGATCATAGAGGTCTTGATCATGGAGAAAAATATAGGTGAAGTAGAGTTGTCGCACTAAAATATAGTTTAAGGTTAGTTTTCGGCAAAGTTTGAGTGACCAAATATTATTCGTTACAACTCCGTTTGACAAACGGTTGCACATTTTGGAAAATAGGCTAGGTGAACTTACTTTTACTTTTAGACATCGTTTTCTCAAAAGTATTCTATCGATGTGAAATACGACTCCAAACATGGTTACTTGTGACAATTATTTTGACTAATAGAAAATATATACAAGTGTTTATACTTGTGAAAATAGTTACGACAACCTTATTTAAACGCGTGTAATTTAGTTAAAGTCCGTTTTCTACATTTTATATATCATTGGTTTCGTATTAATGTATACTAATATATTTTTGATAAATCGACTCATTTAGATAACGCTTAAAACTCATTTTTGACCTACGAAAAATTCTGGACAGCATGCAGCTTTTCTGAAAATATAGTTTTCGTCGTTAAACTTGAAAATATCGTAACTTCTTCGTTCTAAATCCGTTTTAACCCGTTCAAGCGACCACGGTTTCGTTTTAAAGTCTATTTTCTGAATATCTAGCCCAAAATAATCCTTGACCTGACTAAATTTCCAGATTTTACAAAAAAGATAAGACCACTATTTCATGTTGTCGAAAATGATTTTTCTAGCGTAATACTTGTTTCAATCACTTCAAATCAACACCAAATCTATTCTAAACCTACCATACACCTTCTTAGGGTGTCATGGGTTCCTAAACATCATCAACAATGATATGTTTCAAGGGATTAATTATAGGATGATTAAAACTCATTATAAGTAATAAAAACACTTAAAAGTGGTATGAATCACATAATACTTGCATGATTTGTACTAGGATGATAAAATCAACTCAAGTAAGATTATGAAAGATTAGTAAAGATCATGAAAAGCTTAGTAGTTATATGATGAGGTTTAAGTAACTAGGTTTCCTAAATACTTCTTGGTTTTTATTTCAAAACCCTAAATAGAAGTAATCTAGAGTTGTATAATCACTTGAAGCTTGAAAATAAATGGTTTCTTCCTTGTTTCTTGATCTTGGCCAAAAATCACAAGAGAAAGGAGAGTGTTTGAGTTTATTTTAACCTTTTTGCTAAGTGTTGTATGTGTTTGAAAATGAATATTATTTGCATATTACAAGTATCTAGTCATAGGAATGTGTAGGTGTACAATTATGCCAAGATTTTTACAAAGTAAATGGTGATTCATGGGGGAGGTCGGCAATATGGATTACAAGGCAAGAATTGCATGGTTTTATTATTTAAAATGTATAAATATTGTGTATAATATGTATTTAGTACATATAATTAGGTATTAAGTGTAGCGTTAGCTAGAAATCGATTTTTAACGGAACAAAATAAAATATATCGAAGTCATAAAAATTATAAGAATGCATTTCTCACAAGTATTGAGTGAATAAATAATTATCGAATAGGATTTACGAAAACCGTCGTAAATATATATATATATAACCATATATATACAAAATAAATTCAAAACATCGGGTAAACTAATAATATAATTTTTATAGTCTTACAATTAGTATAAAAATATATTAGGATAATTTTTGGAAGTGTCGGATCAAATATTCAAAATTAATGATTATGCGATAGCGTTTATTTAATAGGAAAATATACGTAAATGAAAATGCAAACCCATGCATGAACTAATATGATGACGATGTTACTAATGATATGTAGACTAACTCTAGTCTATATGTAATGTCCTTAATGATGTTTCATGAATATGCAGCAAAACCCTTACGGTTACGCGAATTTGATACTCGTAAACCTAGTTTACGACAAATGATGAATAGTTAATCATGAATAGTGATTTTTCTCCTGGAATGAATAGTGTTTCTTGAATAGTGAAATTTTGAAATACCCTTTCAAAATATTAAATCGACTTCAAAAATGATGAATAGTAAAATGATGAATAGTAAATTCTCGTGATGAATAGTAAAATTTTCAAAGTTTGAGAAATGACCTGAAATTACGAGTTGTCACATTCGCCCACCCAAAAAGGAATTCGGTCCCTGAATTCAGTTTGTGTTGGTCTCTCAGGTTTAGGGTTTGTGATGAATAACGAGGAGAGAAGACATGAGGAAGTGTCGTTACGGCTATCTATGATTAAGAGTGTATAAACACCGCGATAGAGAAATTACTGGAAGAATATCTCCGATGAGCATTACTTTGACTTTTAGGAATATGTGAAAATTTTGCTTGCACTAAGATTTATAAATAACTGCTCCCAACATAACATGATCCCTCCAGAATTAGACATAGTTAGCTAGGCTATGTATAATTAAGGAACGATAATGTGACGTTTGGTTTAGTTGTTATAACTCTCAATGTTTACATAGATTTAAACCATGTCGTTAAAATAGCAGTTAAAGTAAAAGGAAGTAAAATTCTTGTAAGTGATAACGAATCAGAAAGAAAAGAAAGTACGATAGATGAGAATATTTCACAATGAGTGGTTTATCAAACAATACATAGTCTTAAGTCATAAAGATCCGAATACGATGGAAGACATAAACTTAGTACGACATAGTGCATAATGAAATAAGACTGTTAGTTTCTAAACTTCTTCAGTCTGCCGCGTTGTTGATACCCTAGTGAGCTTCTCCTCCTTCTAACATATATTCTTTCCCATGAGCTCCTTCAACTTGTTGACTTTGGTTTTGGGGACATTGGTTCCGATAGTGTCCTTGCTCCCCACATCCGAAACATGTAATTATGGCCTTGCCTCTACAATCCCTGGCAAGGTGTCCTAGTTTTTGATAGCTAGAGCACTTAGCAGGGCAAAGACCCGAGTGATGATACTTACATCGATTACATAGTGGGTAGGTTCCAGCATAACCTCTGCCTTCTATTGGTGCAGCAACATAAACCATTGCAGCTTCTTGTCCTCTATTCTGTTGTTGATGATGTTTAGTGTTATGGTTTTGTGTGTCATAGTTATAACCTCCATGGTCATTTTCCCATTTCCTTTTATTGTTGCTAGTTTGGTTGTTGTTGTTGTTGCGGTTATTGTTGATAATGTTTTCCCCTTTTACAACTTGAGCCATGAGTTTTTGAGTTATCCTGATAGTCTCTTCAATTGTTTGTGGATCGGAAGAAGTTACATCTCCTTGAATACATTGTGGAAGTCCTCCAATGAAATTTTCCAGTAGTTTATCATTGTCCAAAACCATTGATGGACATAGTGCAGCCAACTCTTGAAACCTCCTGATGTAGGTCTCGATGTCATAACCAACAGTCACTAACTCATAAAATTCCGTTTCTAATTTCTTCACCTCCGTGCGTGGACAATACTTCTTTGTCAACAACCTCTTGAATTGATCCCACGTGAGCTTGTAAGCATTTTCGATACCAATAGGCTGCGCATACGAATTCCACCATGACATTGCGCCATCTAAGAGTGTACCAGTGGCAAACTTTACCTTGCAGTCATCTGGGCAATTGCATAGAAGAAATACAGACTCCATCTTCTCAAACCAACGGATCATAGCAGTGGCTCCTTCTGTGCCTTTGAACTTTGTGGGATCACAGTTCTTAAAGTCCTTGTATGTACAATTTCGAACTCCAGACCCTCCTGTAGCAGCAGCAAGTCTAGCAGATTCAGCAGTAGCCGTAGCCTCGGCAGCAGCAGCTACCGTTGCTCGTTCTTTCCTTAGTGCCTCGGCTATACTATCCTCTACATACTTTTGGATAGCAGCTAGTGTCATATCTGGTGCAGCTTTCTTTGGCGCTATAACTCTTCAAAATAGGAGGAAGGGTGAGACGTAGCAAAGTCATATGTTAATAATAAGCGCTCTAAAGAGATGTGATAGGAGGTGATAAATTTGAGGTTATTTTTCAAAATGATTGACGGGTTCCTAAGAGATGGGTTATGAGATGTCGCAAGTGCTTCAAATGTATGACAATTTAGTGACTTAATGTGTGAATAGCGTGTAACTCGACATGTTGGTGGTGAAACAGAGGAGTGAGAGCTACTTCACCCTTTTTGAAGGCTTCGTCTCGGCATCCGATGTTATCGGTGATGAGTTAACTAATGTTAAAATTGTGATAGGGATTGACAAGGCATTCTCCACGTTGGAGTCTCAAGAAAGGATAATGGAATGGGTATCTAAAGACGTCGATGTGACAATTGATTTGAAATGAAAGTAAATAACCCGTAAAATGTATGTATGAAACCGCATGTATAGTGTGTTAGAGTCGTGAGCCCAGTAGCAGGGTTAGATAATCAACTTCAGCAGAAACAAGCAACTATTCAGCATAAACAAATACCACTAGGTGGTTACCGGATATCACTTGGAATTGTGTGATTACTTTCCAAAGTAAACTATTCGACCCTAATGCCTGAGTTACACGAATATCTACTTGGGATAAGACCAAATGCAGTTATGGAATTAGGCACAATTCTATAACCCTTGCGCTAATAAGTGTTAATGGTTTTCTGTGTGTCTTTCAAGCATAATCAGATATCCTATTTATAGGACATTACTCTTAGCCGTTCAAATGGAATTATGAGGATTAATCGGCCCATTAATCACCTCATAACTATCCCCATTATAGCTGTTAGTGGTTACATGACCAATTAAACGTGGTCATTAAGTAGTTGTAACTGCCATTTAGCAGTACTTTAACACTAGCAGTACTTTCATACCTCTAGCAGTACTTTCATAGCACTTCAGTGGAAACACTGCCTATCAGTGGAAACACTGCTTATCAGTGGAAACTACAAGCAGTACTTTCCACAAGCAGTACTTTCCACAAGCAGTACTTTCCACAAGCAGTACTTTCTACTAGTACTACCAATACAAACCACTATAAGAGTCAGGGTGTTAATGGACCTTATGGGTGTACACTCCGTACCTCCTAACCCATTACAAGGTGTGAACTAATCCCACAAGTGCACTAAATTTTCCAACAATCCTCCCCAAATTTAGTTCACTTCCTTTGCATGAAAAATAAACATCAAGCAAAACATGTGCATAAACGAAAATGTCCTGAGGATTGAATTTCCATTTTAGTAAATTACACGTTCAAATATTCGAGAATCGGGGTGTTCTAAGAATTGAACCCTTCAACCCATTTGAATACCTGAAGATAAAATACACACAAGTTTTCAAACACTTAACAGCTCCTGACACTATACAAGCCATGTGTCCATATCCAAATTCATAAATGTTGTAAAAGCTAAAAGTCCAAAGCTTCCTGAAGCGGCAAAACTTCAACATTTACATAGGTGGTTCCTCTTTAGTCATGCTCCTGCCAAGCACTTTTTCAAAGAAAATTAACCATTAAGAAGTAAAGACTTCATCCTCCTTTCAGCAGGTTCTGAGCACAACCTTGGGATGTAAATAAACATGTGCTCCAGTCCACTGAATGTTCAGCTTTCCACATTGAACTCAGCTCCCAAGTTTCCTCAGGAGGGAGTTGGGTGTCCTAGCATTCAGTGGCTAAGTTGGACTTAAACCCATCCCTTTAGCAGACTTTATAACCAAGTCTCTAGCCAGACCCTTCGTCAAGTGATCAGCTAAGTTCTGTTGAGATCTCACAAACTCTATAGATACCACCCCATTCATGATAAGCTCACGAATCATGCTATGCCTGATACCTAAGTGTCTAGACTTACCATTGTACATCTGCTATAAGCCTTAGCCAATGTAGTTGCACTATCACACCGGATAGAAATAGGTGCTATAGGTTTAGGCCACAATGGGATCTCAAGAACCAAGTTTTTCAACCATTCAGCTTCTTTACCAGCAGCTGCTAGAGCCATAAATTCAGATTCCATTGTTGAACTGGTGATGCAAGTTTGTTTCTTGGATGCCCAAGAAATTGCACCTCCACCAAGTAGGAATACCCAGCCACTGGTAGACGAATTGTCTTCAGTGTTACTGATCCAACTTGCATCAGTGTAACCTTCCAACACTGATGGGTAACCAGTATATGAGAGACTATAATCCATAGTTCTCTTCAAATACTTCAGTACCCTTTAAACTGCTTGCCAGTGATGAGCACTAGGATTACTAGTATACCTGCTCAATTTTCCCACTGCAAAACCAATATCAGGCCTTGTACAAGTCATGGCATACATCAGGCAGCCAATTACCCTAGAATACTCAAGTTAAGATACAGCCTTGCCATGATTAGGCATCAGCTTCTCACAAGTATCCATAGGTGTACTCACTGGAGTACAATCAAAGTAATTGAATTTTCTCAGTACCTTCTCAATATAATGAGACTGAGAGATAGACATTCTATTACTTTCATGTTTAATCCTTATACCAAGGATAACATCAGCCTCCCCCATGTCTTTCATGGAGAACCTTGATGACAAAAATTCCTTTGTCAGGTCAACCTGATTTTGGTCAGTGCCAAAGATCAACATGTCATCAACATATAGACAAATGATGACTCCTTTACCAGATTCATCAAATTTGCTATATACACATTTGTCAACTTGGTTAAGAACATAACCACTAGACAAAACCACTTCATCAAATTTTTGATGCCATTGCTTAGGTGCCTGCTTCAGTCCATAAAGAGACTTAATCAGTTTACACACCTTGTTTTCATTGCCTGGCATGATGAAGCCCTGAGGTTGGTTCATATAAACCTCCTCTTCCAATTCACCATTCAAGAAAGCTGTTTTCACATCCATCTGATGAATAACCAGATTGTGAATAGATGTCATAGCAATCAGCAGTCTTAGGGTACTGATACGAGCCACAGGGGCATAAGTATCAAAATAGTATATTCCTGACTTTTGTTTAAAGCCCTGAATGACTAGTCTAGCCTTGAACTTTTCAATAGTTCCATCTACCTTCATTTTCCTTTTGAAAATCCATTTGCAACCCAGAGGTTTGCAACCAGGAGGTAGATCAACCAACACCCAAGTGTTGTTGCCCATGATGGAATCCATCTCATCATTGATTGCTTCTTTCCAGAAAGCAATATCCTGGGACTTCATTGCTTCTTCAAATGTCTTGGGATCATCCTCAACAATGAAGCAATAGGAGTATTGGTCTGAAACCTCATCCCTTGTTCCTTCAACTAAGTACAGTTGAAACTTAGGTCCAAATGACTTTGGAGTCCTAGCCCTTTTGCTCTTCCTTAGCACAAGTTCAGGTTGTTGTACCACAACCTCATCAGGGACCACTGATGGTTCACCATCAGGGACCTCTGATACACCAGTGTCATAAGTTCCATTAGGAATCCTCTGACTTGGTCTAGGGACTGATGAGAATCTATTCTCATCAAAGTCTGCATCCCTTGATTCAATAATGGAGTTAATTTAAACATATTCATTAGGTTCAATAACATAGAACCTAAAAGCCTTGGAATGCTCAGCATATCCAACAAAGATGCAATCAATGCCTCTTTCACCCAAAGTCTTTAGCTTTGGATCAGGGAGTCTTACAACAGCCCTACAACCCTAAACCTTGAGATAATTCAGGTTGGGTTTCCTTTTAGTCCAGAGTTCATAAGGGGTAACTTTGTTCCTTTTGTTGGGAACTCTATTTAGCAAATAGCAAGCTGTTAACATAGCTTCACCCCAGAACCCTTGACTCAGTCCTGAATAGGACAACATGGAATTAACCATCTCCTTCAGCACCTTGTTTTTCCTTTCAGAAATACCATTTTGCTGAGGAGTATAAGGAGCAGTCATTTCATGGATTATTCCAACAGACTGAAAGTACTGAGTATCCATGTACTCACCTCCCCTATCAGTCCTTAATCTTTTGATCAAATACCCAAGTTTTAATTCAACTTCAGTTTTAAACACTTTGAATTTATCTAATGCTTCATCCTTGGTATGTAACAGATAGACATAACAAAATCTAGAAGCATCATCAATAAATGTCACAAAGTACTTCTTATTCCCCAAAGAAGGAGTGGCATGCAAATCACACAGGTCATTGTGAATAAGCTCCAAGATCTTAGTCTCACGACTAACACCCTGAAAGGGTTTCTTGGTTATCTTGGTCAACATGCAAGTTTTACACTTTTCAGTGTCCATGTCAAAAGCAGGGATTAAACCATCCCTAGACATATCTTGCATCTTTTATAGTGAACATGGCCAAGTCTAGCATGCCAAAGGCTCAGTCTGGTCATATGTGGTCACAAAAGCTGAAATAACACTATTAGTGGTAACATTAAGCCTGAACATTAGATTACATAAATAACCAAAACCAATAAAAACACCATGCTTAGAAAGCACAAATTTATCAGACTCAATAACTTGTTTATATCCATGATTATTCAAAACACTACTTGAAACCAAGTTTTTCCTTATATCAGGAACATAAATAACATTAAACAAAGTTACAATCTTTCCAGAACTAAACCTATGATCTACACAACCACGACCATGCACCAAGGCTATTGACTCATTTCCCATGTGAAGAATAGAACCATCATTCAGTGACTCATAAGTCTTGAACCAGCTTCTATCTTTACACACATGAACTGTTGCACCAGAGTCAACCCACCACGCAACATCATCATCCTACACATAAAAAGATTCAGATACATATGTAACATAATAAATCTGAAAGGACTTATTAAACATATTCTGACCTTTCAGTGAGTTGGCTGAACCACCACTCCCTGAACCATTAGTGCCTGATCCATTGGCTTTACCACCAATTTTAACACCCTTGCAGTCCCTTTTAATGTGACCAGTCTTGCCACATTTCCAACAAGTAGGTGTTGCCTTCTTGTTAGGATTTGCCCTTGTGTTATCATGAAATTTGCGTTTGCCTTTGTTGTCATTGTACCTGGTGGAGTTGTTATGCTCCACCATATTTGACAACAGATGGTCCAGCAGCATTGCCACTCTTTGGCTTGTCATTATCCTGCACTTTGAGAGATTCCTCAATGCGCAGATGACTGCCTAACTCAACCAGAGTTAATTCCTTTTTCTTATGTTTCAAGGTATGCTTGAAATCTTTCCAAGAAGGAGGAAGTTTATCAATAACACAAGAGACTGAAATAGCCTCATCCATGTGCATATTGTGCTGTGTAAACCTTCCAAGTATTCCAAGAAGTTCATTGTATTGTTCCATAACTGGTCTTGAATCAGTCATTTTGTAATTTGTGAAATTACTAACAAGGAACTTCTTACTTGATGCATCCTCAGCCATATATTTGGCATCCAAGGAATCCCACAGTTCTTTGGAAGATTCAAAGTTCTGATAAATATCAAACAAAGAATCAGACATACCATTCAGAATAAGACCGCTGCATATGTAGTCATCATTCTCCCACTTGCTCCTCCTCCTGATCTGCTCCACAGTAGCATCATCACCATCATCAGGAATTGGAGTAGTCAGCACATAGACCACACTCATGCTTGACAGCAAGAAGTGCATCATCTTCTGCCACCTCCTAAAGTCCACCCCTTCAAACTTGTCCAGCTTAGCAAAGTTTGAAGCCATGTGTTTCATTGCAGCAATTGCCATTGATTATCACAAAATAGTTTACTTTGATTGTTGGAGTCGTGAGCCCAGTAGCAGGGTTAGATAATCAACTTCAGCAGAAACAAGCAATTATTCAGCAGAAACAAATACCACTAGGTGGTTACCGGATATCACTTGGAATCGTGTGATCACTTTCCAAAGTAAACTATTCGACCCTAATGCCTGGGTTACACGAATATCTACTTGGGATAAGACCAAATGCAGTTATGGAATTAGGCACAATTCTATAACCCTTGCGCTAATAAGTGTTAATGGTTTTCTGTGTGTCTTTCAAGCATAATCAGATATCCTATTTATAGGACATTACTCTTAGCCATTCAAATGGAATTATGAGGATTAATCGGCCCATTAATCACCTCATAACTATCCCCATTATAGCTTGTAGTGGTTACATGACCAATTAAACGTGGTCATTAAGCAG
Source organism: Chrysanthemum seticuspe (assembly GCA_019973895.1). Lineage (NCBI taxonomy): Eukaryota > Viridiplantae > Streptophyta > Magnoliopsida > Asterales > Asteraceae > Chrysanthemum > Chrysanthemum seticuspe. The sequence continues at coordinate 3,235,861 of BPTQ01000002.1, read as the reverse complement.
TTGTAACTGCCATTTAGCAGTACTTTAACACTAGCAGTACTTTCATACCTCTAGCAGTACTTTCATAGCACTTCAGTGGAAACACTGCCTATCAGTGGAAACACTGCTTATCAGTGGAAACTACAAGCACTACTTTCCACAAGCAGTACTTTCCACAAGCAGTACTTTCTACTAGTACTACCAATACAAACCACTATAAGAGTTAGGGTGTTCATGGACCTTATGGGTGTACACTCCGTACCTCCTAACCCATTACAAGGTGTGAACTAATCCCACAAGTGCACTAAATTTTCCAACATAGTGAATATGCACTTATAATAAAATGATGAGATGCTATGATGATGTAGTTATAGTCTAGGGTCAATGATACAACCTAGTTCTCTATAACTCTTGCTCTGATGCCAATCTGTCACACCCCCAAATTACCTGTCTTGCAGCGGAATGGAATACCAGGGGGATGACTGCCATAGCATCACAGTTACAGTTATATTGAACGACCTAAAGTGTCGTTTGGAAAATACATCATTTGATTGAGTAAAATAATCAGAGTTTACAAAAGATAGGTCCCAAAAAGTAGTCAAAATTTGCGGAAATAAGTTTGTTACTATCCAAACGATGTTTAAAGTGCATAAAAATCCATGTGAGATGCGTCGTCACCGCGACTCTATGATAAGTCCACATGCATGCCATGAAGTGTATGCCTTAGATACCTGAGACAAAACATGCTAAAAATGTCAACACAAAGGTTGAGTGAGTTCATAGAGTTTGTGTTGTCATGAAAAACCTTTAAAGAACATTCATGCAGCAAAGGCATTGCAAATCCACTCAGTTCCAAGTTCTGCCCATACAAAACTTGCAACTTGTGTGTTTACAACCCATTGCACAAAATATGTAGTTTATGTTCAAGTACACATCATCAAATGAGTTCACATAATAGTACACAACTTAATGTATCAATAGTCAATTGATATAACACATAATAAGTATTGTTTCAAATAGTTCCCAGTCCATTAGTTCATGATTGTACCAAGTCCGTTACTTCAACATTATACCAAGTCCGTCAGTTCAGCATTATACCAAGTCCATTAGACCGTGATCATACCAAGTCAGTTAGCTCAATGGTCTATGATATAGAAACTCTAAGTATGGCAATACTGTTATTTCGTATGACTAAACATTCAGTTCAGATAAACATATAGTTTGCAAATAATCATGATTGTCATAAAAGTTGTTGAGCATGTATCTCCCCCAAAGAGTTTAATAAAAGTATTAAAACGAGAAAAGTGGGGCTATGACTCACGGTAATATGTAGAAGTTAAAATAAAGCAAGTAGTTGAGCATGTATCTCCGCCAAAGAATTTAATAAAACAATTAAGTAATAGAAAGTGGGGCTATGAAACTCACCTGATGCAATGATTATGATGACAAAAGTGGATACACTGAAATGAGATGCAATCTCTATCTGCAACCTAATATGAATGATATGATCTATTATAATTCATGAATATATATCGTACATGCAAATCCACATGTAATCTACACCACTTGTGCAGTTTTGAAAATAGAGTTTATCGTCGAAATATATGTTTATGACATCTCATCATGTTATAAAATACTTTACAAGTACTTACGTTGAAATGATATCCTACGATAGTCATTTAGTGATTTATTAAGAAATTATAGTTTTTCGTCGTAAAACAATATAATTTGACAATTCATGAAAGTGATTAAATGGCCTCGAAAAGCTAGTCGTAAAATAGTGAATATCGAGTGTTAGGAAACAAACTCAATGGTTTTGGAAAGCTTGTCACATTATCTAAAAGTCTTAGCTTTTAACTTTTGATCATAGAGGTCTCGATCATGGAGAAAAATATAGGTGAAGTAGAGTAGTCGCACTAAAATATAGTTTAAGGTTAGTTTTCGGCAAAGTTTGAGTGACCAAATATTATTCGTTACAACTCCGTTTGACAAACGGTTGAACATTTTGGAAAATAGGCTAGGTGAACTTACTTTTACTTTTAGACATCGTTTTCTCAAAAGTATTCTATTGATGTGAAATACGACTCCAAACATAGTTACTTGTGACAATTATTTTGACTAATAGAAAATATATACAAGTGTTTATACTTGTGAAAATAGTTACGACAACCTTATTTAAACGCGTGTAATTTAGTCGTTATAAGTCCGTTTTCTACATTTTATATATCCTTGGTTTCGTATTAATGTATACTAATATATTTTTGATAAATTGACTCATTTAGATAACGCTTAAAACTCATTTTTGACCTACGAAAAATTCTGGACAGCATGAAGTTTTTCTGAAAATATAGTTTTCGTCGTTAAACTTGAAAATATCGTAACTTCTTCGTTATAAATCCGTTTTAACCCGTTCAAGCGACCACGGTTTCGTTTTAAAGTCTATTTTCTGAATATCTAGCACAAAATAATCCTTGATCTGACTAAATTTCCAGATTTTACAAAAAGATCATACCACTATTTCATGTTGTCGAAAATGATTTTTCTAGCGTAATACTTGTTTCAATCACTTCAAATCAACACCAAATCTATTCTAAACCTACTATACACCTTCTTAGGGTGTCATGGGTTCCTAAACATCATCAACAATGATATGTTTCAAGGGTATTAATTATAGGATGATTAAAACTCATTATAAGTAATAAAAACACTTAAAAGTGGTATGAATCACATAATACTTGCATGATTTGTACTAGGATGATAAAAATAACTCAAGTAAGATTATGAAAGATTAGTAAAGATCATGAAAAGCTTACTAGTTATATGATGAGGTTTAAGTAACTAGGTTTCCTAAATACTTCTTGGTTTTTATTTCAAAACCCTAAATAGAAGTAATCTAGAGTTGTATAATCACTTGAAGCTTGAAAATAAATGGTTTCTTCCTTATTTCTTGATCTTGGCCGAAAATCACAAGAGAAAGGAGAGTGTTTGAGTTTATTTTCACCTTTTTTGCTAAGTGTTGTATGTGTTTGAAAATGAATATTATTTGCATATTACAAGTATCTAGTCATAGGATTGTGTAGGTGTACAATTATGCCAAGATTTTTACAAAGTAAATGGTGATTCATGGGGGAGGTCGGCAATATGGATGACAAGGTAAGAATTGCATGGTTTTATTATTTAAAATGTATAAATGTTGTGTATAATATGTATTTAGTACATATAATTAGGTATTAAGTGTAGCGTTAGCTAGAAATCGATTTTTAACGGAACAAAATAAAATATATTGAAGTCATAAAAATTATAAAAATGCATTTCTCACAAGTATTGAGTGAATAAATAATTATCGAATAAGATTTACGAAAACCGTCGTAAATATATATATATAACCATATATATACAAAATAAATTCAAAACATCGGGTAAACTAATAATATAATTTTTATTGTCTTACAATTAGTATAAAAATATATTAGGATAATTTTTGGAAGTGTCGGATCAAATATTCAAAATTAATGATTATGCGATAGCGTTTATTTAATAGGAAAATATACGTAAATGAAAAATGCAAACTCATGCATGAACTAATATGATGACGTTGTTACTAATGATATGTAGACTAACTCTAGTCTATATGTAATGTCCTTAATGATGTTTCATGAACACGCAGCAAAACCCTTACGGTTACGCGAATTTGATACTCGTAAACCTAGTTTACGACAAATGATGAATAGTGATTTTTCTCCGGGAATGAATAGTGTTTCGTGAATAGTGAAATTTTGAAACACCTTTTCAAAATATCAAATCGACTTCAAAAACGATGAATAGTAAAATGATGAATAGTAACCGATGAATAGTAAATTCCCGAGATGAATAGTAAAATTTTCAAAGTTTGAGAAATGACCTGAAATTACGAGTTGTCACTGAAGCACCACCTCTTCCAAGGATGGAAGGGGTATTTATAGTTACAACCTAAACGTCCTCCTGTCGGACTGTGTATCAGGTATACAGTGGGTAAAGATCCGTCCTTCCTCTACGGTGTTACTCTAAACTAATAACTAACTAATAAACAAGTAAATAACGATATGTCTACGATCTAACTTATGCTAGATTATATTTAGGGTGACCGACTCTTCACTATGGATTTTCTAAATCCTAACACAATGAAGGTTGAAAAATCCTAAAACGTAAAATTTGATGAAAGTCCACCTAAACCTACCCAACCTCTTGTCGATGACGAAATAATCGAAAGTGAAGCCATAGAAATCAAGGAAAATATAAATAAAAAAGATGAACCATTAAACAATGAAATCATCAATATAGAGTCTAAAGATCATCTCGTAGAAAAGGTTATAGGAAAGTTAAATGAAAGAACCTTAAGATCTCAAGTCCAAAACCAAAATAGTTTATTTTGTTTTGTCTCAACCATAGAACCTAAAAATACGCAAGAGGCCATAAAAGATGAAAGTTGGGTAATGGCTATGCAAGAAGAGTTAACTCAATTTGTCTCTAACGATGTTTGGACACTTGTCCCTTGACCTAATAACCAAACCATAATCGGAACTAAATGGGTATATAAAAACAAGTTAGATGTAAACGGTATAGTGTCTAGAAACAAAGCTAGACTTGTTGCCCAAGGATATAATCAACAAGAAGGAATAGACTTTGATGAGACCTATGCTCCCGTAGCTAGATTAGAGTCTATAAGAATACTTCTTGCTTATGCTTGTACTAATGATCTTAAGCTTTTTCAAATGGATGTTAAAAGTGATTTTCTAAATGGTTTTATTAATGAAGAAGTCTATGTAGCTCAACCTCCTATTTCGAAAAACCTAACCACTTATACAAACTAAAGAAAGCTCTTTACGGTCTTAAACAAGCCCCAAAAGCTTGGTATGATAGACACAAATCATTTTTAATCAAAAACAACTATACTATGGGGTTAGTTGATAATACACTTTTCAAAAAGAAAAAGGAATCACATATAATCATTGTTCAAATATATGTGGACGATATTATATTCGGATCGACTTGTCAAGACATGTGTGATGATTTCTCAAAAATCATGCATGATGAGTTTGAGATGAGTATGATGGGAGAACTTAGTTTCTTTCTTCGTCTACAAATTAAACAACTAGAAGATGGTATCTTCTTTAATCAATCCAAATACATAAAGGAAATGTTAAAGAAATTTGGTTTAGAAGAATCAAAACCCATAAGAACACCAATGTCATCCGATACTAAACTTACAAAAGATGAAGACGGTGAATCCGCTGATAACACCGAATACCGTGGCATGATTGGTAGTCTTCTCTACCTTACGGCTAGTCGGCCGGATATCATGTTTAGTGTATGTCTATGTGCTAGGTTTCAAGAAGACCCTAAAACTTCACACCTAGAAGCCTTTAAAAGAATATTTAGATACACTAAGGGTACTACTCAATTGGGATTATGGTATCCTAAGTGAACGGGGGTAGAAACAATTGTATATGCGGATTCTGACCATACAAGTGATTATGTTGACCGAAAGAGTACAAATGGTGTATGTACTTTTATGGGATGTTGTTTAACATCTTTGTTCTCGAAGAAGCAAACGGCATTGGCCATTTCAACAGCCGAAGCCAAATATATCTCCGCGGGCAAAGCATGCCAACAAGCACTATGGATGAAACAAGCGTTAGTTGACTACGACATTCATCTAAGTGACATAGCCATTTTATGCGACAACAAAGGTGCTATTGACTTAAGCAAGAATCCGGTTTTGCACTCTCGTACCAAGCACATAGAGATCCGTCATCACTTCTTAAGAGACAATGTTCAAAAGGGGAACATTTCTATTGAGAAGGTATCCTCCGAAGACAATATAGCCGACGTCCTCACCAAACCGTTGAAGCGGGAACAATTCAACTTGCTTCGTCTTGGTCTTGGTCTCATAGAACAATCGTCGTAAAATGATTCTCATTCTACAAGGTACGTAAACGTTAGCCTTACCTTCTCTCATGGGTCTAGGATCTCTATTTCACACACAACTCACAAACAATATGGGGATTTTCAAAACTCAAGATAAATTTTCTTGTACATGAAACTTTTTCAAAATACTTTCTAAAAGGATATTTCTCCCCGTATCATTTTCCTAAAAACATTCTCACGTCTAGGACAAACCTTTTTCATTATTAATACAAAGTAAAAACCCGTTTTCATTGCATCTCAAGTCTTTTGAATGCTAAAGGGAACACATAACTAATATGTGTTTTTGGGTACATTCATTTAAGAAAAAATGAATTAAGAAGCATTTGGGTTATCTCACATAATAATATGCTTTTTCACTTCTAAGTTTATTTTTGTCTTTTTAGGAGTCGAGATAACCGCAACTCCAAATGGTTTGCATATAGGCACACACTAGGCACCAATGTTTTCAAAAGGAAAAATTTGAGTTGCCTGAGTCACCAGCACCACGGATCCCAGCTTTTACGCTGGAAGGTTCCCTAAAGGAATGGATCCGTGGGACAGAAGCATAAATTCTTCTTCTAATTTTATCACTTTGGCTAAAAACCTTCATATTTTCATCATTTTTAGATCTTTCACTAATGAAGTATGTTACTTAATGCTTGTGTTCTCATGATTACATGCCTTAAATTCATATCTAATCATTATATTTTAGTTCACATTTTGTTTTTAGCATTCATTGTAATGCACTATTCTCTCTATAAATATGGTTCCAAAATGCTTGCATATCCATCACTCTCAACCTCACAAACAACCATCATCATGTCATCCAAAAGATCTCCCAACATTGATAAACCACCTAGTGAAAACAATGCTTTTCAAGAAATCCAGAACCTCATCCTACCACCTTCCGTAGTGCCACCACCAACCAAATCTAGAAGAACCGCACGGATTAGCATCCGGCCTTGTTGTTTAGCTAAACCATTGTCAAAAAGTCCATCACCAACTACTCATTCACCTCCAAATGATTCCATTGTAGCACCTCCATAATCTCCCACAAGTTCATCACCACAATCACCAACCAAGTCTCTACCTAACACTCAAATCACAATATCAGAACTCCTTAAGACTCCAAAAACAATCCCACTATCCGTGTCTAGTCCACCACCCACTCCGTTACTACCATCCAAATCTACCCAACTAGCTTCCAACTTAAACCCAAAAGAACTAGTCTTTTTAACACTACCAACATCTCCAAACACACTTTACAATGATCTTGCAACTTCACCACCTCTAGCTCCCATTATCTTACAAGAACATCTATGTTCTTTTCCACCACCACTCACCAACATCCCAGATTTAACCATCCACACACACTACCCTCATCATTTATGTTAATACAAATAAACCGTAAAAACGTTTATTAATATTTTGCGATCTCTTTGTGTTTTGTTGATAACATATATAATGTTGTCCTAAGTATAATTATAAGGATACATGTTATTTTTGTAAAGCATTTACATATAATTCTTTAAATACAAAAATGTAGTAATTAAAGCATTTGTTGTAATAGTTAATTAGGATGGGTAAATATCACAACCCATGGATCTTAACCCATACCCAAAAAGACTTGATACAATGTATACTTAGATACATTGAATCTAGATATAACCCATGGACCAACCCATGACCCATAACCAAAAAACCCATGGGCAAAGAGGAGCATTCCACGGATCCCTAGCTTTGTGCTAGCCGGATCCCAAGTTGAAGGGATCCGTGGGATCCGTGGGAACAGTGAGGAAATTTGCCTATAAATAGAGAGCCATTTCTTCATTCTAACTCACCCCTCTTCTTACAAAATCTCATATACACTCTCATTCTCTTCTAACATATAGATCACTTGATCTAGAGAGTTGTTCTTCTTTCTTTCTATTCTGTGATCCTCATATAGGTCCTTCTCTAAGGCGAGATCACGAGCATTCTACAAGTCATCCAAGCAAGGGGTCCTTGATTGATTTGTCACTCCGCAAGATTTCTGTAGCAAAGATCTTGTATTTGATATTTCACATATTTGTTGTGTAATAGTTGTGTTGGTTTGGTCCACCGTGCTACGGACTCGGTATTTAGCTTTGTACCGGATAAAGTGTAAGCAACGTTGTGAAGGCTTCTCCGCCAAGTGAAGGAGTTTGTTGACATAGTGCTTGAACTCTCGAGTAGGTGACTCGGGGAGTGGAGTAGGGCAAGGAAGGTGTCCTTGTAGCCGAACCACTATAAATCGGTTGTGTCATTTCTATCCCTTATCTTTATTTATTTGCTTGCACTATCATTAGATCTATACGTTCTCAACATCCATACGATTTCACTTAATATCGGATCTAAAGTTTTTGAAATCAACTTAAAATCGGCAAAACTATTCACCCCCCCCCCCTTCTAGTTTTCCACAATTGGCATCAAGAGCTAAGTTTATAAAAGTTTTAAAGTAAAATTGTATTTTAAAAACTTTTCGATCACTATGGGTTCTGAAAATTATAAGGAAGGGCAATCTATGCAACGACCACCACTACTTGAAACTAATGGTTTTATATAATGCTTTACCGAAAAAGGAATTTGAAAGAATTTCCTTACTCAAAACCTCTAAAGAAATTTGGAATTCTTTAGTTGTAACTCATCAAGGCAACGAACAAGTTAAAAATAATAAAATTGATTTATTTGTTCAACAATATGAACAATTTTCAATATCGGATGAGGAAACTATAGATCATTCATTTGCTAACTTTAATACTATTATTACATCTTTACAAGCACTTGATGAATCTTTCTCTAGCCGTAACCATGTTAGGAGATATCTAAGGGCACTTCCATCGAAGTGGAGATCTAAGGTGACGGCGATCGAAGAGTCAAAAGATTTGACAACTCTCACCCTCGATGAACTCATAGGCAATCTAAAAGTCTACGAGCTTGTTCTTGCTAAAGATTCCGAAGCCTTTAAGGTAAAAGAGAAACATAAATCTCTTGCCTTAAAAGCCAAAAAGGCTTCAAGTGATGAAGAGAACTCTTCCTCGGGTAGTGACGACGAGGAGTATGCTATGGCGGTAAGGGACTTTAAAAAGTTCTTTAGAAGAAAGGGAAGATACGTCAAACAACCATATGACGATAAGAAAGGCTTTCGGAAAAGCAAAGAAGACGAGAAGCCAAAGGATGATCGGACTTGCTTTAAATGTGGGGACCCAAACCACTCTATTAGTAAGTGTCCCAAACGGGATGATCAAAAGGCATTCGTGAGCGGCACGTGGGGAATGAGCGACGAGGAGGACGAAGAAATTTGTCTCATGGCAAATGACGAGGTATGTCACGAATACTATAGTAGTTCATCACTTGATGACGACTCATTGCATAATGAATATGATAAACTATGCAATATTAGCTTAAAACTAATTAACAAAAACAAGCTTTAAAAGAGTCAAAACCAACGTTTAGATAAAGAAGTCATAGAATTAAAAGCAAAACTAAAACGTTTGGAAAAGGGTAAAATAGCAAGTGGTGAATGTGAACTTTGTGTTCAACTTCAAACACTAGTTGATCATTTAGATTCTAAAATTGCTAGAATGAGTACAAACACCTTAGATACAATACTCGATGGTGTTAAAACCGGCAACAACCAAAAGGGTCTAGGTATACAACAACTTGATCCATCAACTAGTGAAAGTAAAGAAACAAAATTTGTTAAAGAATTAGAAAAACCAGCCACTGTTGTGGCGGATCCCACGGATCCCCTAAAAAGGGAACCGGCTAGTGTACAAACTGGGATCCGTGGATCTGCTGTGACAACTAGTGGTAATAACATAGTCTCATCATCTAGAACCGAGTTCGTTATCGTTAATAGGAAGAAACCAACTCATGTCACCACTAGAAATCCACCTCCAAAATATAATCCTACTTTTGCAAGAAACAAAGCACCATCTTTTCAAAAACATAATGCATCTAGGAGACCTAATAACGTTTATCCAAGAAGTAACCATCAAATGGGATGGAACCCTAATATGCAAAACGGTTTCTCTTTTCAAAACTTTGCTCCATGGAATGCATACTCATCTTATCCATACATGTCTAACATGAATGGAATGTTTAACACTAATGGACCCATGAACAAATGGGGACCAAACTTTTGAGTTTACTATTGTTTTAGGTGTGCTTAAAGGTCGACCTAGACCCCGATGAATGGGTCAAGGATAGCGGGTGCACGAGGCACATGACCGGCAATAGGAATCTATTCTCCACATATGAATCCGTAAATGGAGGTAATGTGGTGTTTGGAAATAGCAAAAGTAGAATCATCGGTAAAGGTACGGTTTCTAATAAATCTCTAACCATTAACGATGTGTGTCACGTAGAAAACCTAAACTTTAACCTCTTAAGTATAGGAAAAATATGTGATAAAAAGTGCAATGTACTTTTTACCGAAACCGGTAGTAAGATACTTAAAAATGGCATAACCATAGGAAGAGGAATTAGGAAACATGGAGTCTATGTCATTAAAATCGGTAATGAACCTAAAGATAAACTATGTCTTACCTCTATGGATGATACTTCGACCTTATGGCATCGAAGATTGGGTCACGCCAACATGCGACTTCTTCAATCGCTATCATCCAAAGATCTAGTAAGAGATCTACCTAAGTTAAAATATGAACATCATTTTTGTGATGCTTGTAATATAGGTAAACAAGCTCATTCGAGTCATAAAGCTAAAAACATGGTGTCCACAACTAGGTGTCTAGAATCACTATATATGGATTTATTTGGTCCATCCGCTATCCAAAGTTATGGAGGCAACTTCTATACTTTGGTAATAGTGGATTACTACTCTAGGTATACTTGGACAAAATTTTTAAAGAACAAAACGAAAACCTTTAACTATTTTGAAATATTAAGCAAAAAGATCCAAAGACAACTAGGAAGACCCATAGTGTTTATTAGGACGGATCATGGTAGGGAATTCGATAATGAAGTGCAATTCGAAGCTTTTTGTGACGCTAATGGTATTACTCACAACTTCTCGGCTCCACGCACTCCACAATCGAATGGGGTAGTAGAAAGAAAGAATAGAACTCTACAAGAAATGAGTCGAACCATGCTTAATGAACAATCCATACCTCAAAAGTTTTGGTGTAATGCCGTTGATACTTCAACGTATATACTCAATCGAGTCTTGATTAGACCAATCTTAGGAAAAACTCCATATGAGTTATTTCGAGGCAAAAAGCCCACGTTAAATCACCTTAGAGTCTTTGGTAGTAAATGTTTTATTCTTAACACTAAAGATTACCTTACAAAATTTGATCCTAAATCAACTGAAGGTATCTTTTTAGGTTACTCGCCAAATAGCAAGGCTTACGTCATATTAAACAAAGAATCAATGAAGGTAGAAGAGTCATTAAATATAAAATTTGATGAAAGTCCACCCAAACCCTCTCCACCTCTTGTCGATGATGAGATTATAGAAAGTGAAGCCATAGTAATAAAGAAAAAGATAAGTGAAGAAGAAGAACCTCTAAGTGATAAAATAGTAAACATTAAAGAGTCCAAAGATCACCCCGTAGATAAAGTCATAGGAAAACTAAACGAACGAACATTAAGGTCTCAAGTTCAAAATCAAAGTAGCTTGTTTTGTTTTGTCTCAACCTTAGAACCTAAGAATACACAAGAAGCCATAAAAGATGAAAGTTGGGTAATGGCTATGCAAGAAGAACTAAATCAATTTGTTTCTAATGATGTTTGGACACTTGTCCCTCCACCTAGTAATCAAACCATAATAGGAACCAAATGGGTTTATAAAAACAAATTAGATGCAAACGGAGTAGTGTCTAGGAACAAGGCTAGACTCGTTGCTCAAGGGTATAACCAACAAGAGGGAATAGACTTTGATGAGACCTATGCCCCCGTGGCTAGATTAGAGTCTATAAGGATACTTCTTGCGTATGCTTGTGCTAATGATCTAAAGCTTTATCAAATGGATGTCAAAAGCGCTTTTCTAAATGGTGTCATAAATGAAGAAGTATATGTAGCTCAACCTCCGGGCTTCATTGATTTTGAAAAACCCAAACATGTGTATAAATTAAAGAAAGCCCTTTACGGTCTTAAACAAGCTCCAAAAGCTTGGTATGATAGACTCAAGTCATTTCTAGTTAAACATAACTACACCATGGGGTTAGTTGACAACACACTTTTTACTAAGAAAAGAGAGTCACATATAATCATAGTACAAATATATGTAGATGATATTATATTCGGATCCACTTGTCAAGACATGTGTGATGATTTCTCTAAAATCATGCATGACGAGTTCGAGATGAGTATGATGGGAGAACTTAGTTTCTTTCTTGGTCTACAAATAAAACAAGTAGAAGATGGTATCTTCTTTAATCAATCTAAATACATCAAGGAGATGTTAAAGAAATTCGGTCTAGAAGAGTCAAAACCAATTAGGACTCCAATGTCATCCGACACCAAACTCACTAAAGACGAGGACGGAGAATCCGTTGATAATACTAAATATCGTGGCATGATAGGTAGCCTTCTCTACCTCACGGCAAGTAGGCCGGATATCATGTTTAGTGTTTGCTTATGTGCTAGGTTTCAAGAAGACCCTAAAATATCACACCTAGAAGCCGTAAAAAGAATATTTAGATATATTAAGGGTACAACACAATTAGGATTATGGTATCCTAAGGGCACGGGAGTAGAAACAATTGTATATGCAGATTCTGACCATGCAGGTGATTACGTTGATAGAAAAAGTACAAGTGGGGTATGTACTTTTATGGGATGTTGTTTAACATCATGGTTTTCTAAGAAACAAACGGCACTTGCAATATCAACAACCGAAGCCGAGTACGTCTCCGCCGGCAAAGCATGCCAACAAGCACTATGGATGAAACAAGCGTTAGTAGACTACGACATCCATCTAAGCGACATAGCCATCCTATGTGACAACAAAGGTGCAATCGACTTAAGCAAGAATCCGGTATTACATTCTCGCACAAAGCATATAGAGATTCGTCATCACTTCCTAAGAGACAATGTTCAAAAGGGGAACATCTCTATTGAGAAGGTTGCATCCGAAGACAACATAGTCGACGTCCTCACCAAACCGTTGAAGCGGGAACAATTCAACCTACTTCGTCTTGGCCTTGGCCTAATGGAACAAACGTCATAACTTAATTGACTCTACAAGGTATGTAAACACTAGCCTTCTTCTTTCTGAGTCTAGGATTTCTATTTCACGCACAACTTACAAATAATACGGGAATTTTCAAAACCCAAGATAAGTCTTCCATTTATAATTTTTTTCTCCTTTTTTTTCACATAACTACATACACATTTTTCAAGAAAATCTCCTTTCAAAATATTTTCTAAAAAGAATGATACCTTCCCGTATCAATTTCACAAAAGCAATTTCTCACGCCTAGGACAAATTACTTTTTCATTATTAATACAAAGTAAAAACCCGTTTTCATTGCATCTCATGTCTTTTGAATGCTAAAGGGAACATATAACTAATATGTGTTTTCGGGTACATTCATTTAAGCAAAAATGAATTAGGAGCATTGATAACACAATATTACGTACTTATGTACCAAATGTGTGTTTTCGGGATTATCTCAATTAGGATTCATTTTTCTCTAGTTATTTTCCTTTTATTTTTAGAGGTCGAGAAAACCGCAACTCCAAATAGTTTGCATATAGGCACACAATAGGAAAAAATGTTTCCAAAAAGAAAATTTTGTGCTGCCTGAATCACCAGACCCACGGATCCCAGCCTTCATGCTGGACGGATCCCTCAAGGGAAGGATCCGTGGGATCCGTGTAAACAGAAGCTGTTTTCAACTTCTATTTTTGTCACTTTGGATGAAAAATCCACATTTGCTTCATTTTTGGGAGTATGCTCTTTAATGCTTGTGTTCTCATGATCACATGCCTTGAATTCATATCTAATCATTAGATTTTAATCCTCATTTTGGGTCAAGCATTCATTAAAATGTGTTGTTTTTATATATATAACTCCCAAAATGCTTGCATACTCCATCTCCTTCTCACAAACACACTTCATCATGTCATCCAAAAACCCTTTAGGAGAATCATCTAGTACAAACAATCATGATATCCAAACCTTTGTACTTCCACCATCCAAAATACCACAATCAAATGCTAGGATATCCGCACGGATTAGTATCCGATCTTGTTGTTTAGCTAAACCAACCTCAAATGATTCATCCTCAACAAATAACTCACCACAAGATGCTTCCATTATAGCACCACCCTCATCACCAACAAGTACACCAACTTCATCACCACCTAAAATAACTCTTTTGGAACTCCTTAAGACTCCAACAAGATCTACCCAACCTAAAGAAAAAGAAATAGTCTTTTCAACACCCCCCACATCACCAAATACTATTTTTCAAGATCTTGAAACATCACCAACCCTAGCTCCCATCACATTACAAGAACATCTAGGTTCTTTTCCACCACCACTTACAAACATTCCGGATTTTGATCCATATTTTCTTATTTTTCCACCACAACTTCCGCATAACTCAAATCAAAACAACCCGAAAAACTTCCGCACTCATCACCCACATCATTTACATTGTGAACATTGCCAATCCACTAGGGAAATTGCAATAGAAGTTAGGGAAGAAATGCGTTTCATACTCAACCTCATCCTTGATCGCATCAATACCATTACTCATCAAAACCCCCATCCATAACCTTATGCAAGCATGGAAGGAATCACTACTACTAATTTTCACTTTTAGTATTATTATTATTTTTTTGTCATTTTCAAGAACAAGTCTTGTTCTTATTTTTTACATGCTTGTAAGTGGCTTAACTACCACTACAATTTGTCGTTTTATTACAAGGCCTTGTTTACATACCTTGGCTCCCTATCTTGATTCTCGACAACCACAAGATCATTTAAGCATGTTACTAACCTTTCTTTTTGTAGGATTTTTTTTCTTCTCTTGACGCCCCAAACTAGGGGGAGCTACCGTCAAGGGGGAGTAAGAAATACGTTGACTACTTTTTCCTCCAAGGGTTAAACTTTTTGTTTCGACAAAAAGGGGGAGAAGAAGTAAAACTTAGGAGCTTTCAAAACTTACATCTATTCTTAAGTTTTACTCATCATAACATTATATTTTGTCATCAACAAAAAGGGGGAGATTGTTAATACAAATAAACCGTAAAAACGTTTATTAATATTTTGCGATCTCTTTGTGTTTTGTTGATAACATATATAATGTTGTCCTAAGTATAATTATAAGGATACATGTTATTTTTGTAAAGCATTTACATATAATTCTTTAAATACAAAAATGTAGTAATTAAAGCATTTGTTGTAATAGTTAATTAGGATGGGTAAATATCACAACCCATGGATCTTAACCCATACCCAAAGAGACTTGATACAATGTATACTTAGATACATTGAATCTAGATATAACCCATGGACCAACCCATGACCCATAACCAAAAAACCCATGGGCAAAGAGGAGCGTTCCACGGATCCCTAGCTTTGTGCTAGCCGGATCCCAAGTGGAAGGGATCCGTGGGAACAGTGAGGAAATTTGCCTATAAATAGAGAGCCATTTCTTCATTCTAACTCACCCCTCTTCTTACAAAATCTCATATACACTCTCATTCTCTTCTAACATATAGATCACTTGATCTAGAGAGTTGTTCTTCTTTCTTTCTATTTTGTGATCCTCATATAGGTCCTTCTCTAAGGCGAGATCACGAGCATTCTACAAGTCATCCAAGCAAGGGGTCCTTGATTGATTTGTCACTCCGCAAGATTTCTGTAGCAAAGATCTTGTATTTGATATTTCACATATTTGTTGTGTAATAGTTGTGTTGGTTTGGTCCACCGTGCTACGGACTCGGTATTTAGCTTTGTACCGGATAAAGTGTAAGCAACGTTGTGAAGGCTTCTCCGCCAAGTGAAGGAGTTTGTTGACATAGTGCTTGAACTCTCGAGTAGGTGACTCGGGGAGTGGAGTAGGGCAAGGAAGGTGTCCTTGTAGCCGAACCACTATAAATCGGTTGTGTCATTTCTATCCCTTATCTTTATTTATTTGCTTGCACTATCATTAGATCTATACGTTCTCAACATCCATACGATTTCACTTAATATCGGATCTAAAGTTTTTGAAATCAACTTAAAATCGGCAAAACTATTCAACCCCCCCTTCTAGTTTTCC
Organism: Chrysanthemum seticuspe; assembly: GCA_019973895.1. NCBI lineage: Eukaryota > Viridiplantae > Streptophyta > Magnoliopsida > Asterales > Asteraceae > Chrysanthemum > Chrysanthemum seticuspe. The sequence goes on along the minus strand of BPTQ01000002.1, from coordinate 3,219,677 downwards.
AAAATTTACATTGTGAACATTATCAATCCACTAGGGAACTTGCAATGGAAATAAGAGACGAGATGCGATTCACTCTCAACGACATTCTTGATCGCATCAACATCATCACTCACCAAAACTTCCATCATTAACCTTATGCAAGCATGGAAGGAATGATATTACTATTTTCTCTATTTTTTTTATTTTGAGTCATTTTAAAGAACAAACCTTGTTCTTAGTTTTTACATTTTTGTAAGTGGCCTATATACCACTACACTTTGTCATTTTATTACAAGGCTTTGTTTACGTACCTTGGCTCTCCATCTTGTTTCTCGTCCCATACAAGATTATATTACATGTTACTACTAACCTTTTCTTTGTAGGTATTATATTTTCTCATTGACGCCCAATTCTAGGGGGAGCTACCGTCAAGGGGGAGTTAGTGCTTCGTAGATTATATTTTTTTCCACACTTTATTTCTTCGTTAGGTTCGCTTTTTGTTTCGACAAAAAGGGGGAGAAGAAGTAAAACTTACATATGCTTTCAAAACATATATCTAATCTTAAGTTTTACTCATCATAACATTATGTTTTGTCATCAACAAAAAGGGGGAGATTGTTAATACAAATAAACCATAAAAAGGTTTATTCATATTTAGCAATCTCTTTGTGTTTTGTTGATAACAAATATAAAGTTATCATAAGTAAAAATTATAAGGATACTTGTTATTTTTGTAAAGCATTTACATATAGTCATTTAACATAATTTGTTGTAATAATTCATTTGTTGTAATAGTTTATTAGGATGGGTAATATCCAAGACCCATGACTCAATGTCTAGATACATTGTATCTATTTGGATACCCATGACCCAAAGTCCATGACCCATGATCCATGACCCATAACCCAAATAGGGAGGAGCGTCTGGCGAATCCCTGGGATTACACTGGACGGATCTCTCAAGAGAGGGATCCGTAGGAACCGGGCAATAGTAGTTTATTTTGCTTATAAATAGTGAGCCATTTCTTCATTGTTACTCACCCCCTTCTTATAAACTGTAAAACCCTAAAATCTCAAATCGCGTGAAATGACAATTTTGCCCTCCAACTTAAAATTTTACCAACTCGGAAAATACGTCAACATCATTTAACAAGTTATATGAGTAATAATACTTTCACATTATGAGAATAATAAACTTATGATATACAATAAAGAACATGAATAATTAAAATTCTAAGTATCATATAAACATTATAACTTGTACACAAATTAACCTAGACTTGGAAAAGGACTATGTACATGATTGAATGGATAACTAGGAAAGTTTTGATTTGGTCTTTTTCCCCTCTAAGTGGCCGGCCATATAGGCCCTAAAAATCCTCAACATATCAAATTTCATTAAACCTCATTATCTCATTCCATTTCAATTTCAAAACACCAACAAAACCCTAGCTTCTTTTCTCTCCTTTCTAAGTGGCGGCAATCATCATTTTTTTCACCATTCAATCCGAAATCTTTCAACCAAGGTGTTCCAAGGAGGCTTGTAATCATAGGTGATCTTCTAGTGGGTGTCGTGATCGTGTTCGGTTTGATTTTGAAGCTTGGACGTGGGTGTTCCATTTTAGCCGTGGGTTCATAGAAGCCAAGGGAGGCTTGGTTTGGTTTTTGTGGTTTGATTCTTGTTCTTGTTTCGTACACGCTTCAAGGGTAACGTATCGTCTTCTTAATCTATTCCTCCTTGTTCCTTTTGTTCAATTCGTGGCTATGTGTTTGTCTAGGGCTTGTATTTGATCTTTATAACACATAAAATCATAACTATATTATCACATGAAATGATAACATAAAATACCTAAAACCTTGGTTAATGATCTATGTAATTCGTATGAGGTGGGGCTGAATAAAGGGATACGAAACTGAATTTAAATCTTTCATATGTGTCGAATTACATGTATTTGTCTTAGGGTTAATGAGCTTGTAAATCTCATATTACGTATACGTTAAATGGAATTTGTTAACGAATGATTACGAAGGAGTTTTGGATTTATTAAGGGGCGTACAAATATGGTCTTGGGCAGGGGGTCTCGAATTGATTATGAAATCATATTAGAAGTCTTATAATCTTGTATTAATCGAGTTAAAATGCTTAAAACGGATTTGTTGTGCATAACCTAAAACTATGATTTGTAATTAATCGATTTGATATAGTTAAGGGGTTGTTTGGTAAATTATAAAACTTGATGGATTAACATGTTAAAATACTAACTAAGTGGATTAAATGAGTAAAATGGGTAAACTTACTATATTTACACTTTTAACCCTATACTTTGCTATATTTACATTTTAAACCCTAAACTTTTGTAACTTGTCAAATGATCTTTAAAGCATTATAATACTCATTATAACTTGAGATAAGTAACTAAACTTACTATATATGGAAACTTACTAAATATGGAAACCTGCTATTTATGGAAACCTGCTATTTTTAGAAAGTTACTAATTATGGAAATCTGCTAATTCTGGAAAGTTACTAAAAATGGAAACCTGCCTAAAATAGAAAGTTTCCTAAAATAGAAAGTTACTTAAAATGGAAAGATTACTAAAACGGGAAACTTGCTAAAAATGGAAAGCCGTCTTAAAACAGGTGTTTCGGATTCTTATAGAACGTTACCTAATTCATATAGGTTCCGGGCGGCGTGATTGATCTCACTCTTGACTTTACTTCTTTGTTGGCTTGTTTCGAATAAGGTACAGATATTCTAACCTTTCTTATAAGGTTTCTCATGACCTCGTCGTATCTTGATTTCTTGCTACTTGCTTATTGATCATTTCTTTTGATATTGACCTTGCTATTGAATCCTCTGCCATTGAACTGTTATTACTAAACTGTTGACATTAAACTGTTGCTATGAACCTCCTTGTGACCTAATGACATTGAGCCTTTGATTTATTAACTCATTCACTGTATACTGGACTATATTGATCTGTCAGTTGATACCCGAGCTGTAACTAGTCATGGGGGTTCCATGTCCGTGTCATTGATGCACCAATGGCATGACTTTAGTGTGGTTGAGTGATGTTCCACACCGTCCCTATACTGTATTGATTATGCGCGCTTCACTGTTATTGTTATGGCCACTATCTGTCTGCAGGGGCGTATGGATGCATCCTAGATCTGTACTGTTACTGTTACTGTTATATATGCTAGTGATGTGGTGAGTGTGTGCATTACACCCCCTCACGTACTGGGAGCTGATCACTCCACATGATATTGAGGTCTCCCCTCTTTTTGGATTGGCATTCCGAGGTCACCCCTCCGAATGGACTGTTATTACTGGATATTGACTGTTTATTATACTGTATTACTGCACTGAACTGTAGGCTCGTGGTTGATACTGACTCCCTTTCTTTTCCTTTCATTTCTACGCTTATACTGATTTACTGCTCATATTATAAACTGCTACTGTCTCATATCTGAACTTCAAATTCCTTTATACCATTATTTTACTGTTATATCTGTTCACTGAGCTTTTTAAGCTCAGCCGCATTTCTTTTCCTGCGGCAGGTTATTAAGCTAGGAGCTGGGGCTTATCTTGGGGATTGAGAGTAGGATGCTTATGAGGATTTGCTTTAGTTATTCTAGACATTGATTACCATTATTTTTATGATTTGGAGACTTAGACTTTGTATCGTTTCAATTCCTTTGGGACATCTTTTGGAACTTTGTATTGATCAAGTCGTGTTGACTTGTTACTCTTTTGATTATTGTTATAAGACTTACGCTTGCATGGTTTATATGTATTGTTCTGATTTGACTCCATAAATGTGATACTTCTACCCTTATCGGGTTGGGGTGTGGGATTACACTGGACGGATCTCTCAAGAGAGGGATCCGTAGGAACCGGGCAATAGTAGTTTATTTTGCTTATAAATAGTGAGCCATTTCTTCATTGTTACTCACCCCCTTCTTATAAACTCTCTCATATATTCTCTATCTCTTCTAATCTCAGATCTCTTGATCTATCTAGTAGTTCTTCTTTCTTTTGTTGTGATTCTCATATAGGTCCTTCTAAAGGCGAGATCACGAGATACTACAAGTCATCCAAGCAAGGGGTCCTTGATTGATTTGTTCCTCCACAAGATTTCTGTAGCTAGATCTTGTATCTTATATTTCACATAGTTGTTGTGTAATAGTTGTGTTGGTTTGGTCCGCCGTGCTAAGGACTCGGTATTTAGATTTGTACCGGAAAAAGTGTAAGCGACATTGTGAGGCTTCTCCGCCTTGTTGAAGGAGCTTGTTGACATAGTGCTTGAACTCTCGAGTAGGTGACTCGGGGAGTGGAGTAAGGCAAGGAAGGTGTCCTTGTAGCCGAACCACTATAAATCGGTTGTGTCGTTACTTTCTATCATTTACTTTACTTACTTTCATTACTTACATCACTTATTGCTTTATACCTTCCATCCATCCATACGAATTCACATAAGATCGAATCTAAAGTTTTTTAAACTAACTTAAAATCGGCAAAACTATTCAACCCCCCTTCTAGTTTTCCACAGATGATGTTGGAAGCTCTGATGCTAGCATCATATCTTTTCTTCTCAGTCTCATTGAGATCATTATAAGTCTTGGGTCTATCCATTCCCAGAGTGACACGTCCATCTTCACCAGTTGCTATTTCATCTCGGGTGGTGCCCATTTGGTATTGTCCTTCATCAATTGACTGAATAATGTTCAGACCATTTTCTTTTCCTGAGCAATACAATCGGATTCTTTGTGCCCAAGAGTCATAATATGTTCTATCAAGTATAGGAGGCGGGTATCAGACCCAGCAGTTTGAACATCGTCAGAAACAGTAGACATAATGTTCAAATACATGGGATTTTACAACTCTTAGATTTAAACCGAGAAATTGAATCTTTCGAGGGATTTTACAAAATCAAGAGGAAACCGTAGAACCCAAACCACAAGTATTAAATCTCAAGAATCAAGTCGCAATGTCTCAAATCGCAACACACAAACCGCAACCCTTGGTCAAATCTCAGGACGTCAAACAGCAGAAATTGAGTCAAACCGCAAGTCTTCAAAAACACAGAGTCTCAAATCGCAAGAGGACCAAACCGCAAAGTCTTCAAATCTCAAGACTCAAATCACACAAGTCTCTAATCGCAAGAGGACCAAACCGCAAAGTCTTCAAATCTCAGGCCTCAAATCTCAACTTGAACAAAAACGCAGAGACCTCAAATCTCAAGGACTTTGAACCGCAACAATGACAAATCGCAACAAGGCCAAATCGCAAGTCTCAAATCTTAGAAGCTTCAAACCGCAAAACTGACAAGTCGCAAGACTCAAATCTCAAAAGCTTCAAACCACAAGATCAAGTCACAACGCAAAGTGACAAACCGCATGTCACTTTCATGAAGTACAAGTGTCACTTTCAATCAGTTTTGTTTTTTGGCTAATATACAAATCGCAGCTTTGTCCTTTTCTTCAAATCGCAACTAAATAATCTTAAAATCATCAAACCGCAACACATAAACGTCAAATCACAACTCTAAATCTGTCAAACCTCAACCATGACTGTGACAAAACGCAAGCAAGAACAAAGCTTAAGCCAACTCAAATCTCATCAAATCTCCCACAAACAAGATGAAATAACCTATCCAAGCACCAAAGTAAACAAATCTAACAAACCTAAACAAGAAAGTAAAAATAAATAACAACTTTAACCACCAAATAAGCTTAAAATCATGTGTAGAACCTACTACTATTCAACCCACTCTAAACTATGGGAACCAATCACCAAATCCGAGCACACACAAGATATATGATCAAACCATGGCTCTTGATACCAATTGTAAGAGATTGGTTAACATAAACACACAAGAACACTAGTCTATGGATCGAATAAAATGAGTTCTAGAGAGAGAAATAGAGAGTTTGGAACTTGTAGAGAGAGAAAGTAAAATGTTATATTATGAAGCTCCAACCCTCTACCTTGGAGGGTAGAGGGTATTTATAGTTCTTACACAATACGCCTCCTACGGGCTATGGATCGGGTGCACAGAGGGTAAAGACCAGTCCGTCCTCCACGGTGTTACTTAACTAACTACTAAACGTTTAAGATTACGAACTTTCTATTGCTAACAGATACTCGGGGTGACCGAGTCTTTGATGCTAACTGATACTCGGGGTGACCGAGTCTTTCACATGGATTTTCTAAATCCTAACATACACTTTTATCAGCGACAGGCAAAAGGTGATGTTACCCTTTAGTTGATTATATTCACTTGTATTTTCGATAAATGCTACTTTTATTAGTAATGAATTAATGTTCCTTTGTGTAGGGTATCATTCCAGCATTAGCAGCAGTATTCCCTAGTGTTGACCACATATACTGTTTGAGGCACATCCATGATAATATGAAATTGCAATGGAATTCTAAAGCATACAAGGAACATTTGTGGAGATGTGCAGCAGCAACAACCGTCCAACAATTTAAGGCAGCCATGCTGGCATTCAAGATTTTTAGCGAACCTGCCCATGCTTGGTTAAGTAAGATACCACCAACCCATTGGTCAAGGTCGCATTTTTCAGGTACTAACCAAATCTATGTCTAAGTGTACATCTTTTGTTCTACGACATTGTTCAACACTGTTGTTTGTATAACTCAAACATGTTCTATAAATGTGTAGGGAGGGCTCATTCTGATGTGTTACTTAATAACAAGTGTGAGGTGTTCAATGGGAAACTAGTGGGAGGTAGGCACCAACCCATCATTACTACTTTGGAATACATTAGAGAATACTGTATGAAAAGAATAGTGAATGTTGTGAATGGAATACATTACTACTTTGGACCATTAACACCAAAGGCAACACTCATGTTAGACTTGATAAAGAAAGAGGCTTATAAGTACACCGTTTTACGGGTTGAAGGAGATAAGTATCAGGTCAGTGGATGGGGAGATAATTTTTTTGTGAATGTTGAAGCTAGGGCTTGTACATGTAGAAGATGGGAGCTTACAGGTATGCCATGTAAACATGGTCTTGTTACCCATCGGTATATGAGCTTCAATGGAATGCAAGCAGGATCTGTTGAATCATGGGTTCATCCATGTTACTTGCTTAAGACTTGGGTAGAAACTTACGGACACCACATCCAGCCAATAAATTGTTATCAACATTGGAAAAAGTCACAAGTGCCTACAATCATTCTTCCACCTAAACATCATAAACCATTAGGTAGGCCACGAAAGAAAAGAACTAGGGCTTTTACTGAAAATGATGATAGTGGCAAAACCAGTAAGTTGTCACAGTCTAGTAGGAGTGTAGTTTTTGGTATATGTGGCAATGCTGGACACAACAAGAAAATATGTCTTGGGCAAGGAGGTGTAACATGAAGTCAAGGCAATACACAGCAGTCTCAAAAAACATGTTCATCCCATCTAAAAGTTACAGCAAAGAAGAAGGCAAAGGTTACAGGTCACAACTTTGAAGCAAATGAAAAACCTCAGTGTCAAACTGATGCTCAATCTCAAGGTGATTTTCAACCAAGTGTGGTCCAGTCTCAATCTGGAAGTCAAGTTGATGCTGCTTCTGGTGGGTCTCCAAAACAATTTTGGACTAGGAACAAGATTATAGCAGCAAAGTTGTCTTCACCACAAAAAAATGTTGGTTAAGCATTTGAAATCCATTGTTTTCCATCGAATATGTATTCCCCTAAACATTATTTGTTGTCTTTAAACAATTTTTGTTTCTGAACTTTGTAGACTAAAAAATTTTATGCATTTGGAAATATATCCATTTGCATTATGTATAAAATCATGTCATGTTAGTGTATGGGAAAAATTGTGTTTTAAATGTATTGATTTGCCACTTTACCCATTTCTACATATTGTTACTGATACGCGTACAACGCGCGTTCGGGGTCAAAGGAACTTCCTTTTCGTCGAGCAAGTTTTTCAACACCCTAGGCAGTGAACCTAATCGTTGTAGTGTAGTATTAGGGTAAGCCTCGGGAATTGATATCATTCTCTAGGGGAATAGGAATGCTAGTGAGAAATTACTACGCTAAGGTTGGGGTTGAGGAAGATTATTTTTATCTTTTTTATGTTTTTTAGAAAATGGAAAGGCACGAATCTCGGGGTATTGGATTTGGGGGGTTGGTATTTCTACCGATTACTCTACTTATCTAATTATCTAACCTAAGGTGTGTGTAGTCTATGTCTATTGTTGTGTGCTCTTATGATGATTAAAAATGTATTTACTTAGATGCTATTACTCCCTATATATCTCCTATTGATGGTTGAATTGTCACGTCCTTATTCTTAACGCGTTGTGTCTTCTAAGGTCGTAGGGTATGCGTTTATCCCTAACTCTTTAAGTCTACCTTAAGGTTATTGCCTACGAAATCTCTAGGATTCATAAACTACCTCTAAGGTTATCTTTGGATGTTTAGACTACAATAACTCTAGGTGATTATAAACTAATGTTCACAAAGATTACTTAAGCATTAAAAACACAACAGATGACCTATCGCAATACTAGGTCAATCACAATTAAGATAAGAGACAACAAATCAACATTCAATACCTAGGTTTCATAGATCTAAGCAAACACACAAATAAATTTGTCGGGCATGGAAAACATGCAAGCATACACACACAAAATTGAAGACATAATTGAATTAATGAAGTAAATCACTTATCTTGTTGTAAAATAGGGTGTGGAACCCTAAGATACTGCCCAAGACATCCTATGTTCGGTTTAGGTTTTACTCCACAAAACTACCTCTCTAAAATACTGGAAATCCGATTCTATATATAGAGTTACAATATGCGACGGCATCACTCTTTAATTCTGACGCCGTCGGGTCGCCGCCATTAGGTTTTTGTCTTGGCCACGTCAACTCTATGACGGCATCACCTTATGCTTGTGACGCCATCGGCTTCAACCTCTGACGCCGTCGGGATCTAAATCTAGGCCGTCTGAGTTGCGACGTCCTGCTCTTTTAAACATGATGTTGTCACTTGTAAAATAGCAATTTGCTCTCTGAGTTGTCTCAAGGTGTGTCGCGACGGCGTCGAAATTAAGTCGTGACGCCGTCCCCTTCAATTTCAGCAGCTTGAGTGTCTCGATTCTTGACTTTGGCCATTTTCTTCGTATATTCGCGCCTTTTCGTCCGAATAAGTGTCATTCCAGCAATTTGCCTTCAAGAGACCTAAAAAGTGAAAAGGAACGAAATTAAGTAGTAATGGATACAAAAGTGATCAATTAAGGGCTTAAATGACCCCTCAAAAGTGTACCTTTTAAATCCTTATCAAATATCCCTACACTTGGTATTTGCTTGTCCTCAAGCAAATGTGCTTTTAGCTAATTAATTTATAAGTTAAGGGTCATGAAGCATTAGTTTAGAACAATTCACAACACATATAAGCCCCGCAAAAGTTATAACAAGCACGTAAATTACATACTAGCACCTCACAAGTGCTGTTTGGATACTCTCATCTATCGGGTGTATATGAAATACATTAAGTTGGAAATGGAAGATAAACACTCATTAACCGGTCCTAGTATATAGATTACCATAGGCTTGAGACTAGATCAAACCTCCATCGCTTTGGCGTAAGCACCTAGGAAAAAACTATCCAAGAGGTCTTTTAAAGGGTTGTAACGTTAGGCTTACGGTAGGGAAACAAAAGGTTTGGTGGGATAGGCGATTTAGTGGTGGCAAGTCAAAAATCTATATGTTACAAGCATGAGAAGAATGGCATTGCTAAGCCAAGACTCAACACTCTAAACTCTAGACAAATTGAAACAAACAAACATAAATTTAAAGATAGATGTAGGATGGTAGCCCGTATGTTTTTTTGTTGTTGTTGTTTTTTTTTTTTTTTTTTTTTACACTCTATTTTTTTTTTCTTTCTCTTTTTTTTCTTTTTTTTCATACACTTTTACTCTATCATCCTCTACGATAACATCAAAATAATAGGGATTTATAGGCACATCCCTACACTTGAGTTTTTATTACTCTAACACTAATTTGACCCGAATTGAAAAGATCAAAACACTTGGAGTACATTATTACGTAAATAAAGGGAATTTTAATTTAATGTTCCTTCCCGTCACTTCATAAAATTTAACTTTTCCAATGAGTCTCAATCGTCCCAAAACTGTGTACCAAGGATATGACTCGACTTAACAACTTATGCAAGCAACTAGATATTTGAACTAAGGGTTTAGTATGATAACAATAATGCACTAAAAGTGAGTGCATACAAGGTAGGCTAAGGCGATTTGGGTGTACATTTGGGGGTGGATTGTAAACAATGCTCTTCATTGATATTCCGGAAAACCGAAACATCACGAGAACCGCGAAAAGGATAGGCTCTGAGGGGTTAACTAGGGGTATCGTGTACTAAAGATGAGTACAACGCAAGGGTGTAGGGGAATTACTCAACCGATGTGGAAGAAGTAATTATAATACGGGTATCAAACAAGGGTTATCCTAATGCCTCTTATCATTTAGTTATTCCTAACTACACAAGTGTAGACTCACTAGCGATCTCGACACAAAACAAGTTCTAGAATCTATTATACTACCGGTACACTCTCGAAGCATTAAAGTGGAATGCTTTAATTCCTACAAATCTAAGGGCGATCCTCACATTTTGGGTGGAATTTAAGTGGTAAAGGGTTTTGTGCTAGTCATATAACTTCCTACCCATGAGACGCTTTATTAAGACTAATGGCCCACTCTTACATATCATGAAAAATTTTAAATTTGGTGCCAAAATTTCCCTAACCGATATTTCTCATGGTTTATTACACAAATGAAATTGGACAAGGAAAATAGTCAAGGATAAGCATAGTTTCAAAGTTCCCGTTTTATTTTCTCTCCCTACACTTAAACTGAACATTGTCCCCAATGTTCCTCGAAAGTATCAAAGTTATGATAATGGAAGGTAATTAAAAACGAAAGAAACTAGTACTCCCCTGATTAGCTCGGTAGGATCCGTGTGAAGTAGTGGTTAAATCTTTCTTCAAGAAGAGTGTTTGCGTGAAAAGCTCCTTCTAATCTTATGTATCTTCTTCTTGATAAATAAAACCTGCACACTTGAAGAAAACAAACGAAACCTTCACGTAAAATCGGCGATAACAATATATATATGACTCTACGAAACTAGGATATAATGCTTGTGGAATGGATGTTTACAGATTTTCTGGAAAATTAAGACTTGGAAAATTCCAAAAATTTATAAGTAGCTCAGAAAACGAGAAAAAGTAGTAAGCAGTTTCTACTCCTCCTGACGCTGTCAGGTTGCGACCCTGACGCCATCAGGTTATCCTGATAGAAACTGGTCTGCGATTGTTTGGAAAAAAAATTCTGGAAAATTTATATCTTTAGAATCTGGAAAAATTTCCTGCAAAACATCCATTATGACTCGATACAAGCATTTGACTCGAACAAACACACATGTATATCTTTTAAATAATCATAATTCTCATGTTCACGTTCTTTTAAAAACGTGTGTAATCCTCCCTACACTTATCCTTTTTGTAAAATACCTTTATATGTAATTAAGACGAGGTTAAAGACAAAATAAAGCATCTTTGCAAATTTAAACATGAGAATAAACAATCAATAAAAGATATACGACACACAAACAAGCAAACAATTAAGTATGGGTTGCCTCCCACAAAACGCTTTTCTTTATTTATGAGTCTTGTAGCTAGACTTGAAGTCGTGCCCCTACGTTCCCCTAATCTTAGAGGCCCATTCGATTTCCTTAACTCTTCTCTCATCACGAATATATTCAGGGCCTAACTCTAGACAAGCGGTGTAGTAAACTTTGTTCTTCCAATCTACTTCAAAGGCCGGAATGTTGTCTACATCTAAGTCATCAATATCCTCAAACTTCTTATTTTTGTAGGGCATTATATATTTAACACACTCGGCCCCGTTTGAAAACTTGTCTATTCCTTCCTCTTGATCATAAACCATTTTAGATTCCTCAATAAATGGTTTCCCAAGTATCACATCTCCTAAAAACCCGTCAATGATGCCATTAACATTTTCCAAATCATGAAATCACACCTATACGTGAAGTTACCTACGAAGACATGCAATCCTTTAACCCTCCCAACATAGTTACTCACTTTCCTAGGGTAAACAGGGTCCCTCATAGGTCCTAACCTCTCACCCATGATCCAATTGTAATAGAGCCTAGACATTAAGTTCATGGGTGCCACATAGTCTATGTAAGTGTGATCCCTATATGAGTACCCAATCATGCACGGTATCTTAATGTTTTTAGGGTCACCACTTTTTATGCGAGGCTCGAAAGGTGGTCGCGGGAAGTTAACTACGTTATAGTGATAGGCGGTTTCCTTCTCGTTAGGGTATGAATCGAAATACTCCCTAAGTTCCTCCTCCTCCTTACTACCCTCCATAATTTCTAACACCTTAAAATCTCCTTCTTCTAATTCATCCTCCGAATCACTTGAGGTCGAATCACTATCTAAAGTACTAGTGGATTCCTTAAGGGCTTCCTCAAGTGCGCTTTCAATTATCCTATTCAATTTCTTAAGCTCTCCAATTTCACTAACGATACGAGCTCGAAGTTGGTTGGCAAAGGTTGGATCAAGTGGTGGATATTTGTTTGATGGTAAGTTGTTGTTTGGTGGGTTATCACCTTCCATGATGAAAAGTGATGGGGTTACTAACAAAGGTCACGAAGAAGGGGGATAGACTACGAGGAAGCTAAAAATGGGGGAAAAAAGCTTACTTGATAGGAATCAAGCAAGGAAACCTAAACGAGGTGAAAATCTAACTAGCTATTCTATTCCCTGGCAGCGGCGCCAAAAACTTGATACGCGTACAACGCGCGTTCGGGGTCAAAGGAACTTCCTTTTCGTCGAGCAAGTTTTTCAACACCCTAGGCAGTGAACCTAATCGTTGTAGTTTAGTATTAGGGTAAGCCTCGGGAATTGATATCGTTCTCTAGGGGAATAGAAATGCTAGTGAGAAATTACTACGCTAAGGTTGGGGTTGAGGAAGATTATTTTTTATCTTTTTTATGTTTTTTAGAATATGGAAAGGTACGAATCTCGGGGTATTGGATTTGGGGGGTTGGTATTTCTACCGATTACTCTACTTATCTAATTATCTAACCTAAGGTGAGTGTAGTCTATGTCTATTGTTGTGTGCTCTTATTATGATTAAAAATGTATTTACTTAGATGCTATTACTCCCTAGATATCTCCTATTGATGGTTGTATTGTCATGTCTTTATTCTTAACGTGTTGTGTCTTCTAAGGTCGTAGGGTATGCGTTTATCCCTAACTCTTTAAGTCTACCTTAAGGTTATTGCCTACGAAATCTCTAGGATTCATAAACTACCTCTAAGGTTATCTTTGGATGTTTAGACTACAATAACTCTAGGTGATTATAAACTAATGTTCACAAAGATTACTTAAGCATTAAAAATACAACGGATGACCTATCGCAATACTAGGTCAATCACAATTAAGATAAGAGACAACCAATCAATATTCAATACCTAGGTTTCATAGATCTAAGCAAACACACAAATAAATTAGCCGAACATGGAAAACATGCAAGCATACACACAAACAATTGAAAACATAATTGAATTAATGAAGTAAATCACTTATCTTGTTGTAAAATAGGGTGTGGAACCCTAAGATACTGCCCAAGATAGCCTATGTTCGGTTTAGGTTTTACTCCACAAAACTACCTCTATAAAATACTGAAAATCCGAATTCTATATATAGAGTTACAATATGCGACGGCGTCACTCTTTAATTGTGACGCCGTCGGGTCGCCGCCATTAGGTTTTCGTCTTGGCCACGTCAACTCTGTGACGGCGTCACCTTATGCTTGTGACGCCATCGGCTTCAACCTCTGACGCCGTCGGGATCCAAATCTAGGCCGTCTGAGTTGCGACGTCCTGCTCTTTTAAACCTGATGCCGTCACTTGTAAAATAGCAATTTGCTCTCTGAGTCGTCTCAAGGTGTGTTGCGACGGCGTCGCAATTAAGCCGTGACTCCGTCCCCTTCAATTTCAGCAGCTTAAGTGTCTCGATTCTTGACTTTGGCCATGTTCTTTGTATATTCGCGCCTTTTCGTCTGAATAAGTGTCATTCCAGCAATTTGCCTTCAAGAGACCTAAAAAGTGAAAAGGAACGAAATTAAGTAGTAACGGATACAAAAGTGATCAATTAAGGGCTTAAATGACCCCTCAAAAGTGTACCTTTTAAATCCTTATCAGTTACAAGTTCATACGCATATTAACTGTTGACTTTTACAAAGTCAATTACTATTCACCCATCTTTGATACTTCATACGTCTTTGATACTTGGATCTGTGTTTTGAGTTGGATACTGTTATTCTATTATCACAAACAGCAATGAAGAATCAAAAATGGATGAACAATACCATATCAAGTTTATGTTGATACTCAAAAGTGGTGTCTGTTCATCCATCTCTGATCATTCATCCATCTTTGATACTTGTATATGTGTTATGAGTTTGATCATTTTACTAGGGTTTGCTTTGAATTGGATAATATTTGTGTGGCAACTGATGTGGGTTTGATCATTTACTGGGGCAAGGACCAAGTATTAAAGGCATAACATTAGAAGGACTAAACCATAAAAGTAATACTATTAGTACTGTATAAGGACCAAAGTACATCAACCCATGACTCTTTAGAAGTCAACCAACATCACATGAATAATTACAGACACCCTACCACCGATTCCAAAAGCAAAAAACCATTGACTTTGTAAACCCACTAAATAAACCATAGACAAACGAAAATGATCAGTATCCACGAGAAAACACAGAAGTTCCTCAAACGGAATATTTTCTCCTTCTCAAGAAGGAGTTCAGCTATGGTTGCTTGTTGACCAGCCTCTAGCTCGTTGGCCCTGGCGACTGCATTGACAGCCTCCATTGTCTCACCGATGAGGGCTGCTTGGCATTCTTGTAATGCCACCTCATTGCGGTGAATGTGCCTCTACAAGTACAGGATCACCTCCCTTGCTCTCGTTGTCAATGGTGGATCCAACCACCCATTTATCGGACATCTAGATCCCTAAAAAGCAAAAATCAAACGTTAGAAAATACTTAAAAGCTTAAACCAAGATTAAACTATAAACATGACATGTTAAATTAAAAAAACGCAAGCATTATTATATAAAGACTAGACAAGCATAGTAACGCCTTCCAGAGTTTACATTGTTCCAGCATGTCTTTACCACCGCCCGACTACCACAACCACAACGCACCATTATTACTATTTGATCGGAATTATTAAGGATAAGATTTTTTTTTTTTTTTGGAGAGGAGACTTTAGGGATGAGTGGTGAATAAGATTTGCTTTTATTATCCACTAATCACTGTAGCACCCACAGAAAAAGAGTAAACCACACACAGTTTGATTAAAATATAGAAATAAGGAAATGACAGTGTTGCCCTTGGACTAAAGACAAAGCAAACGCCGACTAACGTGGTTGACTAACGAAAAACAGGTCAAGGGACCAGTTTAGCCTCAAAAACTTGGAAAAATGACCTCTAACGATGAAAATGGCATGTTTTGGTTCAATACGTCGTTTTTGGACAAGTTTAGGGACCAACAGTGTATTTTAGTCTAAATTTTATTTAGTGGGTGTTTTAAAGAAGAAATATAAGGTAAGATGATTTATGTGTTATTGTTTTATAACATGTGATATATTAAGTGTACTTTTTAGTGAAGAGTATTCTAATAATATCATTAATGAATTGTAAAATTCATTTAGTGGTGTTTGAAAGATATAAATGATAAAATGATTTATGCATTATTGTTTTGTACCATTTGATATATTAATTGTACTTTTGAGTGATGAAGTATTTTAATTATATTATTAATGATTTGTAAATTTCATTAGTGAGTGTTTTAATGAAAAAGAAAAATTAGATGATTTATGTATTATTGTTTTGTTCCAAATGGTATATTTAATTGTACTTTTGAGTGAGAGTATTTTAATGATTTCATTAATTCTGACATTAATATACACGAATTTTACAAGTTAGATGATTTATGTATTATAGTTTTGTACAAAGTACTATATTAATTGTACTTTTGGTTACAAGTTTAGCGGGTTACTTTTATTAAAAATGTTTTTAGTCTTAAAAATTTTAAGACTTCTTTATTTAGAATATCCTAAACACTTTATATAGTTGTATAGATAAGTATAATTTGTTTAAACTACAAGTGCCAAAGACGTATGATTCTAGAAATTTTTGAATCATAAATATGTGATAATTATCTACCGATTTTTTGATAACAAAATATAGCTACAAACGAAACGACACTGATACGTGAAGTTAGGATAATATATTTAAATAAAAAAGATATTTAGCGATTTCCTTAGTAAAAGAGATAACAAAAACGAGCCAAATATTGATATACTTTTAATTAACGAGCAAAAAACCCCTTCGCAATGTGCGCTGGTGCAACCATTCCCGTTAATTATAAATAAAAGTAGAGGAGAATGTAGATTATAATAGTATTGTTTTGAGTCGTAGGTAGGGCTGAGCACGGTTTAAGACCGGATCGGACCGAGACCGAATTAGATCAAAACCACAGACCGAGGATTGGATTGAATGTGTTCGGTCTGGTCCAAGAACGCATTATTGGTCGGTTTGTACGTAAGACCGAACTGACCGAACTGAGACCGAAATAAGAAAAAAGTTAAGATCGAGACTGGACAGCTGGTTCTTCGGTTCGATCGGTTTTTGAGTCTGCGATGCTCGGCCCAAGTAGTAGGTAGTGAGGAAGGGATAATAAAAGGGAATTGATACTCACCCCACAAATTTTTGATACATGCACCACATTCTGTGCATTACAATTTGTACCGTACAATACTGTAATACATAAAATGTGATGCATGCATACAAAAAATATGGTGTGAATATCTCCACCATAATAAAGTGAAGAAACAAGTGGTTGAAAGTCAAACAAAACAAACAAACTGATTCAATCAATCAGTCAATCAAATCAAATAGAAAGAAAAGATGCATCTGAGTGAGAATGAGGGGATAGAAGGGAAGGCGTTTGTAGTAACAGGTGGACTGGGTTTCGTTGGATCATCTCTTTGTTTAGAGCTTGTTCGCAGGGGCGCTCGTCTTGTTCGCGCTTTTGATTTCAGATCAACTTCACCTTGGTCCCATCTCCTTCTTAACAACGGTGTCCACCTTCTCAAAGGTACTTTTCATTTCTATTCTATAATATATACATACATACATAGTTTTTGCGTCTCTTTTATTCTACGACTTATAGGTATGTTTGGCACGGAGCGGTGTGAAGCTTTTTGGAGCGATGAGCAATGAGCATTTTGATTTTTAGTATTTAGTAGTCGTTTGACAAAGGAGCAGTGAGCTTTCCTATTTTTTTTAGGAATGATCAATTTTCCAATGCTTCTTTAAGAAGCGGTAAAGGTTTAGATCCGCACTGCCCGCCCCCGGAAACGACCATCACAAGTGAATCTTCTGTTATTCGGTCGCCTATATGACACTATCAACTGCCATTGTAGCTCATTAATAGTTTAATACCATCATGACTTTAGTCAGTTGGTTAATGCTATAGCAACTTTATTATTTTTAACCAATGGGGTTGACCCAGTGGTAAGGGCTTAGCCTCTTAGGACGAAAGTGCCTAGGGTCTTGGGTTCGAACCCTGGGGAGAAAATTAATCCCCCCATTGGCCACGGAGGTTCACCTACGCTGACTCCAGGCTATCCAAAAGGGTAGTCGCCCTGGGATTAGTCGGCTCGCAATGTCGAGTCAGAAACCCGGGGATACCAAAAAAAAAAAACGTCTTACTGAATAATGTTACTATCCTTGTCCTAGAGATGAACCACATATACTTTGACACTCAAAATACTTAATTTGCCCATTGTCACTCAACTTCGAGTGTCTTACGTTTGCCTCTTTTTAAGGTATATGAGGTCAACTTATACAAATTACATATTTTCCATCTTTTTTTGGACAAAGAGTAATCTTATTGTTTCAATGGTGTGGATGGCTTCATTAAGTGTACAAGGTTTATTAATTTATGCATCTTTGTCGATTGGTAATGGTGAAAAATGAAAGACCATCATGGTCGTTGGTCTCTCACTTCCATGCAACGCCACTAACTTCGTTATTTTTAATAAAATCCATAATTTGGAATTGGATCCTGTGAATATTAATAAGCACTTGTAGTAATCGTGTGCAAATGTTTAATTAGCTAAATTATATGCAACTCGCTTAATGTAAAAATGAATGGTTTTAGGGGACATCATCAATAGAAAAGATGTGGACAAGGCATTGCGGGGAGTCGATTGTGTTTTCCACCTTGCTTCATTTGGAATGTCTGGAAAAGAAATGCTTCAGTATGGCCGAGTAGACGATGTCAACATAAACGGAACCTGTCATGTCTTGGAAGCTTGCCATCAGAATGGTGTCAAAAGACTTGTATATGCCAGTACATCTAACGTTGTTTTTGCTGGAAATGAAATTGTTAACGGAAATGAAAAGCTGCCTTATGTACCATTGGATAATCATGTTGACCCGTATAGCCGAAGCAAATCTATTGCTGAACAGCTTGTTTTAAAAAGCAACGGCCGTCCTCTCAAGTATGTATAGTATTTTATTTCACTCTTTCACTTCATTCGTAACATGTTTCACTTAGCCTATAGCTAAAGAAGAACGTTTTACTAAACACCTACGGTATAACAAATGTGTACACACAAATCAATACTTACTCGTAACGATGATAACGGGAAGAAACGTTATTTCAGCTTGAAAATTTCCTTTAAAACAAAATGTGGCAACTTTGACGTGACACCTAGAAAAGGAAATTGTTTTCGTTCAACTTGAATTTAATGTAGGTAGATATGTTGACTTCAACTTGATAACCAGTAGAAAGTGTACTTGCAGTACTTTTCTATCCTTAAAATACTTGAAGTCATTTGGAGTTGACACTGGAGAGTTTCATGCAATTGACTAAGATCAACTTTTTTTCTGGTACGTTTGTATAGGGACAAGAATGGGGAATGTTTATATACATGTGCAGTTCGTCCTGCTGCTATCTATGGACCTGGTGAAGAAAGACACTTACCTAGGATAATCAATCTTGCAAAGTTAGGACTGCTGCCATTCAAGATCGGTGAACCAAATGTGAAAAGTGACTGGGTTTATATTGATAATTTGGTCCTGGCGTTAATTCTGGCAAGTATGGGACTTTTGGATGACATTCCTGGAAGAGGAAAACAGCCAGTTGCTGCTGGCCAGCCATACTTCATATCCGATGGTAATTTCCGGTTTTTGCTTAAAGTTATTCACTTTTGTTTAAAGTGGCGACAATCGAAGTTGTTCAATAGATTCACTTCATTCAACCTTTTACATATTCTGGGTCACACTTGAATGATGTGAACCTACGAATCTGGCCCATAGAATGGGCCATGGAGAAAGATGATATAAACAAATGGAATCATAACATTATTGGCATGGATACAAAGTTATTGAGTAGAGGTATTTGTAGATACTAACAAATGGGCAATTTCCACACAAAATTTGAAGGCAGCTCTCATGCACAATGATCGAGAGCTGTGGCATTAGTTATATTTTGGGAGGGGATTCGGGGAAAGATGCATGGTTATCCTGAACTTGCAAAGAGGTTGTTTGGATATTATATTAGTTATTTAGTTTCATATAGAAATGGCAATAATTTATGCTATACGCACATGAATAAAAATGTTTGTTTATTAACTTTCTTGGGATGAGGCATGATGATGACTTACTTTCTTAAACAGGTTCTCCGGTCAACACTTTCGAGTTTCTCCGTCCGTTGCTCAAAAGTCTAGAATATGATATGCCAAAAGCGACATTACCGGTCTCAACAGCTCTATTTGTGGGAAAAGTATTTTCTGTTATCTATACTGTCATGTATCCTTGGTTGAACCGCAGCTGGCTTCCTCAGCCATTGTTACTTCCTGCTGAAGTTTACAAGGTTCATTATAACTTCATATACCAATATTCTGTTACCTAAATCCGTCTCCGTTTATCATAAATCACAAAATCTTATTTTCATATAGGTTGGCGTCACCCATTATTTCAATTACCTCAAGGCGAAACAAGAGTTGGGGTACACCCCAATCACGAGTCCGCAAGAGGGTATGGCTGCCACCATTTCATTTTATCAAGAGAGAAAACGGAAAAGCTTGGATGGGCCCACAATTTATGAATGGTTTTTCTGTGTCTTTGGAATGTCGGCTGTGATTGGTGCAGCATTCTTCCCTGTGCCAATACTTAGACCAGCATGTCTTTTCATTATACGGTCCTTGTGGGCATTGAGGGTACTTGCTATTTGGGCCATAGCAATGCATATTGGTGAATCTATATATGCGTGGAGATTAGCTAAGAGAGTGGATCCAGCAAATGCAAGAGGGTGGTTTTTGCAGACTTTTGTACTTGGGTTTTTCTCGTTGAAATTTCTTCTAAAAAGAGCTAAGCAGTAGGTCTTTTGTTGTCATTTCAAATTCATACGCATGCTAGCCTGCTTGATTGAACGTTGTATGGTGTTTTAGTTGTGAAATCTGGGAATCAAATGAGCTCAATTATCACTGGCAAGATAACATGGCTTGATTGTGCAAGGGTGGTTAGCCTAATTTCTTTTTATAATAATAACTTGAACCTGACCACATGTGATTTGGCTTTGATTGAACTTGAGCCAAATCTCATCTAATAGTTAGCCTCAGCATGTGATTTAGGTACCAGATCACATTTTTGTTGACAACAAAAATAATCTTATAATGTATTTAGCTTTTTCATTCGTTTTAACATGTTATCATCAATTTCATTTTTTTTTATCAATTTAGGGTGCGTTTGGTATCCCACTATAGGAATGAGACTATCACTATGAAAGTGATTAAAGATGTTTGTTTAAGATGAGATGGCCAACCACTATGGTAATGAATGATATATAATATATAATCCATACTCTATATACATCAAAAGAGGTAGGAATGGATTTTTCATAGGTGAGGGACCCACCACCACTATCAAACTCATACACATTGTCATTCGTGACAGTATACCAAACGCACCCTTAATATGTATTAAAGACTTAAGATTTTTTTTTCTTTGAATAATTTTAATTGTTAGTTGATTCAATATTTAACGATCTTAAGAAGAAATTCAATCTTTGTTGAGTTTTTTGTTGTAAAATTTAACATTTATAAGTTTTGACTTTCGAAATGACATTTAATTTAATTTATGTCTCTTTATGTATTGCGAAGATTTGCGAACTAAAAATACATTAAAACGATAGAAAAAGGATAGATTTGCAAACAAATAGTTTGAAAATGGTTGCAGAAGGGCATTATTTGCATTTAAAAATAAATATTAGATTTAACAATATGCCACAAAGTTGACTTATTTTGAAAATAAGTGTCATCTTGGATCACATAAATGCAAATTAACCTATAGCTATTTAATAAAGGCATATCAAAGGTAAATTAAAATGACCATTATGTTGACTAAATTTATTGGCTGAATATTGACAAACTTGTGCATAGTTGCTATCTACAACGACTTCCAACAGCTATTGTGGTCTGTTGACCAAGCTCACAAAAAATAAATCCACATACAAATAGTATTAATATAGTTTTGGTCTTAAATTTCAACAAAACCACACTGAAACTGAATCCTCTGATCAATGGACTGTTGCTATTTACCTCACGAAAAAAAGGAAACCATACGTGACTGCATTTTTTCCTTTGTATTTGCCCGATCTTGACCTGTATTCATTAAAAGCAAAGATTATTTAGTAGCATGTTCGGGTAAGCGCTACCATAGCAAAGTTTTAATTTTCATTTCTTTTTTACTAGTCTACCTGGGAGATATTGATATACAGAATATATCTATGGAGCTGGAGCTGGAGTGGCAGATGGCGAAGGGTGCAGCTCTGCACTAAGCATGTGGTGGAGTAGCATATCAACCCTCTGACTGCGGGTCTTTGTGCTGACAAAGATATCAGGAAAAAGGTAAGAAAATGTGAATAATTAAACTGTAATGTTGTAGTTTGAGATACTTACCCTATGTTACGGCGTCCCCTTGGTCCCGCTCCATGCACCTTCATGCAGAAAATGAAGATGTTGTTAGATCACACATACTCACACGTACACATAAACTGATGCCAATAAATCGATACCCACCCACAAATGTTAACTTTCATTGGTTACCTACGCCTTTAAGTGCTTAACGGTTACTATTACTCCCTCCATCTTATTTTCCGGTATACTATATTGGCATGTCACAAAATTATTGTCCACTTCTAAATATAGACGAGTAAACTTTCTTAACTTTCCCATATTGCCCTTAAGAAAAAAATATTATTAGAAAACTATAATTATTTTTTTTGAACAAAAAAAAAAAAAAAAAAAAAAACTATATTTATTGGTAAAGGGTAAATTGTGACAAATTCAAACTTAAATTGCAATTTTCTTTACAACATAAAAAACATATAACATATAAGCTTAAATTGCAATTTTCTTGTTTCACTTTCGATAAATCCTCGTAAGGTAACATATGATCTTGACCAGAAGTTCACTAACCTTATTCTCTTCTTCATCCTCAGGACACTCAAGTTCTAACTCAGCAAAAAATGCCTCCAGCACAAATGCGACGATCTGCAAATATTTAAAATAGTTACATTATATTGTGATTGAAACATATAAGATTTGACCAACAAAAACTTGTTTTATCGACTTCTTTTAGATGTTGTGGATGTGAGGATTTCAAAAACCAACCACAAGGACATACCAAGTTGAGGAGGAGCAACACTGTTATTAAATAGAAGCTGACGAAATATGCGTAGGTCCAAACAGTTCCTGTTAACTTTGCATAATCCTGAAAGAGTTGACCAAAAATATAAGTGATGAACCAATCGCAGCCATTGATGGAATTCAACTATCAAAATATCTAAGAACTCGCATTTATGATAATGAATAATTACTATAGAGCACGTGCTTCTTATCATAAGCTAGAGTGATACCAAAGCATACATATAAGTCGTCTCTGGAAAAACTTGGAGCAGATTATGTCCACTATAATATACATGCCGTTAAAATGTAGACATAGAACTATGAATTCACGTCATATATTCAGCATTAACTATGAGATAACATAGCTAGGTGGAAATAACGAGTAAATGAATGAGGAAGATGAGAAAAAATATAGTACAATGAATGGGTAATACCTCCGGCCAGACTTGCCAGTTTCCCAATACAATCAGATTGAATAGTGTCACCATCCCATTGGGGTAGTCATTAAAATTAAATAACAAGTAACTAACTAGGTCAAGGAAAATATATTGACAAACCGATGCATATGTGAGAAATATCTCACATGATCGAGCAGCTAACAACGTATAGTTAAAAGGTAGGTTGCAAAGTTTAGCAGATAAAAAAGCATGCCATATGAGGAACCAAATAAAACATAAAGCATTGTAGCAAATACTAAAGGATACTCGTTATCAGCCATTTCTGTACTTGGTAAATCTGAATTCCCAGCATTTACTAGCCCACCAAATACCTAACACCAGAAGAAGAAAAAGGTAAGTTGGAGACTTAAAGAGATATAAGAATACAAAAAGGCAAATGAAAAACATCAAAACCAAAGTACCTGTATACCCAGTGTACAATAAATGCACATGACACAAAAGACGGTACCCAGGTATGGCATCAAACTTGGTATCAGGGTTAAAAATGTAGCAATAAAGGCTCGGTACCTTTTAACATGCATCAACAGCCTAATCAATCTTAACATTCTTGCAATAAGAAGATAACGAATCCTGAAAACAACGAGATAACCTATCAGCTTTTAGATATTATCTAGATCTAGTGACAAAATACAAGAATCTGTTGAGCAGGTGACAGATAAACCAAAATTTACTAAAAAAACAACTGAACAAAGATTCTTTCTTCTCAATAGAAATTATCTATACCAACTTAAATGATGCCACTTTCATGAACTGAAGGTACATTATTACAGTATTATGACAGAAAATGACGTAATGATTTTCAAAATCTTGGTTAATTTGATTATTTCCTCTCAAAATAAAATAGAAAATCTTTATTTGGAATAAGAAAGATTAGCTTTTCTGAAAAGTTGTTAGAGCCTTACCACTCTCCATTTGCTATAAACGTTAGCTCCTTCGGAGATACAAATGTGGCTGTTTCTCCAATAACTGCAAACATCCATGAAGATGAATATAATATAATTAACGGCTACTCTGATAAAAATAATACTTCCGAAACACACCATATCCAACAGAACGTAGATAGACACTCAAATGACTGCATTCAAGGGGGATAGAGGAAGTGGGAAAGAAATAATTGGAATCAAATCATTGAGCTAGAGACCCAAGTATATCTATGACACTTATCAAAATCAACATAATACAATTAATTTATTCATATATACAGATCTTTCAGCTAGAAATCACAGTATCTAGCATTTACACGCACACTACAGCTGTGTTTCACTATGAACCAATCTTAGTAAAAAGATTTACAATTTAATTAATTTTCAAATCATATCAGCACTATTCATATTGTATCACTTACCTATGACCCATGTGACAATGAAGTCAAATCGATTTTGGCTATCCTTCCAGTAATTTTCAAATCCATATGTGTAAACTTTCAAAGCCATTTCCAGTACATATATCCACCCTGCATGCATAAGAAGTAATCAGCAATATGCTATCGATCATATGAACTTGTACTTTACTTCAAGGAAAAGAACAAAGGATTCCGTACCAAAGACAAACTCCACCTTCTGCCAGAACTTCTGACCAGAGTTGTTTTGTATATCAAGCTGTCAAAGAAGACCTAAGTTAAGTAATCAATCCAAAAACTGTTTTAAGGAATACATATTAAGCTAATATTTCCCTGTTGGCAAGCACTAGTCTTGTTAATTAGCTATGGACGTATGTTGATCAAAGTATCTGTTTGTCAAGGATTTAGGCCATACCGTTGTTTCAGTAATGACAGCAACCAGATTCAAGATGAGAACAAAAGCAACTACATATCCAAAGGTTGTGCTTTTTACAAAGTTTTTAAGATTTTCAGATAAGGAAGAATTGTAGAAGGGGAACTTTTTTAGCCAAGGTTCCTGCATATAACCGAAAAGAAAGCTGACTTAGTTGCATCTTTTTGTTATTCATGTGTGAAACTGAAAAGACATGAATACCAACTTACTGTATCCTCCTCTGGAAACTTTAAAGCAATTGCATTGCATAGATCATTGAATTCTTCTGCATTAATCTACATGTAGAACAATTACAATAAAATGAGACAAACTAAACATCTATAACCAATTGAGGAATCAATTAAAAAAATGTGCAAGCCCTAGTAACTCGACTTCAATGAACCCATGTAAAACAACTAATTTCAATGGAAAACCAAAGCTTGAAGATGCGGTTTCTTTTTTCAGTTGAAGATCTGTCTTCTAGCTGCATAACTTATTGAAAAAAAGGACAACTTTAATGTCATGAAGGCATAAAGCTTTTTATGTCAATATTCAATAATCTACCATATTTTTTCATTCAAATGGTAAGAATAAACCAAGCTTTGTGCTGATATTTTTAAAAAAGGACAACTATAGTGTCATGAAGGCAAAAAGCTTATGTCGATATGCAATAATCTACCAAATTTTTCTATTCAAATTGTCGGGGGGAAAAAACAAGCTTTGTATCTCGCTGAGATTTTATTAAAACATTTGATTTATAGGTCAAAGAAAACAAAGGATAGGAAGTCAATACAAGACAGGTCACATGATTTTGGGTGATAGAAAGAATGATGGAATAATGTACAATAGTAGAGAGGGATCATGTCAGTAACTCTTTTATGCGAAGAGGATATGATATAGACCAAATAATACCTTAAAATCACCACTGTCGTCCAATTCCTCAAATATCGCCTCAAAATCATCTTCTGATATTTTTGGCAGAGTCCTGAATGAAAGTTACTTGTTAGTGCCCAGAATAGGAAAGCTACAAAATATAGGTGGCACAACTCCAGCATATGTATTTTTTTAAAAGAGAATTCTATTAATGAATGCCACTAAAAAATAAGGGATGCGTATATAGACCCCTCTACTCATCAACATAACATATATATATAAAACAATGTGTAGATATCCACATATAATGAACGTTAGGTAAGACAGCTTGTTCAGAATCTCACTCACATTCAATTGTAGGTGGTAAAATTCACAGATAAATACAGACTAAAAAATAGTGGTCTAATTTGTGACATTATTTCTATTGCTTTTGGTTAACATACTACATTATAATTGACGAAGCATGAAAAATATGTTTGTTAAGGGGCTTGATTCAAGAATCTGAGATTGAGTTAGATACCTGTAAGTATTAAGTTCTTTAAATAACTTAACACATTGTTCCTTATCAATATAGTCAGCATCCTGTTGATTTGGAAAAATAAAATCCATGAATGAGGATAAGATTATCTAGGAGGAAATGTCACATCATTCATAACTTAACTCGTACTCACATCTTTTTTAATAAGATCAAAGGCTCTCTTCAATATTCTTTTCCTCATTTCGTCCTTCGCACAAACTTGTTTAACAAGCTGCAGTTAAGAGGGCTAAGAAGCTTGTAAAATTTTCTGGTTTAAACTAAAACGGTAAAATAATCATAGATACCAAAATATAATTCCGAAAAGGAATGAAGTTGAAAACTTCAAATTCACTAGGATCCACACAACAACAAATCCAAGGACACGTACAGCTATTTCAGGGTTGTGGTTATTTTTTCATCCAAATTGAGTTATTTACTCAGAGAATATCAGAACATTAACATAACTAAGATGCGATTTTAGTAAAAGGATTAAACTCTCAAAGAAATACAAAGGGTTCAAGAAATATGTACCTCTTCTTTGAAGCTATCATACACGACAGCAAGAACCAGGTTTGTGACAAAGTAAACACCCAGAAGCACATATAGAACGAAAAAAACAGAGGACCATCTTGATGATCTGAAAATAACATGGAAACACATTACTGAAACACCATAAACATTTAGTACAATTTGTTATCGGCGAAAAAGACTGTTACATAACTATTTCCTGAAAAGAATGGATAAAAACTAGTGTATTTGGGGGGACATTTGACAATATTTCCCGAAAAGAGTGAATACAAAGCTACTCACTTATACGCAGGAATCCAAACATCTGGATTGTTGGATGTGGTAAATAGAACAAACATTTGGTACAATGTAGCAGGGTAAGAAAAAAATATTGTAGTTCCCTGTTGGGTGTCCTCAAAGATAACATAAGCCAACCAACTGGAGAACAAAAGAAACAGAAGCCACAAAGCCTACATTCAAGAATTATTTTATCAGCAATTACAAACAACTCTGTCTATGTAAATGGTAGGCATTAAGGCAAGTAGAGTAGCAGACGTAAGTCCAGGAAAAAATAATGGAATACAAACCAAGACATTCAGATATGTGTCAAGCATTCCACCTATGACCACGAGGCTGTCTCGTAAGTCCCTAAGCCAGGAGAACAAAAGATAAAGGTTAGCCTCATCAACAACATGATCCAAACAGTTCTAGAAGCTTTAAATCAAAATCACTAGATGCAATTGCTCTATGCATTATCTCTTGGTCCACATTCATTCTCATTCTCGTATTCAGGCTGTAATGTATATTTTATTTTAACAATTTTCCTTCATTGTAGCACTTCATAGTCTACAATTTATTTCTCTGATACATGACATTCACAAGAATTCATTGTTTTGTCAGAATAAGTCATTCTTATGTGAGCATCACTAAAAATGCATAACCATTTTATCATACAGGAAAGTTAAACAGAAACAAACTATCATATTGGAAAGTATTATGTTATACCTGATATTCAAAATAAAGAAAACCACCCTAATATAAGGTGCAATCCTCAATGGAAGAGAATAGATGGCCACTGGAGAGAGATATAGAATATCAACTACTAAATCAGCAGCCAGAATTAGAAGTGATATGACCTGAAAAAAAAAAACAAAACAGTAAGACATAGTGTTTGGTTGACTTATAACATTGAAAGAATAACATACCGTATTGCTGAATGTAATTTGATATGTTAAGTACAATAATAAATATAAATCAAACTGCTATTCTGAGAGAAGATTGCATGTGCAAGATTCATAAATTAAAACAGCAGGCTAACTAACTTTATATAATAATTTCATGCAAAAGATTCTGCAATTGTGTACCTTGATCTTATTAACATGGCTTTTCCAGTATAGACCGAACCCTTCATATAAAAGAGGAAATAGAGTATGCACCACAAGAATGATAAGTGTTACACTCTGCATGGAAAAATACGACAATAATCAGATTATGGATATATATAAATTCTAAATGGGCAGGCAAATGATAAAACCATACGGAATTTCTCAGTTATACATTCAGACAATACTAGGAGTACCTGAGAACTTCCAGGGACGGTTTGTGACCCAACAAAAATAAATAAATAAATAAATAAAAATTGAACGTATCTTCATTTTACTATACATCTAGACTGTAGTATAAAGCATAAATACCCGCAACCTCACTTGGTCTTAAAATCCATCCAAACCTCACTCAAAACCTATCCTACAGCACTACATTTTACAACCCTGTAATAATGCAACATATAACCTTCTCCCGCACACCATCATATCGTTAATTTATTATTGAAAACCACAAAAAGAAAGAAAAGTATTACTTATAGACAAAAAGGTACCAATTGAGTCAAAAGCATATGTTATGTGATTACTAAGTAGTACTATTACTGCATTGCAATATCAAAGAGACCCTTCTCTACAGAATATACAGAGATATGATACCAAAAGCACTAGGAAATACATTTGATCACATATATTACTTTCCAAAGGTCATGAATGAAATGTGCACAATTCATTTTAACTGTCCCAAACAACAATGCAAATCACCAAATTACCAAATCAGACATACCCTTTGCTCTCAAATACGCCAAGTACAATAACAAGAAAGAGTCATGATAAATTTGTAGAGAAGATACAAGAATCAAACCTCAAATGCAAGAGATTCTGCATTATTTAAGTATGGAAGCTCCCCAAGAAAATAGTAGTCCCTGTCACTGCAGCTAACCTCAGAAACGCTGCTACACCATAATGGTTTCTGGTGGTGAAGATTTTAAAGTAATCAGTATAACAAGGAATTTTAGAATACAACAGGGAATGATGAAAGAAATGAATAGCGAGCCTTGTAGTAGTAACTAACCTCGAAGAAATTCAAAGCAATAAGTGCAAAAATATTAAGGGTCCAAATGATGTCAAAGCGAATGAATATGAAGTAGTATTTGGCAGCAGTTTCGATGCTTGGTAAGTTGAGGATTTCCTCTGGTAGACCACTTCCATCTTCAGCCTGGAAATATGAACTTGTCAAAAGTTTTTTTGCGAGCTATGGCGATGAAATTTTAAAGCCTGCTTAGGGGTGGCCTAGTGGTAAGGAGCTTGAGTAACGAGGTCTCAAGTTCAATTCCTACTAGGTGCAAACAACTCTACGTGACCATGCCAACCTTCGTGAAAAGGGGTGGGCTTTACCCGGTTTAAGCTTGTGTGGCGGTGGGCTCAAATCCCATGGATTAGTCGGCCAAAAGGTCGGACCCAAAAAAAACTTTACCCCTCCCCAACACCAAAAAAAAAAAAAAAAAAAAAAAAAAAAAAAAAAAAAAAAAAAAAAAACTGCTTCTCTATGTGATTGTTATATTATCTCAGAAAATATAAACCATTGAAACCTCAGTTTATTAGATGATAAAACAAAATCTAATAAAGACTTTCAAAGGCCGGCATACGACATACCCTCAAACCCAAACCACTAGACACATACTTAGAGACAAGCTTTTCGGAGCATTTAGAATTTAATTCTTCTTGTTTAGCAATGAACTTGCGATTTAAAATGCAAATAAAAGAAGCATTTAAATTTGTTCCTATAAAACAAACTAGTTTGGCCAAAGACAATTGCTCATGATTAGATTTGATAATGGTTCTAAAAATGCAATTCCTAATATCATATTTTGGGTTTTTTTTTTTTTTTTTTTTTTTTTTTTTTCCCCATAGAAAAGGTAAAAAGTCGATTCCTAATGATGGTAACGCACTACTAAGGGGGTGTCTATCAGTTTTGAAAACGGATGATCAAATGCTGTTACAAAACGCAATTTCGAAATGTAGTGTTTGGATTTGATTATGCTCTTTGATATCACAATAATCCGTTTTTAAAGTGTTTGGCAAATCAGATTATTTATGACGTAACACTAACATGTAAAACGACAAAAGAAGACATTCATATTATTAGTATGTAATGACACAAATTTAGTCATACGAGTGATATTTTTTGTGCAAGAAAACTTAACGTGCATATTAATCATAAAATTTTATAACAAATCTATCACTTGTAACAATTATTTATAAATATCAAACTACAAGTCAATAGCTTATTAGCTTGGTTTTTGACTTTTTTCCGTATACCTACTCATATTTTCATCTCTATCCTTTAACTTCCCTTTTGCAAAACCTACAAGCAAAAAACTCATCACCACCCTCATCGCCATTTATTACCAGCTTCCTTCATTTGTAATAGACCAATGGGTTATTAGGGTTCTTCAACATAATTTTAGGGAGATGATTTGTACACTCTTAAAAATGATTAGAACACTCAAATTAGTTGTGTTTGGACACTTATACCCTCATAGTGACACTTACATTTTCACCTCTGTAAGGGTATAAATGTCCAAACACAACTAATTTGAGTGTGTCAATCATTTTTAAGAGTGTGCAAATCACCTCCCATAATTTTATACTGTTACTTTCTACAAACTTGCGAATCAACAAATCTGATAAAATACGGTGATGGAAGGAACATAGGAAGAAATAAACCCAACAACAATTCTACTGAGCTGCACTTTGGCAACAACACAGAGGTAACATACGAGGGGTAATTATGTAAATCAACTTAAAAGGGCGCACTTAATTGATTTTCAAACTGTATATGCCAAACACTACAAGTTAGATTATTGTGTTTTGTAACCTCAATAAGCAGATAATCCGATGCATAACGCACTCCCAAACACCCCCTTAAATGATGAAAAAACAGTATTTTTTTTTTTTTTTTTTGAAAAAATTTCACAAAGAATGAGGTGATATGCCAAAATTGTAGAAAATAGCATGACTGACACCAGCTGGTTGGTTGTGTGAAAGAATGAGATTTTTTTTTTTTTTTCTTTTTAAGAACGACACCACACTTGAAATCCGACCTCTGAGTTAAACAATCCAAACGGGCAGGCCCGGACCCGAACCACTAGGAGACCCGCGGAACGGAAACTCCTAGAACTCACGGCTTTGCAACAGGAGGAAAACCTAGATTTTTTGTCAGCGAGACTCGAACCCTGGGTAAAACCTCCCCCCAAGCTCCAGAAAAAAGAAGAGAATTATGTTTGGGTGACTTACAAGATCAACAAGAGCAGCGGCCTTCTGATAAGGAGTTCCGTAAGCGATGGCATCAGAACGACGAGGAAATGCTTTTTTAATCACTCGGCTAGTTCCTTCTCCGCCTTCTAACAAAGCAGCATGCAAACCACCACTACTACTACTACTACGAGCCATTCCTTCAATTGCCAATCAACAACTAACTAACTAACCAACTGCCTTGTTATATATCCATTCAAAGTATAAAAGATATTTCTATTTTGTATTGTTTATCAATGAATGAATGGATCAAATTGAGACAGATAGATGCAGAGTCAAATGAGTGTTTGGAACGTGGCTTACTTTTGTTTTATTTTCTTTAGCTGGCATTATCAAATCTCAATTATTATTGAATGTTTCTTTTCATATTTTCATATGTCATAACCGTTTCATAGATCTCCACATGTCAGTCGGTCCCACACTCTTTAATTTTTTTACCCCTCCTTTTAAGTTAATTTTTTTACCCCTCCTTTTAAGTAAAAAGGAAAGTTAAAAGGATAGAGATGAAAATATGTAAAATTTGTAATAGGTTTTTCACAATCAATTAAAAACATATCTACAAAATTTGTACAACTAATTAAAACTCATCACCACCCTCAAGCAAAACCTCCTTTTAATTTTATTTAGAAAATGACGCTTGATTAATTAATGTCTTATTTAAGATTTGTAATAATAATTTTAAGTAAATTTAATATTGTAAGCTTGATCAAGTTTTCTTATTCATGTTTAGTAGAACAATTGAAATAAGACATTCCAAAATAAAAACTTGGCAAAGGTGCTTAATTCGAAAGAAGAATAAAAATTATGTTTGATTTTTGTGGATCAAAATGAGACACACAGAGTGTGATTAAGTCAAATGAGCTTTTTGGCCTTACAGGCGGAGGCCGTTGTACTTTATTATTATTGAGTCAGTTTCATATTTACTCAACTTAAACATTATAATGTTATTTACTCAAAATAATACATTATATATCATGTATTTAAAATTTATATTTTGAGTGTATATATCGTATTTAAATTACATATATATAAAAAATTATCCAATTTTGTGGACCACAAGTTCTTTATAAGACAACCTTTAAGTTTATAAATGTCTGAACACTCAAAATTTAAGATGGTGTTTGTTTTTTAACAGACTTTGAATCTGAACCGCACATCTGAATTTGAATCTGAGGCGTAAATGTCTGAATCTAACCGCATCTGAACGAGAAAAAAAAAACTCATGTTTGAACAGCACATTTGCTTGCTCGTACTAATTTTTTTTTGTTT
The DNA here is from genome assembly GCA_019973895.1 of Chrysanthemum seticuspe. Taxonomy (NCBI): domain Eukaryota; kingdom Viridiplantae; phylum Streptophyta; class Magnoliopsida; order Asterales; family Asteraceae; genus Chrysanthemum; species Chrysanthemum seticuspe. The sequence continues at coordinate 3,186,815 of BPTQ01000002.1, read as the reverse complement.
CTTTTTTTTGTGTCAGCAAGAGTCATTCAGACATCCCTCTCAAGTCTAGACCATTAAGATCTTATTGTCTCTGAACGAGAAAAAAAAAAAACAAACAGTCTGAACGACCAAAATATCTGACCGCATCTAAACGATTCAGATTAAAAGGCTATTAAGAGCCTTTTTATGCAAAACAATCACCACCTAAGTGTTACAATAAAGTGTGCAAATACAAGTCTAGTTGTTAACAGTTTTTGAATCCACATGGCTGTGCCACAGTAATCAATATTCTTTAAACTTTATAGTATTTATTTTGAATTGACTGACAAAATAGAAGGAGGGAGGGAGGGAGAGTGGTTAACGAGTAGGGGCCGCGTATTTGGCACTAGCATGTCGGTTCTTTTTTTTATTTAATTATTTATTTTCAACTCCGATCGAATGTCGGCATGTTATAGTAGTTTGGATCAGATCTATCTGTTATGGGCGGGGTGGGTCCCTCTTTCCACCCACTTGCTTCCCCTCTATCATTGTATTTGGAAATTCGCATTTTTCTCCAAATTTGAAAAGAATATTCTATTCTAAAATTAACTAAAAAGAAAATTTTGTTTTTTTAAGTGATACTTAAAAATATAATTTTCTTTTCTTAAATAATACTGTACTTGAGAACTCGGTGCAACTAATTAGAAGTAGGGGTGCTATTCGGGTCGGGTTGGTCGGGTTCGGGTCAAACGGGTCGGGTCGAGGGTAAAAATAATATACCCGAACCTGACCCTATTTGAACTCGGGTTAGTCGGGTTCGGGTCAAGTCGGGTCGGGTCCAAGTCGGGTCGGGTTCGACCCTATTTGAAAATGAGTAATTGCATGTAAAAGCAGGGCTGATTTTTGCATTTTGTTAAGGACTGTTTCTAAAATAAAATTAAGAGAAAATTACCAAAAGAGGACTTTTTTTCAACCTTGATCCATTTTTAAGACTTTTTTCTTATCTTTTTCCCAAAAGAGCCTGCTCAACTGGTCCTCAACTCCACCACTTTAGTGACAAGTGTCAAAGGTAGGTGAAGATGCTTTTTTACCTTTTGATTAAATGACAAATATGCCCTCATATATAAATACTCTTTCTCTTTCATCTACCCTCTATACCATCTCAGTACACCAACTATTTCTTTCTCTTTCATCTACCCTCTCTCTCATAAAATAGATCTGGCCAAACTTGCTTTAGAAAAATGATAAAAATGGTGAAAAAGAAAAAAACGCAGGTGGGAAGGGACGCAAAAACTACGGTGTGGTGTAAGTTAGCACCATGGATCTTTTGTTTATTAGCCGCTTCAAAAAAATTTCACCGGATGATGTGAAAAAAAGGTGGTTGTCTCACTCACTTTCTATATATTTTTCCTTCATATATATTCTTTTCCTTCATAGATCTATGCAATACAAACATTATTTATTTGTTTTGAAAATGGTTTTATAATTGCATCATTTTGAAATTTAAACTGTTCCAGATTGGTAAAACAAAAGTATTTCTCAGAGCGGGTCAGATGGCGGAACTAGATGCTCGAAGAAGTGAAGTTTTGCTACTGGTGGCCGGAGAAAAAGATTCCGGCAAGTGGGAAGGGCTTTGCTACTGGTGGAATCTTTGCCAGAAAGTGGGAAGTGGCGGTGGCCGGAGAAAAAGATTCCGGCAACCATACCAACGATTATGCGGTTCTTGTTATCCGGCGGCGAATATGATTCCGGCAACGAGTTTACTATCATTTTTGTTGGATTAATGTTTTTGCTATTAACTTGGTTTGGTACTTGTATGAATCTTTTGATCATGCTTCAGATACATCTTTTTCAGATCTGTGATGCGTTGTATTTTTTTTGTCCAAAGTTTTATGATTCTCGTATACATTTTTTTTCAGATCTATGATGCGTAGTATTTTTTTTTATTTATTATTATTTTTTTAATAAAATTGTGGTTAATTAAGTAAGTTATGTTGGAGATGGATTTATTGAATAGGTGGATCGAGTGATGAAATAAGTAATTTTGTGTATGTTTTGAATAATTTTTGTGGTTGAGCAGTGATGGTTGAGCAGTTGAGCAGTGGTAGTTGAGCGGTGGTGGTGGTGGTGGTGGTTATGGACTGGTGAGATGATGAGGTAGGTGGATGGAGTGAGGTGGTTGAGCAGTGGTAGTCGAGCAGTTGAGCAGCTGGCCGGATCTGGGACGATGGTCTTGGCCGGATCTTTTGTTGTCATGGTGGCCGGATCTTTTGTTGTCTTGGCCACAATAGACTCTTGCTCTTGCGTATCTATTTTTGCTACCACAATAGACTCTTGCTCTTGCGTATCTATTTTTGCTATTTGATTTATCCAAGAGATCTAAAACAAGAGGATCTGAAGAGTCGCCATGGCCGGATCTTGAGATGGCCGGATCTTGAGATTGGCCGGATCTTGAGGTTGAAGAGAGAGAGAAAAAATTAGAAAAGAAGAGAGATGTGGTGTTTTTTATATATATATTAGAGGGTAAATTGGTCATTTAACTTTAAAGTAAAAAATATCTTACCTACCACTTAGACACATGTCAAAAAAGTAATGGAGTTGAGCAGTTGAGCAGTTGAGCGTGGCTCTTTTGGGAAAAAGGTAAGAAAAAAGTCTTAAAAACGGATCAAGCTTCAAAAAAAGTCCCCTTTTGGTAATTTTCTCTAAAATTAAATAGGGGTGTTTGGAAATTCATTATACATGTTAGCTCCATTGTTTGCTTGATTCTTGCAGACGTGCATGTTTTTTTGGATGAAGTTTAACTAAGCTAATTGGACTGAATTGGCCATGGATCTAAGGTAACTAAGCTAATTGGACTGAATTGGCCATGAATCCAAATGAAGAGATTTCCTGATCTTGTTCGTTTTTTGCTCGAATAAAACTGTAACACATCACCCCCGTTAACGTTCCTGTTATGGGGCCGACAATATAAACCCAAATACCTTTATACGTGTTGCTAACCAATGCTGGTCCAATGGTACGTGCTGGGTTCATTGATCCTCCCGATATTGGCCTAAATATTCATTTACAAGTTATATGTTTTTAATGCTAGAAAAATATTTATTTACTTGGAAAAATATAATTATATGATCAAAGCTTTACCCTGCTAAGATGGAATTAATGCATACTGCTGATTCGACTGCTATACCTGCTAACTCTCCTACCTGCAACATATTACATAAAACAACATTAATTAGACTTTTAAAGAATACATTCAACAATTAAAATTAAATAAAGATTTAAAAAAAAAAAAAAAAAAAAAAAAAAAAAAAATGCTAACTCGGGTTAGTCGGGTTGACCCGAACCCGACGAAGCAAAGTATTTAAACCCGATACCCGACCCTAATTCGTACTCGGGTTAAACGGGTTGACCCGATTGACCCGAGTTAGATTTTGGACCCGAGTAACCCGACCCGAATTGAATCAGTTCGGGTCGGGTTCGGTTCGGGTCGGCCCGAATGACACCCCTAATTAGAAGGGCACGCTGTAGTTAGTGAGTGTTTGGCTTATATTGGCTTCTTTTTTTTTTTTTTTTTTTTTTTTTTTCATAAATGGTTTCATTATTTCTTTTTCTCTTTTACTTTTGAAAATTAAATATAGGGTTTTACTAAGCATAGCATTAATAGCTACCTACGTCAAAGGAAAAAGAGCATGCATAAGGCTAGCCCCAGTTAGGAACCCCAATCCCTTTCATTTTCCCTGTCACGTCAGCTTTCTCTCTCCAGCGACCTTCAGGCGATTAGGTGCCCCAGTAAGTGCGACCAAATTCATATTTAAAAAAAAAAAAAAAAAAAAAAAAAAAAAAAAACATTTTTAACACAAAATAAAATTTCATTAATCATATTAAAACGTTACATAAATAAAAACGATACGAAATACGTGAATCATAAATCTAATCAGAATGCTCCCCGCATGCAGAGTCATACGAGGGAGTACGAGAACGAGCAAATCCATCGAAGCGAGCCAAATCTTCCTCGTCTACACCATCGTCTTTGTTCTCCCGATAGCTCCAATTGATTTTGGTGCTGATGTTGTTCGTTATCATCGAAACACACCGCCACAACTTGTCAGCAACCTCGCGATCTTTGCGGGCTTGATCTTTCAAAAATTTGTCGATCACAGCTTTTCTTTCAGGAGTAATGTGTTGCAACTCTGGTAGTTTTGTCTCATTTGTTCCTTCTCCGCCTTCGCCTGGTCAAACAATTCGATGACCCTTATAATAGCGGTTTTTCGAGCCTCATCGTCGATATTGCATTGATTTTGAACGTACACTTGCATATCTTCAACGGAATGGGGGAGACGGCAAGCCATTTTGAGTTTGAATATCTTGTTTTGAGAAGTATTTTGAGTTTGAATTGTGTGAAATAGATTTGTGGATTGAAGTGTGTTTGTATTGTGTATTTATAGGGTAGGATTTTTTATTTTTTTTTAACCATTGCAAACAAACGGTTTAATTTGAAATAATAAGGCTTGAATTCGATCGTATACACGATCTATTTGCCCTTCGATCGATTTGTCCACAGCAAGCACGATCGATACATATCGATCGAATTACCCCTCGATCGACACTCGATTTGTATCATTGGGGCTAGCCTAATTGATGATGGTACATATTGTCGTTTGAGGGAAGTTAAATTAAAAGGGTAAACAGTTATGATTGAAAATACAAGCAGTTAATGACTTAATGCGTTTTTGAATACGTTAAACATAGCTTATAAGACTACATTTAGCAATTACTTTAAATATATCTTTAACACACACAATTCACGCACCAAACTATAAAAATAAAATAAAGGATGATTTTTTGTGTTTGCAGTAGAAGCTTGTCACTATTCGAAGCGAGTTTGGCGACATGAGAAGCTTGTCTATAACACGTTATAAGCGTATCACATTAACTTTTAGGTGTATTAGGGTCAATTTTTCGAATTATTAAAAAAGAAGAAAAAAAAAAAAAAAAAAAAAATATATACATTTTAACCAAATTTTCAGTATATCAAAGCCTAGAAAACAAAATAACAACGGTATCCCAAAAAAAAAATTAAGAAAGAAAATACGATACCACAACAATCATTACACCACGTAAGGACCTATAGAATCAACAACGGCGTAGTGGCGCCGCGCCACAAGACACATAAATGCCCTACAACGCAACCACACTGTTTTCTTTTAGTTAAAACACGAAGTGTCTTAGAAACACATCATCCCTAACAATGACATCAAATTCCATTTCATCCGCACTTATATCATTGAAAAAACTGTACTTATGAAAATACTAACAATCTCGTAACACCGAGTCATAACATTAGCATCAATGCCCGAGCCGAAAGGCTCAACTTCAGCGTTGTAGCAATGTTGAGACAAAATATAACTATTTTTTCTCCTTTCTTTTCATTTGAACTCCTACAATAATTTCTCTCTTTGAATATACACATCATTTTTTATAATTTTAAAGCGTACTTATATACGTGAGAGAAAATGTGTTACACCTGAGCGTATGTTATTCATATATCTATACTACATATAAAATGAAAATGATCAAATGTTGAAAGGTGAAAAATTAAAAATGGTTAAAGGTGACTGAAATGTATAGTGTAATTAATATTCTTATTAAAACACAATTACTTAAAAGTACAATAATTTATTTACATTATACAAGTAATTAAAAACATATCTAGCAAATTAAATACAAGCAATTAAAACACTTTTTACAAGTACAATAAAATTTTCACGGTGAATTTAAACAATTTACAACATAATTCAAAGTATAAAATAATTAAACACACTAATTAATGTTATTTTTAAAACACCTTAAAATGAAAAGTACATGTTATTATACACATTAATAAGACACACCAAATTTTATACAAGCTAACAAGTTGATGGTACATATAATTTTAAAAATCGGACCGGACCAACTGGTTCAACCGGGAACCGGTGTCGCCACCGGTTTGGCTAACCAATAAAAGCCATCTGAAAATGAATCAGAGAGGATCCGTTGAAACCGATACAAACTGGTGAATCATGCCTCGTCGAGATCTATTTCTCCAGTTAATCGTCACAAGATACCCGTCGCCGCAACGCGCGGGTACCCTGTTATATACTTACTATATATAAAAGAAAAACTAAAAAGTGAAAAGTTGAAACTAAAAAAGAAAATGTTGAGAAAATATATTTCAAAAAGAAACTATTAATATAAATCGAAAACGAGTCGACCCTGGACGCTTCAAGCCCATCGAGTTGACCCGATTTAATTTGACCCATTTTCGACCCAATTCGTCGGGTTGACTCGGTTTAAATCGACCCGTTTTCTGACCGGAACGGTTCAACCGGTTGAACCACCCGGGTCGAATCGGGTTTCAAAACATTATGTTTAATCCCCAAACCTTCAAACTTTTATTATTTTTCGTTTATAACACATAAACTTTTTTTTATCACTAAACGATCTGTCGCTATAAAAAATTTTATTGCTATGCACGAATACTCGTCTAAATATATGGACGGTTCGATTTGCCAAATCCCTAATTTTAGTAATTTGATATTTAAAAAGACAAACCACCACCCAATGACCTAGTGGTAAAGTCCTTGACTTCAAACAAGAAGTCAATGATTCAAACCTCACTAGACGTGTACATTTGGAGATGGCAGGGGAGGGCCGGAAACGGTCCCAGGATTAACCCAATGAGGCCGCGTACATCTGAGTCAAAAAGGCTCGCCCTCCCCGAGTAACATGAATAAAGAAAACCACATCCGTTTACCCGTTTGTATATTCATAAAGACAGACTGAAGTTTACATTGATCTTGAACATGAATTACATAGCAATACATCATCACATGGCAGTTCCATTTATGTTTCTAAACTAAATTTATTACTTCCTGAGCTTCCACCCTTTGGAAGACAGAATACTAGTAATGACAAGACTTCTCCATTGATAAGAATGGAGGACCAGACATCACACAACCAACATTGTAAATTCAACAAGAATCATATGTTGATTCCAATGCATACCGTGTAGCCAGATTATCTTTCCAGCTTCTGATGAGCATCTACAGTCATCCATAACACTGTTAGATGCAAAGCCAAGTTCATAGTTTGTTTAAGACGCAAGAAAGAGGCACCTAGAGGACTCTTCAGCCATTAGGAGCGACTCGGACAATGAGTTTTTCGGGTGACCATGCATGTATGACCTGCATATCAATAACCAAATTTACTTCAATTCAACATGTTATAAGGCTTGTAACTGTGCTACATCGTCCACCATCTCCAATATCAAAAGAGAAAACGAGAGGTGACAAATTTGACCCATTGGCGATTTAAATGGCTCAGCGTTGGTTATGTTTTATCTTTTCCTAAGAACAGGATAAATTCAAAGTTACCACAATGTATTGTACTATTGTTAATGCATATAAACCAGTTTATGGAAAATAACAGATTATTGATGTTATTAAATAACTTTTGTTACAAATCAACCCTAACCAATCGGACATGTACTGAAAATTACCAATTTGATATGTTCCTCTTAAGGCAAAGCTATACCTGGGAGGTTTTACCCATTTACTTAAAATAAAACAAAAAAGAAGAAAACAAGAGGCCAGTCTGTGTTACATTTGACTCGATGGCTAAAACTGAATAACAGAACGAATCATAAGCTTACAACATCCTTGTATTATTCGATAATTAGATTCTTCTTTTAGAATACATTGTTAGTAATAAAAATGGGCAAGGAAGACGAGAACCGTTTTGAGACTTTTGACATGTACTAAAAAACTACTCATGTTGATCCATCAACCCAACCCGCCAAACGAACAACTTTTTTACTATGACAGGTGGCGACAAATAGTGTACTTACCTCTAGACAGCAAAATGAATAACTTGCAAGGCTAGATCTAAGCCCAGCACTCAGGTAGCAGTACTGTTGTTCTTAGTCCTGCTGCAATCTAAGGATACCTGCAAAACCAATTATCTTAGAAAAACTAATAGGGGCTATAAATATACATATACTCTAATTTATCATCTTTTTAATGTTTATCAGAAGTACTAGAAAGAGGTGACACTTTCGACCGCCTGACCCAAAATATACGTCAGTAATGGTTCAAATGATTCGGCTGAAAGTCAGGGAAGTGCAAAAAAGAGTTGGCCATTGTAGTGAATGAAGCAGAGTTCACTCACCATTATCAGATAATTACCCTGAAATTTGTCCAGAACCACCACCTTGAATGAACTGTGGTGGAGCAGGAAACATAAAATGTTGTCCCGGAATAGCTGCTGCTACACCTGATGACGAATAAAATAATATCAGTAATGTCCCCTTTTTTCTAACTGTTAAAATTTCCATCTAACTATGATTACACCTGTACAAGGAAAGCATCCACAGAAATGAATGGAGCTAGAGGAACAAAACGTACCTGCTGAATATGGTGCTTGAATTGTCGGTATGGAAGTAGTTATTCCATTTTGAATCGGCCCATTAAATTGCACAATCTGTTGACCAGGCAACGCATAACTCTGCAAACGTGTAAAACCCTGATAATTTGGAGCAGTTTGACCCATCTGATTGTATGGATATATTTGCGCATTGACTGTCCCGGGTACTCCATATATTTGAAGATACTGTTGACCCGCATATGGGTTGTAAATACCCTACACAAAGCAAATAACTCTTTGAAGCAGGTAAGAATTCATAGATTATAGTATACTTGCACAATGCTAAACCAATTACGAGGTACATATTTTGAATTTCAAGGTTAGTAGCAGCAATTTTGACCTGTGGGTAGACGTACTCTGGACCATATGTTGTATACCTGCACGAAGAAAATTACGAGTGCCATATAACCACATTTACATACTAAGAAACATGCACGTATCCGAAATGCCACACAGCTTTACAAATTATAAACGATTTTTGTGGGGGCATACTGTTAGTTGGCTATGATATTCAAATTCAATATCAGCAACGGCAGTACATACAAGACTAGTACAAATTCCGTACATTTATTCATGAAGGACAAACAGGATATAGCAATGCTTTTGCAACTTAATGGAATTTAAATGACCAATTAAAATGACTATTAAAATATGACCTAGTAAAGAAACAACTTACGTGTAGGGGGGATATGCTAATCCTTGTTGGTAACTGAAAGGAAGTGGTTGTTGGTAGCCATAGCTTGTGAAATAAGGCCCACGAACAGATGGCATACCTCCAGCAAAAGGCGTTGGTGATCCAACAGATCCTACAACAAATGCAGGCTTTTATTAAGCAAAAACATGTCATACAAAGAATCTGCATTACAATATCAATCGATGTGGGATACACATTATAAATACTTAATCCTCAAAATCCTGAACGGTTTCATATCATAACACGCCCACCAACAACATCCATGAACCACAGAAAATATACTGTTCAGTTCTTTTTTGGATCATCGGGTGTTCACAAGTCTATGTCCAGCCGTGTCACCCTTGTGGATTATAAGATGAGATTACTTACCACCAAATGGTAGCACATGCCGAGGACTTCCAAGGGAGGCCAAGTTGCAATTTGCACGCCTACCGTCAATAATGGGAGCTGGATCAACACATGCTTTTCTTGCGGATTCAGGGTCTTGGAAAGTCACCTAAACCCTCCATTTACATCATTACATATATCAAATAAGAAAACTCTATGCGAAAAAGTTTGGAAACACATTAGAACAGTTAACGTAACAGTGAAATCATGGCAAACAAGCATAACATTTGATCCGTCACATAGCTCACAAAAAGGTGTTGACAACATGCACGATTAACCAAAAGGATTTTGCCCCAAATTCCATCACTTATGGTCGTCCCATTTCATAGTTCCCCAAAATCAATGATTGTCCTCTTATATTACAGTATATTAGTTCTAATGTCAATCATGTAAAATTACGGACCTTCCTCAGTCACACATTTTTTCACATGGATAATTTCGATGCGTATAGTTTTGAACTTCTATTATTGGCCAAAACATACCAAACTTAGCACCATTCTATATAGAGCCTTTATTTAGCCTAGAAACTAGAGGGTATACTCAACTATATCACTCTATAAAGAATGTGTTTATTTTTACTATAATGACCCACAAGATATATAAAAATATTGAAGTGGCCACGCCAACCTCTTGAAAAACATGGGCTTGAGTCTGTGTAGCGGTGGATTCAAACCCGACTAGTTGGCCAAAAGATCGGAAACACAAAAAAAAGATATATAAAAATGGGAGAAGATGTAATTTGAACTCCAATGTTTAGTTGGTGAAAAATGTCCCATTTTTCCACGAAATTTTTCATAGGAAAATGGAAAAACTGACAACCCGTTTACTCACACTTATTTTCAGCAATTTTCAAAGAAAGTGAAATTCTCACCACTTTTTTTCTCTCTAACAAAAAAAGACGGTGGATTTCCCAATTTACTATTTATAAGTATCTCGTTCTAACCCTAATCACCATTCGTAACATCTCCACCTTCCATCCTCGCCATCGCAATCCGAGGTAAAAATTTTAAAAAGACAAACATATAACTCCATCTAAACGGGTTTTCAAAATCCTCAATTTCTACAACTAAAGGCTACCTTAGATTCTAAAACTCAATTAGAGAAAACTAAGTTATGATCAAAAGGGAAGTTGCAAAAGTAAATGAGATGAAGAAAGAACTAACAAAACCATAACCCTTGGATCTGGCAGTAATCTTATCAGTAATAACAACAGCTTCAAGAATATCCCCAAACTGCTGAAAATATTGCCTCATGGTCTCACTTTGTGTCTCCCAAGCAAGCCCTCCCACAAACACTTTAGTCAAGCTAGTATCACCAAACCCTGAACTCGAACTCGAACCAGAGCTCGGACCCTGTCGTCCCATCCCCTCTTTTTTCTCAAATATTTTTTCTCAAAAAGAAAGTTTAAAAGGGGTGATTGAAGAGGTGAAAAGGGTTGGTTGGTGGGTGGAGAGCAATGATGGGTGGGTAGAGATGGAGGTGGGGTCAATTTTACTTTTAATTTAAAACTTTTCTTTTAGACGTTGTTTGGCGAAGCTTTCAAAACGTGATTATTTGATTATCACGTTTTGAAAACGTAAATAATTAACTTTTGGTGTTTGGTTCAAAACGTGATAATCTGAATTTTTGGCATAAAACGTGGTTTTACAATCGGAGGTGGGGGGTTAATTTTGCAAAACGTCATTTTGGTACCCACGTTTCTAAACTTAATAATCAAAGCCAAACACCCCATCTATGTACGGTCTGAAATGTTGAAAATTGAAAATGGTCAGACAAATGTACATTGTAATTAATACTCTTATTAAAACACTCCATTACTTAAAAGTACAATAATTTATTCACATTCTACAACCAATTAAAAGCACATCTACCAAATTAAATACAACCAATTAAAACACCACTTACTAAAAAGTATAATAAAATTTTCATAATGTATAATTTAAACAAGCTACAACATAATCGATATAAAATAATTAAACACGCTAATTAATGTACAGTAATTTTTAAAACACGCTAAAATGAAAAGTACATGTTATTATACACATTATACAAATTAATAAAACGCACAAAGCTTCATACAGCCTAACATGTTGATGATACATATAATTTTGAAAACCGGACGGGGCCAACGGGTTCAACCGGGAACCGGTGTCGCCACCGGTTCGGCTAACCAATAAAATCCATCCGAAAACGAACCAGAGAGGACCCATTGAAACCGATACAAACTGGTGAATCATGCTTCATCGAGATTTATATCTCCGGTTAATCGTCATAGGTTACCCGAAGGAAAAACTGAAAAGTGAAAAGTTGAAACTAAAAAAGGAAATGTTGAAAACATATATTTCAAAAGGAAACTATTAATACAAATAAAAAACCGGGTTGACCCAGGACGTTTCAAACCCGGCGGTTTGACCCGAGACGCTTCAAACCCGACGGGTTGACCCGGTTTAATTTGACATGTTTTCGACCCAACTTGGCAAGTTGACCCGGTTTAAATCGATCCGTTTATCGACCGGAACGGTTCAACCGGTTGAACCACCCGGGTCGAACCGGGTTTCAAAACATTATGTTTAATCACCAAATTTTCAAACTTTTATTATTTTTCGTTTATAACCTATACACTTTTTTGTTATCAATAAACCATATGTCGCTATAAAATTATGTTGCTATGCACGGGTACTCGTCTAGTATATTTCAATGACTGTATAACGACAAATAATTATATTTTCAAACTTTTGTTTTGAGGTGACTTTTGATGAAACTTACGAATACTCGCATAAAATGACGGTATAACGGGTGTTGCTTATTATTGAATGAAAAGGGTTTACATTTACAACTACATAATTCAAATATACTCACCCAATAATCACTTTTTCTAGTTATACATTCGACATTTGGGCAGGTGTTGCTTATTTATGGTTTTAACTAGACGAATGCTCGCGTAAAGTGACGGTATAGCGGCAAATAATCAGACTAAACGTAATAAGGGTGCGCCCCCCACCTCACAATTCATTTGGTCTACCTCACCCCGCATGTCCCCCTTACTACTTCACATCCCACCGGACCCCCCCCCCCCCACACACACACACACCAAATTCATTTGGTTCATCAGTGGACCGAATAAATGGTTTGGTTTGTGTGTGTGTATTTTATATATAATTAATTTTGTGAGGTATGTTTTTGGTTGTTAGTGTGGTCCTCTTATTACGAGTTTTTGGTCTTGGTTTGGTCTGGGAGAGAAAAAGTTGATGTGGCGGTGTGGGGTGTGGTTTTGGTTTGGTCTTATTACTATCATTCTTATATTTGTGAACTTGTGTTTTTGGGTGACATTTAATGCAACTTAGGAGTTTAATACGTAGTAATTAAGAGGAAAAAAGTTTATGGGTTATAAACTAAAAATGATAAAAGTTTGAGGATTAAACAATATTTAAAATATTAGTTTAGTAGTTGATGTTTTCTATTTTTATCAAGGGTATTTTAGTAATTGAAATAATATTTAAGATTTCAAGATTAAGGATTAAAGAAAGGTTGTACTATTGGAACCCCCCTATGATGTCACATCATAGGGGAATATTCCCTTTGTCCCCCACTTTTTCAGTACAACACAGTTTTTTGTCAGTTTCTGTTCCGTATTTCTGACAGTTTTAAGCGTTTGACTTATTAAACTTTATATTTACTGTTCCGCATTTTCAGGTTTATAGTTTTTTGATATAAACAAAATTATAAAAATAAAAAAAATAATAAAAAAAAAACAAAAATAATAGGGGGGGGGGGGTCAATCTAAAATTATAAGGGGGGGGGGTCAAAATAACCCAACCCTTAAGGCTTGTCGCAGTCGAGTAGGTTGAGATCGGTTGCCAACAAAAAATCCATGCAACAACCGATGTTAACATCCGTTCAAACGAATGCGGCAATCGAGTGTGACATCGGTCGAGTGAACAATTTTTGGAATATCAGTTGCAATAAAGACCGATGTTAACTCTTGTTTTCCTACTTTCCAAAGCAACATTTAATACAAATTCCTCGGGTCGTCGACCGGGGCATCCGGGTTGTCCCAGGTCGCTGGAGAGAGAAAGCTGACGTGGCGCAGGTCGTCCCAGGTTGCGACTGGGACTGGCCTAAAGAAAATGGTGTAAATATTTTATAGATAGTATAGACAAACTAATTACATTTAGAGTAAATTACACCATTAGTCCTTGTGGTTTTTGCCAGATTTCATACGACATCCAAATACGCGAAATCTTGCTTGGATAGTCCAATATATTGAATAAATTACGTGGGTTGGTCCAATTTTGTTAACGACATTAGGGTTTTTTGTTATCTTCAGTCACATGTCAGGCACATGAGGGGTATGTTGTCCTTGCACTGTTTTTGTCATTTCATTCTATTTGCTTAATGTTTTTCTTTTGTCCTTTTGATGTTTTTTTTGTCCTTTAATATACTTTTTAATTGTTGATTTATTTTGTCCTTTTAATTTTTGTATCATTTCATCTTCTTCCCCCAATTTGTTTAACCTTGATGCATTCATCTTCATCTTCTTCTTTCAATTTGTTATTGATTTTTGATTTATTTTATATGTTCATGAATATTTTAAGTTTTGTTATATCAAACACAAATCAAACAACACAACTATATTTTGATTCAAACGCAAATCAAATAACAAAAATCTATACTACTTATAATACACGAAGACACCTCACCTTAATTTAAAGACGTACAAGAAATTAAGCATAGTTTACAACACTTTAATGCACCCATTTTTCAGAATTGCAACAAAGTAAACATATTATACAACAAAATAAAGCGTGGTGTCATTTTAAGACCAAATTCTATCAAACAATATTAATGCTATTAAAAACACCCATTCACAAAAAATTACAACCATTTAAGCACAATGTACAATAGCTGCAACCAATTTTCAGATTTACAACAAAATAAGCATATTGTACAACAAAATAAGCATGGTGTAATTTTCAGACTTACAAAATTAATGCTATTAAAGTGTTCAATGTTATTAATGACTATAATGACTACTACTTACAAGAAAAGAAACATAGTGTACAACACTTTAATGCACATAATTTTCAAACGTACAAGACAAGAAGCATGGTGTACAACAAAACACCACATTAATGCTATTTAATGTAGTCAATTATTTAACTGATCAATAAATACAATTAATACAATTATTAAAACACCCGTTACATAAGAAATAAAAATTATCAAGCATATTATACAACCAAATTAAACACAATTCCTGCATCAAATTTCACTACTACAAATAATAAAGCACGATATACAAATATTAAAGCCCGAACAGGCAACGGGCCAAATGGGCTTGAGCCCGAACGGGGCGCGGACCAAACGGGCTCGAGCCCGAGCAGACACGGGCTATAAGAAATTTTTGATATCCATAAATTTATTGTTAAAAAGAACATAATAAAGTAATAAACTAAAATACATTATTCATCGAAAGTTTTTATTTCAGGGTACCCGCCGCTACAACACGCGGATACCTGCTAGTAAATTTAATTCATTATCAACTTAAAAGATTATCAAGAGGCAACCAATCATATGAGTTAATTATTGTATTGAGTTTTGCAAATTCAATGTACAAAACAATGCTTATTAATGATTATTAATGCTTAAACCGAATACATCTTCATTGTTATTTCAAGGTGTCACTATCTTGATATTAAAATGATGTATCCGTTCATGTCGACAACCTCAAAAGTCCACTTTTACAATATACCAGATTTAATCTTTAACTTTCCTCGTTTGCTAAAATAACTCCAAAAGAGTTTTCTTTCGTCCAAATATTTGACGCAGTAATCTTTGAATATCCAAACATTACTGCTTCTAAACACAAACAACATTTTCAGCAAGCTTAACATTTTCAACCATCTTTTGTTTTCGGGTTTACAGATCTCAACAGGCTTTTATTCTTTAATGTTTTTACAGATCTCGCAACCACAACTCGCCGAAACTAGTCAATTGGATTGTAACATAAACTTGTTTTATTTCATTTTTAATGTTGGTATATCTTTTAGATCCGCCTAATTTCGAATATCGAAATAAAGGTCACCAGAAAGTTAGCTAGCTTCGGCGAGATTCAGGCTGCTACTCTGGCGCCAGTACTGCTTATGTTACTGCTTGGAAAAGAATACAAGAGAAGTTGACAGTTGTGCAAAGTGAAAATGGTAATTATTTTTTGTGTTTTGGTAGTAATAGGTAGTTTATTGCGAATACGAGCCAATGGCAAGATATAGTTATGAGTTTTCATTGTGATGATAATTTTATGAAGCATTTTGGTGTGAAAGATACTACTGATAGGGTTAGGAAAGTTTGGACTCTTGCACTCAGTTCTCGAGTTCTAATTTGAGAGGAAATGAAAGGAAATGGAACATATTTTGTGTTTTGAGTTTTTTTAAAAAAGGGAAAGGGAAATGGAAAGTAAAATGGAAGGAAATTTGGTTAAGAAAATCTTTCTCTCATTTTTGGGAGAAAAGGGAAAGGAAATGGAAACTTATGTTATGTAAAGACTAATATACCCTTATAAAAAAAGATTTGACATTAACAACTAAAGAGCATATATGTAAATTAAACAAGTTATTTTTCTTTTCCTCCCACTCAAGAACATGATTACTTTTCTTTTCCTTTCCTCTTTCCCTATCTAAAAAACATATCAACTAACAATTCATTTCATTTTCCTTTTCTTTTCCCTTTCATATTCTTTTCCGTTTCTTTTCACTTTAAACTCGAGAACTGAGCGGTGGTAAAATGCATAGGATTCCTTAATCATTGTATTCATTTTCTTCATCGATCGGTTGTAAATAATCAAAACATTGGCAAAAAAAAGTGACCGGAATCTAGGTGCTCGCCGAAATCTTGCTTTGCTCGCTGGAATCTGGTTTTGGTCGCCGGAGAAGATGGAGATTAAGGGTAGTAACCTATTAAACAAGTCTTAGGTAAAAAAAAAAAACTACCTGCTTGTGAATTAATTTGAATGTAAATGATATTTCTAGATTTACAGTAAATGAAGGAGATCATGTGTTTATATTTCTAGATATTTGTAGATCTATACTCCTTTATAAAGAGTTTGGGACATTCTAAATATAGTAGTCTTAAAAATTTTAAGACCAAAAACATTTTCATTAAAAGAAAGTCACTTTTGCTAAGCATAATAATTAAACATACATATAAATTAAAAAAAATAATTAATGTCTTAAATTCCTATACTTGTAACATCCTCCAATATTGATGTATCTCATTTAAACCATATGAATACATGTAAAAAATGTAATAAATTAAAATACATAGTTTACCGGAAATTAAAATACGAAAGTTATTGCTAGAAAAAACATATTATATAAAAAACTTTTGCTCGCCATAAAAATAGTTACCGGGTACCCGCCGCCGCATTGCGCGGGTACCCTTCTAGTCTATAAGAAATGGGTTTTAATTTTTGTGTAGTAGAGCTGACAGCCATGGTGAGATGGTGGATGAGAGTGATTGGATTTGCTTGTGATATGAGAAAAAAAGAAGAAAGAATAACAAATTAATAAAAAAGATAAAAATAAAATAAAATAAATGCATCAAACGGACAAAAAGAGTATATTACACCATTAGTCCCTGACAAACAGTGAAAGGACAAACATACCCCTCATGTGCCTGGCATGTAATTGAAGATAGCGAGAAACCTTAACGTCGTTAGCAAAATTGGACCACCCACATAATTTATTCAAGACTAAAATACACCGTTGGTCCCTAAACTTGGCTCGAAGGATCGCGATGAGACGAAACTCGCCTTTTTCATCGTCGGGGGTCCCTATTTCAAGGTTTTCACTCGCTACAAGTCCTTTGACCAAGTCAACATCTGATTTTTGTTTTGTAGTCGAGGGTATTTTAGTCCATACACATTTATACTTTTATAACACATTTATATTTTACCCCTTCATCTTTCATCCTCTTCATCATCTACCCAAATCATTCATCTCCCCAACATTATCATCTCCCCAACAATCATCCTAAATAATGCAGATAATGTAAGTTACTCACAAATGGTTCACTTAGCTTTATGTATCAATTCTAACATGTCAAATGTGAAAAATTAACACTACATACATACAAACTTCAGAACCATTGTATTAAAATTTTAATGGTATTATTTGAACACTCTAATTATAATTAACAATTGTTCTTGCTCTAATGTAACAGATCGTCTCCAAAAGCAAAAACGCAGTGAGCAACAGTGTTCTATATGGTTATGGGCATGTCATTGTTATGGTTACTTCAAAGGTGAAGCATCGTAATTAAGTATTAATCAAATAGATTTCTTGCTTAGTTTAGAAGGATGCATGCTATTTCTCCAAGTTCTAACGAAAATATTAAACTTGCTTTGTTATTTCATAATTAATGTGGATTCCCCTTGCCATGAAAGATCTTCTTTCCAAACTAAATGAAGGATGCATCTTTACTGTTCCCAAGTATTTTGGCTACTCAAAGGTGCTCATCTTAATCTTGTCGACTTCCTAGTTTATATTTATTCGAAAAAAACAATATTCTTTTACTGTTTTGTAATCTTGTTTAATGTAGTACTTAATTATGAAAAAAATGAACTACAGGCTGTGTTTGGCTCAAAAGATGCTTACTTGAGAGCTATTGGTTACCAAGAAGAAGATGGGAAGCTTGAAAGCATGGATAGTTATCTAGAAAGATTAACCCAACACATGAAACTATGCGCCGCTCTAATTCAGGTTTCTAGTTTTTGAATAAGTAATAATACTCTTATAACAGTGATCAAATTAGTAACAATAAGTCTTTTTTATGTTTTTAGACTGAAGTCGACGGGATCCAAAATTTGCATGGAATTGAAGAGGGATGGAAATGGCTTGCTAGGTTTTTAAATGATCTATCTGCAAATATATACACTGTAGTTGCACTTGCGGCATTCAGTGAGGTGAGTTGTTCATATTCAAAAGGTGTTAATGGGAACATAACCGCTGAAAATGACATGTTTCAACCCAAACCCATTTTGACCCGTTACCCAAAAACAGTTCATGGGACATATGGGATGATACTAATTACCAGTTACATGATTTTGCTTCTCAGATTGCAGGGTTCGCTCTATACAAAAGATACACAAACCAATTCAAGAAGCTTTTAAAAATCATATTGCGTGACTTCCTAGAAGAATTGAAGGAAAAAGACGATCCAAAAGTGAAAAAGGTTGTGATGACGTTAGAGAACTACATTCAATCAACCTAGTTTCTGAAAGAGCCTGAAGGACGACGACTGTTGGATTCTTCTATATCACAAAAGTGCAACCCAGCTGAGTTCCTTCATCAACAACATTATAACTCGACAGAAGAATACAATTATATGTCACCAAACAAGCTCGTTTTTGCGCGTTGACCAAATCAAGACTTTGACTTTTCATGGTATACTGACAACAATTGGAGTTGCAAGATTGGGAGGTGTTGATATTATCAAGAGCATGAACATTGTGATAGACTAACGATCAAGTGTCAGTGTCCAATGATGCTTTTTTTTCATCATATATTTTGATCAGAATATTCAAAAGCATGTATTATATAGTTAAGTTTCAAGTGATTTGTTGATGACAAATAGATGTTTGGATACATGTCTAATAGATTATTTTTTTCATAAGCATTGATCACAACACATACGTTTTATATTTTGGTACTTGAGTATCTCTGAGATCGACTAAACTCAATTTTATACAACTAGTTTTGGCTATGCAGAAGCCAACTTTGACCTTACATAGCTGCAAGTAATTTTATGAAGAACAACTGAACAAGAATGCATGTAAAGACATTAGAGCTGTAATACCTTCAAACACATTAGAGCTGTAATAACGTCAACGCTTCCACCGCAAGAAATCAGTGATTTCCTTGGGGATGATCGAAGTAAGCGATTGATCAAGGCCCCTAAATTTGAGGGCCTTCAAAATTTATCACATAGGACTAGAGTATAGAGGATAGAAAATCAAATTATGGATAATGATAATCAAAGTAGTGATGATGTACATTATGGTGTTCAAAATGTGCCTAAAACAGCTAAACAAAAAACAAATCCCTAGTCAAACACAAAAAGCCACCATACTTATGATTACAAATATTATAGTTTTTGTAACCTTATTTACAAACAAATTAACCATAAAGATTGGCAACTTGCGTCTAAGTCATCTGACCCGTCTCAACCTTTTATCTTTTATCAGACCCATTTAGACATAACAAGCACAAGACCTAGCAATTTACATGAGTGGAAAAAAAAAGGTCACGGCAACAAAAGAGTTATCACGTGGTTGGATCACGGTACTTGCTGGTGCACTTTAGGTGATCACTGATTCTGGATCACGATATTGGGGAGATGATGATGTTGGGGAGATGAATGATTTGGGTAGATGATGAAGAGGATGAAAGATGAAGGGGTAAAATATAAATGTGTTATAAAAGTATAAATGTGTATGGACTAAAATACCCTCGACTACAAAACAAAAATCAGATGTTGACTTGGTCAAAGGACTTGTAGCGAGTGAAAACCTTGAAATAGGGACCCCCGACGATGAAAAGGGCGAGTTTCGTCTCATCGCGATCCTTCGAGCCAAGTTTAGGGACCAATGGTGTATTTTAGTCTTTATTCAATATATTGGACTATCCAAGCAAGATTTCGCGTTTTTGGATTTTGTATGAAATTTGACCAAACCACAGAGACTAATGGTGTAATTTACTCTTAGATTTATTAGAGCAATACTATAATGGTTTATAAAAAGGTCAAAAAAAGATGAAGAGGTCTATCATTTTAGTAACCAGACTTTATGATCAAATGAGAAGAAATCTTAAAATGAGAATGATGAGAAATAATTATAATCACACATTAGAGATACATTAACTTTAATTGGATGCATTCCTAACCTTTTAGATGAACAACATAATCAAGATGCACAAGACAAGGTCGTAGAGGAAGAAAGGGTAGTGGTTGAAGATGCTGACATGAAAAATGAAAATGATGTTAAGATAAAAACCATAGTGTAACGAGTAGTAATTTTAAAATTTTATTTAACTCTTAAACGATAAACATATCATATCAGATATAAAACCATGGGGTACATATGAGCAAGAGCAGTTAGAGGATATTAAAGGTCTAACATTCAATCCTTATGATGCCACCTTTGATTAATGGTTCGAACATACTTATGGAAATAATGAAAACATATATAGAAGGACTAAGGCTAGAATTTGGTTCCAATGGAGTGAATTGTATCGAGCTGGAGAACCAACGACAAAAGAAGATCTTGACTACTTAGAAGAATACTTTGAACCAAGATCTGAAGCTTACTATGTGGATGTAGAGGAGGAAGCCTACAAGCAAGGAGATGTGAGATGTTGATGAGGTGTAATTTCATACGTTTTTAAAGGGTCATTTAAAACATAAATCCGTACATGTTTGATCATTTATTATCCTAAATCGTTTCTATTCATGTTTTAGGTACTTGTGGAGCAAATGTTGGAAAATGGCATGTTTCGGGCTCGATTAAATGAAAAAACGAAGAAAACAACAACATCGAAGAAAACGTCAGAAAAAGGCCTTGGGACGGCGTCACAAAAACTAAGTGACGCCGTCACTTGAAGTTATTGGTGAGATTGTAGTTTCAGAATTTGCCAAGTAACGGCCCAGGCTGTGGAGACGGCCTCGATCTGACGGAGTCATGACCAAGAATATGAAGAGCGATGACGTCACGAACCATAAGGTGACGCCGTCCCAATAAGTCGATTCCAGATCCGATTGCCTAATGACGGCGAGCTGAAGGCGTCACAATTAACAAGTGACGTAGTCACAACTGTAATCCTATATATATTTTCATATGATTTTCATTGTAAAGAGTGAAACTGTGTGGGCAACTTGGAGATAAACCCTAGTCCG
The DNA here is from genome assembly GCA_019973895.1 of Chrysanthemum seticuspe. NCBI lineage: Eukaryota > Viridiplantae > Streptophyta > Magnoliopsida > Asterales > Asteraceae > Chrysanthemum > Chrysanthemum seticuspe. The sequence goes on along the minus strand of BPTQ01000002.1, from coordinate 3,165,370 downwards.
AATTTTATCAACTTTTTAGGGCTTTTAGCCCCAAGACTCATCATATATTGATAAGATAAGTCGTTTAATTAATCATTCAATTATGTTTAATTGTGATTGTTTGATTTCTTTATCTGCTTTTCTTTTTCATTACTATGTTGAGCTAGATTTATTCGTATTTGCTTAGGATTGCATGAAACCTAGTTATTGATTATTGTGTGTCGATTGTTGTTTAGTTAGTTGTGAATTGCCTTAGGAGTTGGAAAACTGGTTAGGTCAAATATGTTTTTCCTTTACTTTATTTCGAAACTGGAGCGTCGGTGACAAGGCTGGCGTAGAGCGAAAGAGAGTCAAACTTTAACGACTCAAAAATAACTAAAAGTGCTTCCCGGCAGACAACCCGAAATGTTTTTATATTTTTCTGTTGGGATTACGTGTAATCAATATAAAGTGTCAGTCATTAGTTTATGTAATAGGTTGTCTTATTAAGGCTTATATGTATGTGATTAACTTAAGGTCTATGTAGTAAGCCCATGGGCCTTAGTATCCTTCTAGAAAATCTTACATGGGACGTTGCCCTAGCTATGACACTATATAAACTCATGTAAAGGCACTCTTATGCCTTGGTTGATTCATTTGCAATACTACTCTTTACTTATTATGTTTCATATGAATCCTCTCATCTCTTTCTCTCTCTAGACTTTCTCTCACTAGAATACTTGTGTTAGTTTATATATTTGGGAACCTACAAGTGGTATCAATCGATGTTTGGTTAGAGTGTTTTGGTGCAAAACTAGTTTGTTTTTTATCCTTAACGTGGTGGTTTTCTTTATACATAGCTAAAAGCTTTGATTTTTAGCACTTATTCTTAAAGCTTGGAAAGTTTTAACGATTCCATAGTGTTTAGAATCTTAGTTGATAGCATAAAGTTTGTGTCTTTTAGGTTAAAATTATAGTTTGTAAGTGTTGTTAATTCAAAGACAAAACAAATTACAAATTAAACAAACGAAGCGGAAGCTTTATTCAAAATACCAAACCAAATTATAAAACCAAATTCAAAGGTACCAACACAAAAACTAATTCAAAAGGTACCAAACTATTATTCAAACGGTACAAATAATTCTAATGCTAATGATCCCTATTTATAAGCAAAACTAACCGTCATAAGAAAGTTTCCAAATTCGAATCAAACTTGTAGAACAAGTCACAAAATTACCAAATTTACCAAAAGCCCTTTAGAGTTTTAGTCATATTCTAACAATCTCCATCGTGACTTAAACTCCTCCACCTGCTTCAAATCAAATTCAAAGTTCCAAATGCTAGCGATACTAGCCAAATTCAAATCAAACGATCGATTCCCAAAAGCAATCCAAAACAAATGCCCATGACTTCAAAACGAACAAACAAACGTTACCGACAACTTCAAACTCGATCAACCAAACAAACAAATCGGCTCAAACGATCATCAAAAAAGACAATCAAATTCGGGCAACCAACTTCAAAAGCCCGATGAACGAAGATCCAAAATTTCCAAACTCACAAATTCCCAACGATCTAACAAATTCAAAACGACCTAAACATAATTAAGTCTTAAAACACCAAATATTTTAAATACCAAATTCAAATTCTAATGACCCACTTATGTAATAAGAATTATGGTCTTCAAACTCCAAATCGATCTTCAAATCCCGAATATCAAAGTCAAATGACCCACTTATTTTATAAGTATTACGGTCCATCTTCAAACTTATTATCCAAGTATCAACCAAATTAAAGTTAATAAATAACTTGACGAACGGGCTCTAATACTTCAAATCTCCCAAATATGATACGGATAATAATTCTAATGACCCACTTATATAATAAGAATTACGGTCCAAATTCAAATACCCAAAACAAAACTAATCCAAATAACAAATCTTCAAAAGAAACCAAACAACTTCTGTATAACAAATCTTCAAAGACAAAATTCAAATATCAGACCAATTCAAAAACAAATCCAAAGTATCAAACAGACAACCTAAAACTACCAAATAATAGTTGAGGCCCATATTCAATCAAAAGCTGAAACTAATTCTAAACCAAAATTCGATCCTAATTATGTCAAACGAACGAACAGAAAAATCCCAATTATTGCGATAGATACCAACTACAAACCAAATATCTAATTATTCTGAAACACCAAAAACGAATTCTTTGATACCAAAATCAAACGAACTTCGATCCAAACTAACCTTAACAAACTCTTTTTCTTCTTCTTTTTCTTCATGGCTAAACGAACCTAGCTCTGATACCACTTGTTGTTAATTCAAAGACAAAACAAATAACAAATTAAAAAACGAAGCGGAAGCTTTATTCAAAATACCAAACCAAATTCAAATGTACCAACACAAAAACTAATTCAAAAGGTACCAAACTATTATTCAAAAAGTACAAATAATTCTAATGCTAATGATCCTTATTTATAAGCAAAACTAACCGTCATAAGAAAGTTTCCAAATTTGAATCAAACTTGTAGAACAAGTCACAAAATTACCAAATTTACCAAAATCCCCTTAGAGTTTAAGTCATATTCTAACAATAAGATTTTTTCTTACTCGTACTATCCATTGAATTCCAAAACAATACTTTAGAAACATTAAAGTTTGAAACTTTATTGATATTTAAGTGTTTTAAAGTGTTTTTTATAAGAAGAAACTGTTTAGTAACTTGTTATTTGTCTTAAAATTGAATTCCAAAAAACCTGTCCATTCATCGAATTTGAAAATAGGGTTTCAGCGAACTTGGATTATTAGGGTTTCATCGCGATTGTCCATTGAATTTGCTCATCGAACTTACTGAATTTCAAAGTTTCTTCACTGATTCAAGGTTACTCAATACTTCCCTTGCTTGGATAAGCCTGTGGAATACTTCGACTAAGAAAAATCATCTAACTTGGACAAGTTAGATAGATTCATCGAATTTGAATTCATCGAATTTGACATCTCATTTGGCCATCGAACTTGAAATCATCGAACTTAGACAAAGATAACTTGAATTCATCGAACTTGGTACTTAAATTCAACGGACTTGGACTTTATCGAAATTGGAATTCATCGAACTTGAAACATCATCTCACTTGGATAATATGATTAATATCAAACTTTATAGCATTTGGTTCAACTCAATTTCTTCAAACTTGGTTTAGTCAACTTCATCGAATTTGAATCAAATCCATCGAACTTGCACCTCAACTCACTTATCGAACATCTACAAGATCCAACATTAACTACACAAGAATCATGTCTCAACCACCTTATTTCAACTACTTTTCCTCATCAGTATCCTCAGCAACATCAGTATCCTCAGCAACCACAACAACAATCCTTTCCACAACAACAATTCATTCAACAACAACCATATCCTCAACAACAACCATTGCTAAGTCATGAAGCTTGGATAGATTCACTTTGTAGTTAATTCTAACTAAGTTAACGGGAACAACACTTTCAGATTCCATAGATCGATTCAAGTTTTAAAATACTATAATATTTTAAAGTTCTTGAGTAACTTGGCTCTGATACCAATTGTAGAAACTAGAAGAGGGGGGGGGGAGGTTGAATAGTTTCACCGTTTTAGTTTTGTTTTAAAAGAAGTTTTTTGAAAATATTTTCGATTCGAGGTTATGTGATACCAATTAACAATATATGAACACAATAAATATCAACAACAACAACTAATAATCTACCTCCTATATAATGCAAGCTTGTCCTATAAAATCTCCCCCAAAATTTTTTAATCAATTGCCACGTGTAAATTACTTTCATCTGCACCGTTCGTTCAGTTTTGATACTGATTTGGGCGGAACACCTAATCGGAGCTCACTCCAAAAAATTTATTGTATGTGAAAAAACACACACACAATCTCCTCTTCTCAAATCCGCTTCAAACATAATTATATTGATCATAATAATTTCATCAAACCAAAATGGCAACAGATCCATAAAATCGAATGGATCGTAGCTTCGACAACAACATTTGAGCCAATCCATGTATCTACACCCACTTATGTGTATTGTATATCTTTTTGTCAATCGAATTAAATCATGAATTCTGTCCATTTAGAGGAAACGATTTTGTTTGATTAGATTGTTAATCTTCTTTTTTTTTGGTTTATTCTATTTTGATCGGATTTCATCTAGATTCATATTGTGTATTTTGTTTTTTATGTGTTTGTTCTATTTTTATGAGACATGTAAACCATGTGTTTGATGAAATGCCTAATTAGCAATAACTTCGTTTGCTAACCACAAAGTAATTATTGTATACGTATTGTTTGATGAAATGCTTCAATTATAAATAACATCATAAAATAGATCCATTTCTGTGATGCTTTATGAATTGTGTTTTAGTTAACATCATGTTTATGGTCATTCTCTGTTGTGGTGTTTTTCAGGAAATATGGTTGCTTTATTTTGTTGGAATGGATATATCAAGTAGTTTGCATCATATGATTAGCGAAGCAGAACATGATAAGATATGTTCTTTGTTGTAGGTATTTAGTTACATTCATATTTGTTTCAATTTTTGGCTTATTTTATGGCATGCTTCAATGAAAAAGAACATCATAAAATATATGCACTTTCCAAATTATTGATGACTTATGTTTTAGTTAACATAAAGTTTGCAGTCATTCTGTGTTGTTTTTCGTGTTTCAGGATAATCAAGGTTGTTGAATGTTTGGTTCGTTGACAGTGGAGTAATTTCAACATCTGATTAGCGGAGTATTACAAGATATGTTCTTTGTGGTAGTTATTTAGTTACATCCATATTTGTTTAAGTTTTTCGGCTTATTTTATGAAATTTTTCAATGATAAAGAACATCATAAAATATATGCATTTTCCAAATTATTGATGACTTATGTTTTAGTTAACATAACGTTTGCGGTCATTCTGTGTTGTTTTTCGTGTTTCAGGATAATCAAGGTTGTTGAATGTTTGGTTCGTTGACAGTGGAGTAATTTCGACATCTGATTAGCGGAGTATTACAAGATAAGTCATGTTATTTGTGGTTGCTTTTTAGACAATGATAGCATTTTTAGTGTCATTGAAGCTTTTTGTTGACTATATCGGTAAACTTATTATGTTCATTTTTTTAGCTTATTAGTATAGTCTTACCCCATCTAATGGATGTGGCTTTTTTTTAAATTGTAGTATACCAATGCTTTTAGAAAAACAAGCTTTTTGTGTTGTTCAAATTTATTTTTTTTAAAATAAGCTTATTGGTGAATGTTTGGTTCGTTGACAGTGGAGTAAGTCGCAACTTCTGATTAGCTGAGTATTACAAGATAATTCATGTTCTTTGTAATAGCTTTTTACATGATAAGATATGTTCTTTGTGGTAGTTATTTAGTTACATCCATATTTGTTTGAGTTTGTCAGCCTATTTTATACCAATGCTTTTAGAAAAACAAGCTTTTTATGTTGTTCAAATTAGTTTTTAAAAAAATAACCTTATTGGTGAATTTGCAGCTTATTTTTCAACAACCTTATTAACTTATTACTTTTTGGTTATTGATTTTATGAGTCCATAAACTGTCTTCAGCAACCTAATAACCAAATGTAATTGTCTTTGTTTAATATTGTTGTATACCGGTAACCAATCAAATAAGCTGTTATAACATCCCAAATGCGTATGTGTAAAGTAGTATTTAGATTCATTATGTAAATTAGATTAATTATAATAATAAAATGGTGTTTTTACTTATTGTCCCATGTAAGTAGTCTTTGAGTTCCATATTGGCCTATGCTATTCTCCTTATAAGTTTTTCTTATAACAAAAATAACATTCTATATGTATCCTATTTAACCATATATGTTCATGCTATATGTTCTTTTAATCATGTTAAATAAAGTTGAAATTAAAATTTGTATTATTTTCAGTTATTGTTATTATAAGTTTGTATACTTCAAATTTGTAAAATGTAATAAGATAATAGAGGAAGGTTTTAAATTGTATTCAAAATAATTATTCAGAATTAACCAACATAAGTTATTTTTGCTAAACCTTTTAAAAATTGAATCCTTACCTTACTTAACATCCTGATTTTTAGCTACAAGTTTTAAATTTTGATTTTTTGAATTACTGAAATTTCTCAATTTGATTCATTTAACGTAATTCCCACCACTATATATTTCAGTGCATCTTTAACCACTCCTCATTTCATCTGTTATAACTTCATCTTTATACAGTCATAAGGTATTTGAAATGTCTAATCATAATCAATAATTTATGTTTTTGTCTCATCTATTGTTTCAAATACGATATTCATTATATATGATGACATATTTTAAATATATATTAATATATTTTCTCATTTGTAGGCAAAACAAATTGTTAGGTCACCAAATATGTAATACAAGCATCAATATGTAGAAATAAGAAATAGATGAAGGCGGATGAACAATAACACACACAAACACACACGTATGATATGGAAAGGTTACGCGTAGGAGTATGAAAGTGAAATGGATTGAACAACCAACCTTCTAAGGAAGGTTTACATGTGTTTATATAGGGGAAGGAACTAGGGCAACATCCAAGCTCCTTTCCTTTCCTATATGGGCTTGGGCCTAGGCTTATGGGCCTTCTACATAAGCCTAAGGCTAATTGCTAACATAAAGGCCATATTAAGCTAACTATTACATATGAATTACTAACACTTGAATTAAGGTTTAGGAGTGATTCCAACAATCTCCCCCTCAAGTGCTAGTGATGAATGAAATGAGTGTTAACGTTGTAGGTGCTGATGTAACAGTAGCTTCGACGTCTTCTGACATTCTTCTTTCTTGTGAGAAGAGATGTCTTGATTCGAACAATCTCCCCAGTGTAGAGAAATTGTTTCCTTTGAAGTATTCTGCTTTGACGTCTTCATTTTCTTTGTTCTTTTGTTCTTTGTTCTTTGAAAGTGATAGTATGGTGTGGTAGTCTGCATCAGGTCTGCTTCGCTGCTCCAGTGTCTCCACGTCTTTCTCCAACATGCTCACACGCTCTTTAACGTTGGATTACAATTGATGAAGTTCTATAAGTCTTTAAACTTTGTAGATTATTTGTTGTAGAATCATTCTGACTTTGTGTTGCCTTTGATTGTGAGAGAACTTCCATAAGTGATGTTGTTGGTATGAGCAAGTGGAGAATCTGCACGATCATTCCGCTCCAGAGCTTCCATAAGAAGTAAACATAAGAAAGGTTAGTAATAAGCGGATTCTGGCACTTACAAGTTTGAACTTCGAGAGTGTTAACAACATAGTGTGATAACACAACTCTAATTCTCACAAAGGCCGTTCCTGAACCGGAGTCCCACAAGTGAGATAACACGATGTACCGAAGTACACCTACGATTCAGATGAGTCGCTGAGGTATACCGAAGCATCACCTCACGACTGTAGACCGTTTGAGACCACTAAGCGTAATCCACGGGGAGTTACCGAAGCGACCTGCTGTCAGGGCTGTTTGATGTTGACCCTGGCAGGAGTTTCCATTCAATCAGTGAGGATCACAGATGTGAACCCCTCATAAATGTTCTCGACAGATTTCTAAGATCTGTGTAGGACTCGATAACTTACCACTGATGTTCTTATTGTTGAACAACAGGTGATGAAATGTCAAGTGTACCTAAGAGATCTTTTGATGAATCTCGTGGCTCTAGACTCAGTAGTGCGTTTTGGTTTTCCTGAGCGGAGACTAGGGAGAGGGTCTCCTTCTTCAATACCAGCAATCTCTAAGAGAAGGCCGATAGTTTACGTAGGGTTCCCTGTGAGAATGAAACAAGCTTCTTTTGAGAGAAACTTGAGTGGTTAAGAAGGTTTAGTGCATGCGTCACTGGGTCCATGACGACTTTTAATCTTCAATACCGGCGTCATCAAGTGACAACCAGTAGCATATGAATTGAACCCGGTGTCTGCCCTAAGTTGACTAATTTGGAGGGTTATTTCTTTTCACCCTTTTCTTTGCATTTCTTTTTAATTCTTCAACTCCTTCTTTCTCCAATTCTCATTTTCTCCTTTTTTTATAACCGTACCTAAGGACTTCTAAGTTCTAACTATTTGTTGTGTCCTTGGGTAGATCCCTCCGGCTCTGGCGGATCATAGGACGGTTATTCCTAACCTTAATCACCTTATAACTCCATTGCCATAAAACATTTTATCATGAAAATCTCTTAAAGTGTTTGTGAATGAAAAACATTTTGTACCACTGTAAGAGTTTGATCTTTTGCAGAAATGCTCCCCCTCCACATGTGCTTAAGAGTTTTGACAGAAATCTGCACAGTGAGGAAAGAGCGCGCACTTTAGAATTGATCGACTCAAGATAGACAATTCCTTGCGAGACACGATTACGTTGCATAGTTAAAGAGTTACATTGTCCGCTTTTAGGTGACAACTAGCTCTAATAACTATCTTGAAGATGTGGACAACCCCGAAAGGTTTTCAAACCCGTCAAAGTTCATGTCTATCAAGAGCTTCTCGAATGGGTACAATTTTACTTGGATAAGTCTTGGAAGACGAATCTTTTCAATGTATGACTGTTCAGTTCCCGTCAATTCATGGGTTGAAGTTTTTTTTTTCACACGAGAATTCATATAGCAAAACACAACATATTTCTTATCACGTATTTTTCTCCCCCTCAAAAATGGCATATATGAATGTTATTTTGATAACGTTTTGATAATAAATATGACCATTTCGAGTTTTTGTGGGAAGATTATCACGAAGAACAATTTTGTGAACAAAGTTTTTAGCAAATACTCCCCCTCAACAAGTAATACTAACTTTTGAGGTTTTGAAAACGTAAGGGGAAATACTTTTTCTTTTGAACAAAACCTTGAAAAATGAAAGGTTTGATAGGTTTTACTCAAAAGTAAGAAGCTTTCGCTCCTTTTATAGGATTGTGGCACTGAAGCGTACCACAGGGTCCTTTCATTGCAAGAACGGGTTGTACACTGTTATGTGTGCACAAGCCATTGTCAATATAAAATCACACATCCAAAATAATATGAAATAGAAGCAGTTTAAGGGGTACCAGGTAGTCCAGTAATATCACCAGGAATGCGAACAGGGCGTTGATAGCCGGTGAGAGTAATCCTGGGACGACCACCTACAAAGCTCTCTAGTGTTCTGAACTGGTCCCTTCTGTACAACCTCTCATCAATCATGGTGATGATCCTCTTCACATCACGTCTGTCCTGAGAGTTCCATCGCTTTGGTGTCCCAATGTCTTCATGTATATCCTTCAACCTATAAGCCAAGCCATCCCTAACCTTCTTCAATGTATGATCCCCAAACTTGTGAAGATCTCTACACGCCATCAAGCAGTTTCGTTGTAGCTCACTACGGTAAATTACTCCGAATGGTTTGCTGACGAGGGTGTATTGTGGAAGCTGGTTGATGTCGGGAAGTTCTAGCTGAGGTCTGGTGAAGTTGACACGGGTCTGATACGACTCAACAACAAGTTGTAGATCTTCTACACGTTCCTGTATCACTATGCTTCTGATGAATATGAGCAAGGACTTGATGTATTCACGTTGAATTTCAGTCGAGAATTGTCTCATGCGTCCCTGTACTTTGGCAAGATACAGATCTTCAATGTCGTTGAGAGACAAGTTCTGAAAGTCCGCTTCACAGAATACATAGTCTCTTTCGTCTTGTCTTTTGACCACAATTTTCTTGAGGAAAGTGTAGTCCCATTTAGACGAAAGAGCTACATGCTTAACAGCAACGATTCCTTTAGTACTGAACACTTCATGTTGAGATTTCTGAACCTGGCAGCTTCTGTAGTAGATTCGTCGGCGTTCCGGCCAATGGTGAATCCCATACATTGCATCACGGTCATACAATTCCACATTGTTGGAAAACATGTGGGTAGCCTTTTCCTCGATGGCTATGCAATTAGAGTATATGGCTGCCGGGAACGAAAGTGTCAGTGATGTAGCGTATTTCCTTGAACCATCACTGCCGTGTAGAAGAAATTCCAAGTCGTTGTTGAAGAAGTAGCGAAATGGAATCTTAGGCTGATCTGGTTGGCCAATCGTTGGTAGAGGTTTAGACCAGTCAGTGTAGTAAAGAGCATTGTCTTTCCTGGAGAAGTCGATGTTTGCTTCAGGGTTGAGCCAATCAATGTTGTTGGACATGGCTCGTGCTATGTTTTCAAGATGGTATTCAACCTCGATGGCACTTTTCGAGCTGTCTTTTAGCAGTTGAAAGGCTTCATTCTTGATTCGTTTCAACTCTGATTTCGTCATCTTCTTCACTCGGAAATTTTCTTGCAGTAACTTTGCATGCTCCAATGTACTACCGTCTACCAGATCTTGACCTTCAGATGGATAGGGAGTAGAATTAACAAGTGTAGAAAACCAGTCGTATTCATGAGTGTCATCCTCGTCTAGCCATGATACGACGTCAGCCTTGGGCGCCTTCTTCTTCTTTTTCTTAGGCCTAGATGAGGATTCTAGTTTCTTAACTTTGTCGAGAGAGGTGGGTTGTTGTTGGGGCTCATGGAATTCCTCATCGTCACCACCCGTATACTCAAAGTGATCACCGGTTTTCTGAGTCTGGGGTGGTAACTCAGAATCCTGAGGTTTGTCAGTAGAAGAGCGAGGAGGAGATCTTTGTTGAACTGGAGTCCTTTGGGGTGGAGGTTGCATGGAGGATGATTCACCAGACTTCTTTGGGCGTTTAGGCTCGTCATTCTTATCCTTATCCTTATCTTCTTCGTCTCTTGGACGTTTAGGCCTCTCAGCTTCTTCTCTGCATGCTGATTTAAGTTGGTATTCCAGCAATGCTTTAAACAATTTACCTTCGTAAGAGGAAAATGTTGCAGATCGTTTAGACATTTGAGCTACGAGCCTGGAAACCAATTCAGCATCTGAGAATATTATGGGATCAACTGGATTGATGTTGACATGCATTGGTGTTGATCTCATAGTTTTCTTGGCCAAATGTAATAGATTCGGATAGAGTTGTTTGGTAAACATCTCCTTTGTAACTCCAGGAACGATGTCAAGAAGGAACTTGTGAGTGTAACCTTTGATCATCTCGTTCATTTCCCCTTGAGGATCACGTTTCATGAACTTCTGGATGTACTCCCTTGCATCTTTCATCTTGTCATTCTCGTCATGAAGGTACTGTACCTGGTCAGCGAGAAAATTCAGCTTTTTGTAAAGCATGTCTTTCTTCCTTACCTGTTTGACAGCTTTAACGATTCTTGTCTTAGCTTGAGAGATCCAAGATGCCGTTGGCTTCTTCACTGATTTGGATGTGGATCTGGTTGATCTTTTGGATGGTGGTGGTGAAGAGTGAGAAGATGAGTCTGATGATGATGAGACGTGAGGAGACTCGGGGTCCTTAGGTGGTTCAGAAGTTTCCTCCTTAGAACGTGCGAGACTGTCTAGAAGAAAATGATCATAGGCGGTTTCTTCTTCATTTCCAGACTTATCCGTTTCATCAGCCTTAGTATCATCAGCAGTAGTTTTCTCAGTCTTTTCCGTTTCTGGTTCCTCAATATCAAAGTTGATGGAATCCTCAATCTTCCGTTGTTGTTGTTCGTGAGTGATGGTAGTACCAGTTCCCTTATCGGGTCGATTAACCGCATCAGGAACTGGTGTGGCTTGAGTGCCACCACTTGAACCTCCAGGGCCACGAGTTTGATCTTTTATGAATTCATCGGCAAGATGTTTGAGTCTGAGGATTTTCAACTTCTTTTCATAGTCTTTTTGCTCATCAAATGGTTCTTCTTCAGAGCTTTCCTTGTCATGATCAAGCACTGGGGTTTTCCTTTTACCTTTGTCAACTGGTGGACTGGGAGGTTTAGCTACTGATGGGGTAACATCGGTTGCAGTTTCAGAGTAGAAGACCTCATCGTCTGATTCGGTATCTTCAGAGCTTTCATCCACTAGCTTTCTTTTCGGTTCAGACTTAGGAATGAGAATAGGAACAGCTTCTTTAGAGGGAACTTTCCGTCTGTGTCCAGGTTTCCTCTTAGGGAACTTCCTTTTACTCTCAGTGCTTGCAGCACTTCCTGCACTTCCTCTTCTGGTTTTCCTTGTAGGTGTGCCAGAAGATTTGTCATCGAGAAAACCAACTTTGCTTTCTTCAACTGCTACCAGATACCTTTTGTACGTGTAGAGCTTTTTGATTTCATCAGACAGAAGGTGATCCGGCAACACAGCACCATGTTTCTTTGTTGTTGATTCCTTGAATCTGACAGTTAGAGTAGGTTCATACAACATGTCGTGATTGTTGTGGTCATTGAGTCTCTTGGGGATATCAGGATTAAGTCCAAGTGCTCTTTGGATCAACAGTTTTGTATATCTGATATAAGGAATCTTTGAGCCAAGCTTTTTGAGGAATGACATCATGTCGTCCCATATCAGAGCTTCAATTTCGATGTGCTTCAAGTTGATCAAATCCCAAAAGATCTGCAGTTCCATGAGCTTGGGATGCTCATAGCCACTGTCACGATCGGAAACAGATTTGGTGATGATGATGTAGAGAGTTCTCCAGGGTTGAGGAATATTCTTAAGATCTACGTATGAATGCTTAGTGATTACTCCTGTAGCTTCGTCATAACCAATGTCGATCATGAATTGTAGAACAGTCTCTTCAGTTGGTGTTGCAACGTAATCGGTAGGCTCGATGTCGGGAATAAGGAGAACAGCCCTTAAGTCTGCAGGTGTGATGGTGACTTGTTTGTGGTTCAGAGTCACTGTCACAGCATTTTGTCCTTTGATCTTTTGCATTGTGTTCCAGAGCTGATGAATGTAGATCTCAGGCACTGTAGCAGAATTTGAGAGCATGTTCTGATAAGGATGATTCTTCAGAATATCCACAACAATCAAGCAAGAAGACTCTGAGCAGGTAAGAGTTTCAAAATCAACATGAAGGTTGTTCTTTCCAATCTTCATCGGATAGCCATTAGGAAAGATATCAGCAACGGTGAGAACATTTGGTGCATCCACATTCTGCATTTGAGCGTCCATGTCGTGATCTGAATGATATTTAGCCAAAAGAACCAACATATCGAAAGACATTATGTTAGTCAACAGATGGTTATATTGTCTAATTATTGAATGTGATATGTCGATGATTGTTACGAGTATAATGTCACTTGTTTGTCTAATAGTCCAATGACGTCGTGATAAGTTACGTGAGTTGATTAACTTTAAGTTTTAAAGTCCATGTTTTCACTTATTATTCACAACTTGTTAAACATTTAAGCTTATTAGTGACATTATTGGTTTCGTGGCGTTATGATTTATTTATTTACAAGTTTGTACGCGTAACAATTCATAATTAAGGTTTGATCAAGGCTTAGGCATAGAAATGGTAGCTTATGCGTAAACAGGAGTTATACGCGTAGACACAAGCTTATGCGTAGGATCCTGACTTACGCGTAAGAAATATTACGCGTAGGAATAGGGGGACCTTATGTGTAGAGCTTACGCGTAAGGGCATATAAAACCTTACGCGTAAGGCTTACTCGTAAGAGTAGACCTTATGCGTAGAGGTCACTGTTTACGCATATCCTTCACAGGATACGCGTAGTCCCTTATGTAGAACCTTACGCGTAATAGTTACGCGTAAGATTATTCTTACGCATAACCTTCTACGCGTAAGGTGATCCTTATGCGTAGATTGCTAATAACCTTGATTATGAATTTTCACTTGTAACACACCTGAAATAAATTCATCATAGCATTAATATTTACATACACATTCAATATTTATCAGATCAAACAAGGAAAAAACTCATCAAACAGTTACGCGTAAGATACTTACGCGTAGACCTAAACCCTAAAGTTCAATAATTACGCGTAAGAAATCTAGCCATGGAATTTGCATCAAAGTTTTTCTGGTGGTTCTTAGATGTTATGTGAGTGTAATGACCAAGTTTTAACACCGAATTCGCAGTGAATCAAAAGTACCCAAATCTCAAGAACATTAAACCCTAATTTTAAATTCTGTCATATTTGGTGTTTCTGGGCAAGTTCTAGTTATGGATAAGTTCAATTCATCATCAAAACAACTTCATACAACAATCTTTTTAACCAGAAACACTCTCATTTGAAAACACCCAAACCCACGCATAAACCCTAATTTCAAGAAACACTCAATTCGTATTTCTGGGCGAGTATTGATGATAAAAATGGACTCATATTGATTAAATACACGTTTTGACATAACCATTTTAACCAAAAACACTCAAACACGATTATGTGTTCTTACACTTACGCGTAGAACACAAAAATCACAATATCTCAAGATTTAACCGTTGGATTTATGAAAAATTCAAAACCATTGCTTAAAAACTTGTTATAAACACAGGATAACTTACAGATTGATGATCAAGTAACCGGATTTGAAGAAAGATTTTTGTGCGTAGGATTAGTTAGGTGTATAATAAATGAGGTGAAGTAAATGAATTAGGTGGGTAGTTTTATTAAAATAACTTTAAGATTTTGACAGTTTTAGTCCTCCACCTTTTCCAGTTTCATCCAAAGTCTTTAACTTCCATTTTGGTTACCAAACGAAGAATATTTGGAAATAACTTTGACGACACTCCCCCTCGACTTAAGAAATAATGAAAGTTTATAAATTTTAGTCCGAGGAGTGTCAGAAACCAGAAATATGACCACCATTTAAAGAAACAACCGGGATAATGTAACATGCAAGTACACGGTTATTTTGAAATAGTTAAGTATTAAATTTACTCCCCCTCAACACTTGATCGGAAAAAATACTGAATTTTGAAAGATTAGAGTGTTGACGGAAGAAATGTACTTGCCATGTTAAGAGAAAAATAGATAGAAGAATATTTTTGTTGTTTTATCTGATTTTATATTTTTGTATTTTGTTTTTGAAAAATATTTACAAAAGAGGTTTTGGTGTTTGACTGGTTTTTAAGAATGTTTTAAGAGTTCATCCAGTTCCTCTTGAGTCAAACACCGCATACCAATCTGGTGGACCAACTCATTAAACCTAGCAAGAGCTAAGGCTTTGGTGAGAAGATCTGCCAATTGGTATTCTGTACCCATGAAGTATAATTCAACAGTACCCTGTTCCACATGGTCCTTGATGAAGTGATATCGAAGATCGATGTGCTTTGATTTCGAATGCTGAACTGAGTTGCACGAGATCGCAATGGCACTCCGATTGGCGCAGTACATCGGGATTCTGTCAAATACGTAACCATAGTCTTTGAGTTTTGTTCTCATCCAAATGACTTGAGCACAACACGCTGACATATTCTGCTTCGGTTGAGGACATCGATGTACAATCCTGCTTCTTCGATTGCCAAGACACTAGTTTGTCACCAAGAAATTGTAGTGCTCCTGAAGTACTTTTCCAAGAGTCTAAGCATCCTGCGTGGTCAGCGTCTGAAAAAGCTATTAGTTCAAAACCAGAATCCTTCGGATACCAGATCCCCAAATTAATGGTTCCCTTGATGTATCGGAGGATTCTTTTAGCCTCAGAGAGGTTGTTAGGAATTAGAAATTCCCGGTATTAAACAGTCGGTCACCTCAAGTATATGTAATCGTTAGAAAGCTCGTAGTCGTAGTTATCTTATGTTAAGTAGTATTTAGTTTAGTATCACCGTGGAGGACGGACGGGTCTTTACCCACTGTATGCCTGATCCACAGCCCGATGTGTGGCGATTTATGTAAGACTATAAATACTCTCTACCTTCCAAGGTAGAGAGTTGGAGCTCATAATAATATCTTTCACTTTCTCTCACTAAGTTCCCTAAACCTCTAACTTTCTCTCTCTAGAATTCCATCTATATGCTACTTTGTGTTATGGTTTGATGTGTATGTGAAAAATTATATCTTACAATTGGTATCAAGAGCCATGGTTGGATCATATCTTGCACATCTTTGGATTTCTAGTGGTTTTTAGGTGGTTTTTGAGTTTGAAAAAGTTTAGTGGTTTTTGCATCATTTGGTTGATTTCTTGTGTTAAAGTTTGAATTTTGTTAGTACTTTTATGTTTAGAATCATCACAAGTGTTTAGGTCTTCATTTGGTAAGCTTGAATCATCTTGGTTGGGTTGTTTTTGGATTGAAAAGTGATGTTTATATGGTTTTTCAAGCTAGCGACTTAGCTCACGGATAATTTTCTTCGTAGCGACTTGCTTCACAAAATTGTAGCGAGTTACAGTGTTAAACCTAGCGAGTTAGATCTAGCGAGTTAAAGTACAAGTAGTGGACTCTCCACTACGAGTAGCGACTTGGTGGTAGCGACTTGGTCTGTAGCGAGTTGCTCTTTAGCGACTTGTATCTCTAGCGACTTGTGTAGCGAATTGCTGCCAAAATTTTGCTAGCGACTTGAGGGTTAGCGAGTTACTACTTAGCGACTTGCTTTTTGTCTAGCGACTTGGGACTCTAGCGACTTAGCTGTCTGGCGAATTAAGTGTTAGCGACTTAGTGCTTTATCTTCTAGCGACTTAGTGCATTATCTTCTAGCGACTTAGTGCATTATCTTCTAGCGACTTGAGTGATTGTTTACGGTTTTCTCTTGATTTAGTAAAATCCCGTGAAAGAATCTATTTCCCGGTTTAATCATAGAGTTATAAAATCCCGTATAATCTGTTAACATGTCTACCAACGTTCCTACTGTAATCTCCATTGTTGCCGAGGATGTTCAAGCAGCTGGCTCAGATACTCGTCCACCCATGCTTGACAGAACTGACTACGATTCTTGGGCTCAACGAATCAGACTGTATTGCCTTGGAAAGGAAAATGGTGTCAACATTCTCAAATCCATTGATGAAGGACCATATCGAGTTGAGACGACTAGAGACATACTTGATACTAATGAAGATGGTACTCCTGTTTACGGAATGGATAGACCTAAGATGTATGATGAGCTTGATGATAAGGATAAAAAGAGATTTGATGCAGATATCAGGGCTTCAAACATTGTTCTTCAAGGTCTTCCTAAAGACATCTACAAGCTGATCAATCATAACACTGATGCTAAGGCAGTTTGGGATAATGTTAAGATGCTTCTCTCAGGTTCAGAATTGACTATGGAAGACAGAGAATCCCAACTCTATGACGAATTTGAGCACTTCAAGATGAAACCAGATGAGAATGTCTATGAGTACTATGTGAGATTTCATAAGTTAGTTAATGACATGAGGAACATCAGAATGACTATGCCTAACATTCAGTTGAACTCAAAATTTGTGAACAACATGAATCCCGAATGGCACAAGTTTGTTACCGCTGTGAAGCTCACTAAAGGATTGAAGAATACAAACTATGAGCAACTCTATGCCTTCCTCCTTCAGAATGAGAGACATGCTATGTTTGAAAAATTAATTCTCAATCAGTTCAAAACCAACCAGGGAGAGACAAGCTCGTCTAATGACTCTACAGCTTTCTACTCAAACATCGGAATCACAACCAAAGCATCACAAGTCATACCCTTGGGTAATGGTAATCACAAACTCATTCCTGATCCTATGTACAAACAATCTGATGCTGATGCTCACGTGGGTAGCTTCATCAATCAACTAGCTCTTCTCATTAGTCAAAACATGAATACTCTCCCACAAACCAACAACAACCTCAGAACTGCATCTAACCCACACAATCAAGCCACTGTTAAAGATGGAAGGATCGTGGTGCAACCAGTTCAGGAAAGACAGTATGATCAGGGACGAGGTGGAGCTGGGAGAGGTTATGTTGGCAACCAGAATCGAGGAAGGAATGGTAACCAAGGTCAAGCTAAGCCCATCAAATGTTACAACTGTGGTGGTGAGGGACATATTGCAAGGAACTGCACATCTCCAAAGCGTCCACAGAATGCTGATTACTTCAGAGATAAGATGCTGCTGGCACAAGCTCAGGACAATGGAGCTGCTTTGAATGAAGAGGAATTGCTATTTCTTGCTGAGGGCAATGCCAAGACCTATGATGCAGATGTGGATGAGCAGCCTATTCAGGAGATAGGTCACAATCATCAGAATGCCTTTCAAGTCGCTGACTGTGATGCATACGACTCTGATGTAGATGATGGACCTACTGCACACACAATTTTTATGGCTAGCATTTCTCCAATGGTCTCTCCCAAGGTCTCTTCTTCACCACAAGCTGGCCCATCCAAGGACAAACTCATCTCAGAGGTATTAAAACTATACGATGATGCTGATGTGCAACAGATGCATGACAAAGTACAACCAACTGAAACTATTGAATCAAATGTTGAAAATATGGGTAATAACAATATTGTCCCATACGATCAATACGTGAAACAAAGTGAAAGTGAAGTTGTACCAAGTGATGCATCTTCTGCAGTCAACAATGACTATGTCTTTGATGAATACACTGCATGTGCTCCTGATGATTCCGTAATTTCTGAACTAAATGCCTATAAGGAACGTGTTGCTATTTATGAACAACGTGCAAAATTTGAGTTGACCACTCGTGAGCAGGAAATGGATGACCAAGTGAGTACAGTAATTAGAAAAAGTAAGTTTAGAGAAGAAGTATTGAAACAAGAATTACATTCCTTGCAAGAAAAACTTTCTAAAACAGCTAAGCAAAAACAAGAACTTCAAGAAAATGTGAAAATGCTTAAGCAAGAATTTAATGCAAAGGAATCAAAACTCTTGAGAGATTTTTCTAATCTGAAAACTTTGAAAAACAAACTTGAAAACAAGTTGTACATGCAAGGAAACACCATTCAGACTGCTCACATGATCACTAAGCATAGAGTTCTAAGCGATAAGCATAGTGTTCCCATCATAGATAAACCCAACCCTGAGTATGGAAAGATAGCAAAAGCAGCTCAAAGTGTTATCTATGATGGAAATGAGATTCTTAAACCTAGACAAAAACCTAGTTGCTTAGAGTGCACTGAGGATGACAAGAAATTAGATGAAGTCACTTGGGAGAAGATGAATAAGAAACTAAATGATCCTAAATGCAAAGAGAAGAAAGTAATTATCACTCCCCATGACTACAAGAAGGAAAACTGGATTTCCTTGAACAAGTTTAAGACTCAGACATTGTTGACTCCCGAACAAGTCTTCTGGAAAATGGATTTAGATAAGCAGAAAGCTGAAAATATTGTAGAAACAAACCCTCCCCTTTGGAAAATGCCTAGAGCAACTGTGTATCCTCCTAACACACCAATGCATCTTGTTCCTAGAACAATTGCCACTAAAAGCAAGACCTTAATTAGCCAATATGTTATTTTTCAACTATTTGTTGATTTTGAGAAAACTTGCAAGAAAAGGATCACACCCACTGGCATAACTGAAGGAGAAAGGGGTTTTGAACAAATGAAAGAATGTTATTTAACTGAGGTCATGCCTTTCTTTAAACTTCTAAAAGATCACTTTGAGAGTCTTAAAAAGGGGGTAGAAACTGATATTAAGGGTATGGAAAAGGAATTTGATGCAATGGTTGTTGAAGTTAGTGACTATGAGCGTGCACTGAAATATAATGAGATTGAAAGAAAGAACTTGCATACATTAAATGAGAATCTTATTACTGAATGTGTTGCTCAAGATGTGTTTTTCACTGCTTCAAATTG
The DNA here is from genome assembly GCA_019973895.1 of Chrysanthemum seticuspe. Lineage (NCBI taxonomy): Eukaryota > Viridiplantae > Streptophyta > Magnoliopsida > Asterales > Asteraceae > Chrysanthemum > Chrysanthemum seticuspe. The sequence goes on along the minus strand of BPTQ01000002.1, from coordinate 3,145,814 downwards.
CTCTATTAATGCTTCCAAATTTCATGAACTATCTGTGGCCCTGAAAGTCTCCCATGATCGTGTCATTGAGCTTGAACAAACTAATTCTAAACTAAACGAGAAAATTGAACTGGATGATCACGACAATTTCGTTAAACATTTTTCTAAACTAGAAGTTGAACATTTTAATTTACAACTAAAATATCAACATCTTAAAGAAAATGTCAAAACTTCAAATGTCAAGACATCTTCAGATGCTCCAGAGTTTGATGCAGTTTTTCAAATTAACAAACGTGATGAACAGATCCAAGCTCAGTGCAACACGATCAGAAAGTTGAAAGCCCAAATCTCTCAATTAAAGGGTCAAACAAACAATATGACAGGCTCCCAAATGCCTCCTCCTTTAGATTCTCAGAATTCTCAAACGTTTCATCTTCAAAACCTAGTAAATGCTTTACAAAAGGAAAACGAAAGTTTTCTGGAAGAAAATGAAAAGGTTAAACGTCATTTCAATGAGTTATTTGAATCAATTAAAGTCACCCGTAACAATAACAACGAACAAATAGCTTCATTGCAAAAAGAAATTGAGAATCTGAAGAGTCAGGTTAAAGGGAAAATGCCAATGACCAATGGGGAAAATGGTGTATCAAAGATTCACTCTTGTAATAAATATGCTTTGTCTGTGACATATGTCCCTCCTCATCTAAGAAACAACAAACTTGCTATTCAAACATACTTCTCATCCCTTAAGGATTGCCTAGAATTTCTGCGTGAGATTGTTGAAGAGGATAAGTTAGAGAAACCTCATGATAATGCAATTGGACATGAATGCCTATATGCCAAACGATCTCAAGAAATCTTAGAATGCTTGATCACAATATGCCCAAAGTCATTAGGTGAGAGAGTTAATCCTTTGATTCCATGCTCGATGCCTAAGGCCAAGCATGATATGCACTCGATTCCCAATGTTTTGAATATGAACCGTAGTGTGCCTTTAAGGGGTTCAAATTCTAGATCTGTCAATACTAAGAAAGAGAACTCAAGTGTGCCTTCTAGGAGTACAAATCTCAGTACCTCTAGTGTTAAGAATGTGAACCGTAGTGCACCTGCATGTAATTCAGATCCCAGCACATCTAAACAGGTGGTGCAAAGAGTAGTAAAACAAACTAATGTTCTCATTCCCTCTACAGGAGTAATCAGTGACATTAAAGGGAGCAGGTCAAAGTCTCAAGACAATACAAGGAATGATAGGACCTCGCAAGCTAAGAATGTGCACTGGAAAAGAGTAGAAGAACAATCTAGGAACTTTAAGTTTGAATCGAATAAAACGAATCGTGTTGATTCTAGTATTAGCCATAGGCGTACTGTAATTAATTCGAATTCTGATACTATTTGCAAACCTTGTACTGATGTCTGCTTGAATTCTGTTTCTAATCATGAATGTGGTGTTATTGTTCTGCCTAATGATGTTAATTGTCCAGTTAATATTGTTAATGCTAAAATTCTTGCTAAGAAGGCTAAAAGGCAAAAACGAAAGAAAGTTAGAAAACAGTGGAAACCCACAGGAAGAACATTCAGTAAAATAGGCTTTTATTGGACACCTGTTGGTCTTAAGACTAATCAGATAATGCCCACTAGAAAATGGATGCCTACTGGTAGAACTATTCCCTTAAGAAGTGATCACACTATGAACAGGGCTAATACTGACACTAGTACTGCATCTATTCACAACGATTCCATTGCCTCACTTTCTGATATGAATGCTTCTATTTCTGATGTGGGTGTTCCAAACATTGTTACTAACCAAATGGAACCCATTCTTGCATGGGGATCCCAATTATCCAGTTATCCATTCTTGTCTGTGTTCAACTGCAGATCGCTCAAATCGTTCTGTGGTACCTGGACTCAGGCTGTTCCAAGCATATGACTGGAGACCGGTCGCGGCTCATGAACTTCGTGAGCAAATTCATCGGGACTGTTAGATTTGATAATGATCATTTCGGTGCTATTATGGGTTATGGAGATTATGTTGTTGGTGATAGTGTCATCTCTAGAGTGTATTATGTGGAAGGTTTAGGTCATAATCTGTTCTCTGTTGGTCAATTCTGTGATTCTGATCTAGAAGTAGCCTTCAGAAAACATACCTGCTTTGTTAGAGATCTTAATGGTAAGGAACTGTTAAAAGGAACTCGTGGCTCAAACCTTTACACCATCTCTATCGATGACATGATGAGGGCCTCTCCAATCTGCTTGTTATCAAAGGCTTCTAAAACAAAGTCATGGTTATGGCATCGTCGTCTCAATCACTTGAACTTCGGCACCATCAACGATCTTTCCAGAAAAGACTTAGTTGTAGGTTTACCTAGACTAAAGTATGAAAAGGACCATCTTTGTTCAGCATGTCAATTTGGAAAAATCAAGAAGTATGCCCATAAACCCAAACCTACTAACTCTGTCACAGAAGTTCTTCATATGATTCATATGGATTTATGTGGACCTATGAGGGTGCAGAATATCTTTGGGAAGAAATATGTGTTAGTTGTGGTTGATGATTACTCTAGATTCACCTGGGTCAAGTTCTTAAGGACAAAGGATGAAACTCCTGATATCATCATCAAACTCATTAAACAGCTGCAGGTTCGACTAAACAAAACTGTCAGAATTATCAGAACAGACAATGGAACTGAGTTTGTCAACAAACAACTTAGTGAATTCTATGAAAGCGTTGGAATCAGCCATCAAAGAAGTGTTCCACGAACCCCTCAACAGAACGGTGTAGTTGAAAGACGAAATCGTACTCTTGTTGAAGCCGCTAGAACAATGCTGATCTACTCAAAGGTTCCAATGTTTCTCTGGGCTGAAGCAATTGCCACTGCATGCTACACACAAAATCGTTCCCTGATTCACACTATTCATGGAAAAACTCCATATGAACTTGTCCACAACAGAAAACCTAATCTATCCTTCCTTCGTGTGTTTGGTGCATTGTGCTATCCAACTAATGAGGGTCAAGACTTAGGCAAACTTAGAGCTAAAGCTGACATTGGAGTATTTGTAGGATATGCATCAAACAAAAAGGGATACCGAATCTACAACAAAAGAACCCGAAATATCATGGAAACAATTCACGTTACGTTTGATGAGCTGACCGGTCAAATGGCTCCTGGACACTCCAGCTCAGGACCCGCACTTCAAAACAGTCCCATTGGTTCATCTCTTGTTCCAAACTCCTCTCAAGAAACTCCATATGTACCTCCATCTGAAGATGATGTAAAGAAATTGTTTGATCCTATGTTTGATGAACTGTATGATTCTACTACTAACGAGGTGCTGATCCCTACAACAGAGGATGCTCATATTCCAGTGAATGAAGTCAATCCTTCAGTCTCAATATCTTTAAGTCAAGAAGCACCTGCTGCTGATCCTTCAGTCTCATCAACAAATCATCATTCTTCAAATGTACATCATGGAAATGTTTCTGGCATCAATGATGAAGTTAATCCCTTTGCTACTCCTGAAGATGCTCCATTTGAAAACATATTTGCTACTCCTGAATCATCATCAGAACCATCTTCTTCAGGAGACATCGACTCAGCTACCTCAGTTCCTCAACAACTGCCACATGAACACCTCAGAAAATGGACTCACGATCATCCATTAGACAACATCATTGGAAATCCCTCTCGTCCTGTATCAACCCGGAAACAACTTGCAACCGATGCCTTATGGTGTTTCTTCAACTCCGTACTATCTAAGATCGAACCAAAAGATGTTAAAACCGCCATGAATGAAGACAGCTGGTTCAATGCCATGCAAGATGAAATTCATGAGTTTGATCGTCTTGATGTATGGGAGTTAGTACCTGCTCCAGACTGTGCTATGATTATAGCTCTAAAATGGATCTTCAAAGTAAAACTTGATGAGCATGGTGATGTGCTGAAGAACAAGGCTCAATTAGTTGCTAAAGGATATCGTCAAGAGGAGGGTATAGACTTTGAAGAATCTTTTGCTCCAGTTGCTCGAATCGAGGCAATCAGAATCTTTCTGGCTAATGCTGCTAGTAAGAACATGGTAGTTTATCAGATGGATGTAAAGACGGCATTTCTGAACGGAGATCTTAAAGAAGTCGTCTACGTCAGCCAACCTGAAGGATTTGTGAATCAAGAGCATCCTACTCACGTTTATCGTTTGAAGAAGGCTCTTTACGGTTTAAAGCAAGCTCCAAGGGCATGGTATGATACACTGTCAAAGTTTCTTCTATCAACCGGATTCATCAAAGGAGCAGTTGATCCTACATTGTTCACCAGGAAGTCAGGCAAACATTTGATTCATGTTCAAATTTATGTTGATGATATTATTTTTGCCTCGACTGACCCAATGGAATGTGATCGTTTTTCAAATGAAATGAGTTCAAAGTTTCAAATGTCAATGATGGGACAAATGTCATTTTTCTTGGGATTACAAATTTCTCAAAGTCCCGGAGGCATTTTCATAAATCAATCTAAATATGCAACAGAGATCTTAAAGAAATTTGGATTTGATTCAAGTGACCCTGTTGACACCCCCATGATTGACAGAACCAAACTAGATGAGGACCTCTCAGGGATCATGATTGACCAAACGAAATATCGGAGTATGATTGGATCCCTGATGTATCTCACTGCTAGTAGACCAGACATCTTGTTCGCTGTTTGCATGTGTGCTAGATACCAGGCTAAGCCTACTAAAAAGCACCTTGAAGCAGTTAAACGGGTCTTTCGGTATCTCCAAGGAACCATCAATATGGGACTATGGTACCCGAAGGACACCGGTATGTCACTAACGGCCTATGCAGATGCTGATCATGCAGGTTGTCAAGATACTCGTCGAAGTACGTCAGGAGGTGCTCAGTTTTTGGGTGATAAGCTTGTGAGCTGGTCTTCAAAGAAGCAAATGAGTACTTCTATTTCCTCTACAGAGGCTGAATACATAGCCATGTCATCTTGTTGTGCTCAAATCTTATGGATGAGATCTCAATTATCTGACTATGGCTTGAATTCAACAAAATCCCTCTGTACTGTGACAATAAAAGTGCTATTGCTCTCTCATGCAACAACGTTCAACACTCAAGAGCAAAGCATATCGACATTCGACATCATTTCATCAGGGAACAAGTGGAAAAAGGTGTGGTGGAACTATATTTTGTGAGGTCTGAATATCAGTTAGCAGACATCTTCACCAAAGCTCTTCCAAGAGAACGTTTTGAGTTTATTCTTCCACGACTTGGCTTGAAAAGCCTTCAACCAGAAACTCTCAAACGTCTTCAGGAGGAAGACGAGGAGTAAAGGTCTATCTTCATCTATCTCTTGTATATATCTATTCGAAAAACAAAACACAAAATTATAAAACCTTCAAAAATCAAATAGAAAAATATAAAACTTTCAAAATCCATAAAAATTTGAAAAATTCGAAAAATCTTCAAAAAATATTGTCATTTTGTCATGTTTCTCTCGATTCGATAATATCTACGGTCTTGATGTTGTCATTCAAAGAATGACACGGGACTTTAGATGTTGTTCGAATCTTTATAAAAAAAATATATATATATATATATATATATATATATATATTTTTGGGAGAAAGAGAAAAAATGGTTTATTGTCATTTTTCAGGCAATAACCCGGTTTTAAAAGAAAGAACAGAGCCATGTTTTATCATGTTTTCAAAATTCCATGCTCTGATTCTAAAAACATTTATCTGCTGAAAACTAAATGCTTTGAAAAATAACTCGATCTCTATTTTTGACAATCATCAGGACTTATTTGTCAAAATCTCTATCTCTCAATCAACAACCTATGTCATTGATTGAGGGGGAGAATGATTTCAATTAAATTAAAAAGTTATTTGGCATTAGATTGTTTTCAAAAGATATACATGCATGTTTTATCAATGGAGTTTAAAGTCTTAAAATCCGATCCTTATCAGCTAAAACACTTTCACAATCAAGTCACAATTCTCCTTAAAAGCTTTCAAAATCAATTTAAATCTATAAGAGATCACAAATCTCAAATGATTTGATAATTGTGATCGGGGGAGAATGTGTGATTTAAATTGGATTTAAACTGATAATTCGGTAAATGGTTTTATAAGGATGTACATGCTATCCTGCCCACATGTGACAAACGATTTCAATTTTTCAATACACATGTTGAGGGGGAGCATCTATCTTAAACCTATGATTTGAAATGTGATCAACTTATCTCAATGTGCAGGTTCCCTCTAGTATGTGCAAAACTCTTTTCAAACCTCGAGGCACATATTGAGGGGGAGCAAATTCATGGAAACCTCATCCTTCCCGGAAATGCTATACCTACCTGATTTGATGTGGGAAGTGATGTTGATATCTTTTAGAAAATGGTAATCAAAGAAGTTAATTCTTTCTCTTGCCTCCGTGTGCAAAACTTTCTCAAATACTTGATGCACATGTTGAGGGGGAGTTCTCGTTCTAAAAATATCAAAAACAATTCAGGTACAAAATGCTTTGATAATACATCACAAGTATCTGAATTGATTTTTCAAATGGTTTTCAATTGGTTCCAATGGCAGATGAACAATACCAAATAGACCGACCAAATTTACTTTATGTACGGTGATATAAGGATGATAAGGTTAGGTATGTGTTCCCATGATCCGCCAGAACCGGAGGGATCTACCCAGGGACAATCCACTAGTTAGTGTAGAAGTCCTTAGGTATGATGATAAAAGGAGAAAAATGAGATATGGGAAGAGTGCAGACTAAGACTGAGCTAGTACTGGAATAAACCCAACAAGGTTCCAGCTATGAAGTCTCGGTAAGCACTGAAGGGGTTGAAGAATTAAAAGGAATTGAATGAGGAAAGGGTGAAAACAAATAGCCCTCCATTTATTCAACCTTAGGGCAGAAACCAGGTTCAATTCATATGCTACTGATGGTAACATCGGTATTGAAGACAAGACGTCATGGACCCAGTGACGCACTACACTTCAACTTTCCAAACCACTCAAGTTCCTCTTAAAAGGACTTGTTTCATTCTCACGGGGAACCGACATTATCTATCGACTTTCTCTTAGAGATGGTTGATATTGAAGAAGGAGACCCTCTCCCTAGTCTCCGACACAGGATCCAAATATGCACATATTGAGTCTAGAGCCACGAGATTATCAATAAATCTCATTAGGACACTTTCAATGAAGACTCTCTATTTCATACAATGTGGAAAGAGAGATTATATCTTGAGTCCTACGCATTATCCTTGTGGTATTGCCAGAACATCTGAGTGATGTGTATACATATTCACAATGAAGATGGAAAGCCTTCTGGAGCCAACATCAAACAAGCTCCTGGTAGGTGGCATGTGAGATCTATTATATAGATCAACCATGTGACAACTGAACAGAAACAATGGGGCGATTCAATCTCTTGAATCAATCCTGGTTCAGGTTATGGATTGACGGATACCTTTGAAAAACCGGTCTTTGTGCTTAACAAACTCTTTTCTTTAGCACATCGACCGTGTACTCATTTTTCAAACCAAAAGGTATGTTTATGATTGATAATTGATTTTCTATAAAACCTTCGTTGTATTGCAAAAACAATTTCTATTGAGCGATACACGATTGTTTTTCAAATCTTTTTTCATCAATCAGTGGACTTAAAATTCGCTGGTTCACTCACTCCGTGTTGTCTTCTTTGAGATGTTCCGGTTTGAGAACAGCTAGAACAGCTGCGAAACCCTGTCAAGGAAATTCTTCGGAATTATACCTGATCACAGGCAGTACATGTACTGATCAACGGGGAACCGTGGGCCGTGTACCTCAATTCAACGAAAGTGATCAAAGACACTTTCGTGCGATTTATTGCTAACTGTTGTATGCAGGTACGCCCGACGTTTGCAGCTGATCAGAATGAAGCGGTCAATCCATAGCCGCATGCTCACTTAACACATTCATCTATAAAGAAATCATGATTAGTGCATCAATGACTCTGATGTTTTCACTCCATGCTTCTGCTACGCTGCTGCCAATATCTTGATTCAACAAATGCTTCCGCTACTCTGATGAGAAGATATCATGATCCAGAATGTGAGCATGTCGGTCCTAATGTCACAACATCACATAATACCAACACCACAAAGGATGTGTCAGAGATTGTTGATAACTGATGATCTCAAATGCTGGCTCAAACTCATTATCACGTGGATCAGTAAAAGACCTCCACTTGGAATAATCAAACATGCAATGTGAAGAATCAATGACTACGAGCTTAGAAGCAAAGGACTACATCAAGAATGCAAGAACAATTTTAAATGTAATATCTTGTTGTATTCAATGTAATTTTGGTACATGATTGAGGTGACCTCCCTTAGGGGGAGATTGTTAGGAATTAGAAATTCCCGGTATTAAAGAGTCGGTCACCTCAAGTATATGTAATCGTTAGAAAGCTCGTAGTCGTAGTTATCTTATGTTAAGTAGTATTTAGTTTAGTATCACCGTGGAGGACGGACGGGTCTTTACCCACTGTATGCCTGATCCACAGCCCGATGTGTGGCGATTTATGTAAGACTATAAATACTCTCTACCTTCCAAGGTAGAGAGTTGGAGCTCATAATAATATCTTTCACTTTCTCTCACTAAGTTCCCTAAACCTCTAACTTTCTCTCTCTAGAATTCCATCTATATGCTACTTTGTGTTATGGTTTGATGTGTATGTGAAAAATTATATCTTACAGAGGTGGGTTTCAGTTGGTCGCGACTGATAACAGGAGCAAAGATATACGGCAAAGACAATATCAGGCCTGCTAGCTGTTAGATACATGAGACACCCAATAATACTATGGTATTTTGTAGGGTCAACCAGTTTCCCATGCAAATCAGCGTCTAGCTTCTTGGTATGTGACATTGGTGTGGCATAAGTATCACAAGTATTCATTCCGAATTTATTCAGAATTTCAAGGGCATATTTGGACTGACTCAAGAAAATACCACGGGGTGATTGATGAACTTGCAGTCCTAGAAAGAATGTAAATTCACCCATCATGGACATTTCAAAATGTTTCTTCATTAGTTTTGCAAAAGCATTTGAATATTTTAAATGTGTTGACCCAAAAATGATGTCATCAACATAAATTTGAAAGATTAAAATATGTTCCCCGTGATATTGTATGAAAAGTGTAGGGTCGACCGAACCTTTGGTGAAATTATTGGCAATTAGGAAAGATGATAACTTATCATACCACGCCCGAGGAGCCTGTTTGAGTCCGTAGAGAGCTTTGTTTAGTTTGTAGACATGGTTCGGGAACGCGGGATCAACGAATCCTTCTGGCTGGCTGACATAAACCGTTTCTTTCAGTTGACCATTCAGAAAAGCAGTTTTTACGTCCATTTGAAAGACCGTTATATTCATATGAGCCGCGAACGCTAGAAATATCCGAACAGCCTCAAGACGAGCAACCGGAGCAAATGATTCTTCAAAGTCAATACTGTAACGCCCCAACCCGACAAGGGTAAAGATATCACAATACGGTTTCATATCAGAACTTTAAATACTATACAAAAGCGGAAGCCTTTACAAAATATTGTAAAAGATAATATAAATAACTTAATATTCAAAATAAATCTAAGATCTCTATAGTCAAAATCTTGCTCTCAGCTCTACTCTCAAACCCAGATCAGCTATCCCATAAGCTCATCTTGAATGCTAAATACCTGCCGCAGGAAAAGAAAAGTGCGGTTGAGCTTACAAAGCCCAGTGAACAGATATAACGAAACAAAAGCTAAACAAAACAAATATACGAATAACGAAAATAAAATGAAATAATGACGAAGGATCTTTTAAGATTCTGCGGAAGCACAAATATATAGAAATCCAAACAACCACATAACAGTTTAGACATCACATAACACATTAAAGACACAAAAACAAACACATCAGGACAACCAAACGCACAACATAACGAATAACAGATTACGCATAAGCCAAACGGAAAGTCTCAAAACTAACGGAAACAGTCCTAGAAAATAAACATGGCATTCATACAAATCAATGAAGAAACATTTAAAGCACTTAATGCAATATTGTAGCAGCGGAAATAGCAGACAGGTCATGGCAGACATAATAGCTAAACCAGTTCTCAGATCAAATCCTAACCTTAGCATGGCAAGCGGTAGTCACATAAACATGTAAAAGCATAAACATCTTCAATAAACATATAATAACTCAGTATGCAAATAGAAGTATTGGCAAATACAGAATCATAAACAGAATTCATAAAACAGAATTAACAGATAAGGTTTAGTCATCCACCACGAGCCCAGAAACATATCAAATAACATATCATAAGTAACCATTGTATTCGGAGGGGTGACCTCGGAATACCATATATAATATGAGGGGAGACCTCAAGTAACCAATGGAGTAGCTAGCTCCCAGAATTTTGTGAAGACGCGTATTGCACACGACATCATTCACCAGAAAACATATCAGATAACAGATAACAGATCTAGGATGCATCCATACGCCCCTTCCTACATATTCACAAATATGCTTCACCATCCAGAGACGTGGCAGAACATCACTCTACTGCCCTAGAGTCATATCAGAGGTGCATCACTGATACGGACATGGAACCCCCATGACTAGTTAAATATTTGGCTCGGGTGTCAAACTAACTTAGGTCAAACCGATTTGTCATAAACGACACAGATCATAATCCAAACCCAAAGGTCACAGATAACATATCAGATAGTCCATATCATAAGGTTCATATTCAGATAGTCAGAAATCATAAGTTCATATCATAGTGGCATATCATATGTTCATAAGCAGAAGTTCATAAATCAGAAGTTCATAATCATAGGTTCATAATCCAATATAGCAGGGTTCAACGAATGTATATATCAAAGTCTTCCTAACATAAGTTCACATCAGATATTGCCTAGTTCACCAGAACATAAATTCATATAAACAACATATCAAACATTCAGAAAAGGGTTCATAGCAATGGCATTGGGAATCCTAATAAGCATAATAGGAAAGCGAACGAAAAGAACATCATAAGGAACCTTTACTGAAAAGGTCAGAATATCTGTACGATAACATAAGTGTCTTAAAGTAAGACAGAATATCCGTACCTTAAAGCAAATGAGAGAAAAGCAAACGAATGAACGAATACGAAGATGTAACGTCGCGTCTCCTCCAACGAATCTACATGGATTATGATTTATTTAATACTTATTAGTATAACGGATTAATCTCATTAATACTTTTAGAGTTGTCACAATATTCTCATTTTTAGTGACGGACGGAATTCCAACATTTTAGAGTATTAATCATTTCTTAGCCAAACTCATGGGTTGCAAATGACAAACGGTAACTTAAGGGTTTAATATGATAATTATCTTATTTGAGGACTTATATGATCATTATTCATAGCATAGGGTTTACAAATGTCAATAACGGATTTTAAGACTCTCTTTCAAAATAGTTTACATAATCTTTTATAACGTACATGATTAACCAAGACTCACACGTAACATCGTTCGAATGCAACCCTAATGAGACCACGCATATTCTAATTTAATTCATTATAACTCACGCATGTTCACGACACACTTGGTACTAGCTCATTTATTCTTAATCAATGGTTATTAATGATTCCAAGACTTACCATCTCTCACATGAAATAACGAACTTGCAAACTTAGCTTTTAACCCTAATCAACTTCCTATTTATGTTCTAGGGTTTTCATACTTTTAATATTACTTAATACGCATTTAAATCACATGTTACTTCTTTTAATGATTTCCACTTTGACCTAAAACGTATATGCAAAACAAACCCAAGTTACCCCAAACTCATGCATGTCCTTACGTAATTCATTTACACATGTTGACCCATAATTACTCAGAATTACATATTACACCCTTAACATCTTTAATTGTACGATCTAACCTTCTATTATCAGATTTTACACTTTTAGCCCAAAGGTTTTAGAATTTACAAAACATACCCTTTTAGTTAAATACAATTCGAATAGCCCTCTAAATATCCAAAATTACACGTTTAACCCCCATACTTATTTTTATACGTTTAGTACCATTATTTTACTGTTCACAAAAATAACCTTTAAGTTTCATAATTTACAAAACCAACTCAAAACTTTTATGTAAAACCGAATAATGCATAATTCAAGTACAAGCCCTAAACCTAGATGTAACCCATCATTAATTCATCATTAATACTGTATTAATGACCCTAAATCATAACAAGCAAACCCTAATTTTTATAAACCCTAATCGTTCCTTTTTAAATCCTTTCCTTATTTATATGCGATCAAACAATAAAACCCCAAACAAATCACACAAGCTTCGAATTCATGGACATGTATTTTATTCAGGTCGTATATCATATAAGAGTCCTTAGAAAATTAATATCATGGTCCCAAAAATTGTTATACACTCATTCGTTATTTTATACGCTTTTAGGGTTTTAATTCCAAATAATTTCCATACGACTTATTTAACATGCATGGCTAATTTTTACGTGTTCTATATGACTTTTAGGACTGAAAATAATATTAGGAACATACCCTTGATGAGCTTTGGTTGTTAGGACAAAAGAAACACAAAAGCTCCACTCGCCGAAACCCTAATTAACCGAAAAACTAACCACGATTGAAACAGAACCTTAGAGCCTCGAACCAGATTTTTATCACCTTCTTTACCTTCAAGCTCGTCCAAGAAAAATGGCTTCAGGCCTTGGAAATCAGATGTCGAATTATGGAGGGTTTTGGGAGTCGGTTTAGGTTTAATCGCTAGTTAGGGTTTAGAAAGAACCGTATAATGTGTTTATACAGGATTTATAATTTTTGTTGTGGGCTTTATAATGTATTGGACTTAAAATAAATGGACTCTTAATTTTATAAATTTATATTGGGCTTTTATTAATTAAATTCTTTTATAAAATATATTTAATATATACGGCTAATTATATAAAATACAAAACGAATTTTATAAAATTGCAAACTATAAAAATTACCTTTTACAAAGTCTTTAATATTTATTTGGATCATGTGTGATATTTCTTAATAATTTTCTAAATTTACATAGCTTATTTGGTACTCTTTAAATTAGTTATTCATACTTTTTGATTGTAGGGGTATTTTGGTCTTTTTGTGAATTTTAGAAATTCAGGTATTACAAATACCCTCTTCCTGACGATAACCCTTAGCCACCAGACGTGACTTATTTCTGATTACGTTCCCTTCAGCATCCAATTTGTTTTTCCAAATCCACTTTAGACCAATGACGAAGACCCCTGTTGGTCTTTCAACAAGTTCCCATACTTCAAGACGTTTGAATTGGTTGAGTTCTTCTTGCATGAATTCAATCCAGGTGTCTTTTGTCATTGCGTCCTTAATGTTTTTAGGTTCAGATTGGCAGACAGTGAGAGCATAAATGCAATGTTCACCATCTGTGTGAAGACGTTGTCTTGTAACGACTGGTTGATTCGGGTTGCCAATAATATTCTCTAGAGGATGGTCTTTTGTCCAACGATGTGTAGAGGGTTGATGTTGATATACATTATGCAGATTTTGAGGATTCAAATGGTTTGTTGATGATTCCGCGACATCAGGTGCAACAGTTTCATTGGCAAATGGGTTAAAGAACGCATTTGGATCAAAATCTGCAGGTGGGGGTACTTTATTAAGAACATCAGCAGCTGGTTCAGCGTCGTTGGAAGCAATTTGTTCAACTGTTGTTGTAGAGTCAACTGGTGGTGCTTCTTCAACAGTAGTTGTTGTAGCAGGTGTATCAGGTATAAGAGTAGTATCAGGTTGAGCAGCGGAAACAGCGGATACACCTGGAGCATGGTCATCAATATCGTCACTGAACAGAGGAGCAAATAGCCTTTCCATTTGTTGACGTGTAAGCTGGGGGCTTAGTTCAGCTGATGATGGGGTTTGGGGGAAGTTTAAGCGGTTGTGACCGGGTTCCAAGCTGTTATGCTCAGAAGCCATTTCAGTGAGTTCATCAAAATGAGCATGAATCGTTTCCATAACTTGCTTTGTACGACGATTCCAGATCCGGTAACCTTTAGAATTCTCACAATATCCAATAAAGACTCCAATGTCAGCTTTGGCTTTGAGCTTTCCAAAGTCATCACGATCATTATTCGGATAGCAAAGGGATCCAAATACATGAAAGTGTTTAAGATTCGGTTTTCGGTTGTGGAGAAGTTCAAATGGTGTTTTGTTGTGGCGTTTTGTAATCATTGAGCGATTCTGATTGTAGCATACAGTTGAAACAGCTTCAGCCCACAAGTAATCTGGAAGTTTAGCATTGATTAACAACGTTCTGGCAGCTTCCACTAACGTACGGTTTCGTCTTTCAACAACTCCGTTTTGTTCTGGTGTGTGGGCAATAGATGTTTGATGCTCAATTCCCACTTTCTCATAATATTCCCGAAGAGTTTGATTAAAAAATTCAGTTCCTTTGTCTGTTCTGATTTGGCGGACTGTGTTCCGGAGCTGAACTTGAATTTTCGTAAGAAAGGTGATGATCATTTGTGGAGCTTGGTCTTTGCTTCGAAGAAAGTAGACCCAAGTCCATCGTGAGTAGTCATCAACAATTACTAAGATGTAGCGTTTGCCATTAATTTTCTGCACGTGCATCGGGCCACACAAATCCATGTGAAGAAGATGAAGCACATGCTGAGAGCTGTGTTCCATCTTTGAAGGAAAATGAGCACGAGTGCTTTTCCCTTATTCACAAGCTGAACATAGGTGATCTTTAGAGTACCGGAATCTTGGGAGACCTTCAACTAGTTTGTGTCGAGCAAGGTTGGTTATGGTTTGAAAGTTTAGATGTGAAAGACGACGGTGCCATAGCCAAGATTTTGTAGATGTAGCCTTTGAGAGAAGACATATGGGAGATGAAGCGATCATGTCTTGCATGGAGATAGTGTAGAGACTGGATGAGCGTTGGCCAGACATAAGATCATTTCCTTGTAGATCACGAATGAAGCAAGTTTTCTCCCTAAAAGCAACTTCCAAATCTCCATCACAGAATTGACCAACAGAAAAGAGATTTGACCGAGGCCTTCCACATAATAAACCCTGCTAATTTCGATGTTGCCATTGATGTAATCTCCGTAGCCCATGATAGCTGTGAAGTGATCATTCCCGAATCTGACAGTGCCAATGAACTTTGAAACAAAGTTTGATAACAGTTTAAGGTTGCCTGTCATGTGTCGGGAACATCCGCTATCAACAATCCAAAGGATGATCTGTATCACATGCATTACACATAGACGACATAGATGGAATAGAAGTAGATGTGGAACCCGATGAGTTAGAGGGTTCCGAAGCAGTTATAGTTGAAATACACACATCAATGATTTTAGGCATCCATTTAAATCCTAGTGTATTATGTATCCATTTCTGCCATCTCCAACTAGTCTTAGCTTTAGTCTTAGTGAATGCACTAGGTGGTACTACATTTCTTGGAGGTGAGACTGGAGCTACAGGGACATCAATGTGTTTTTTAGAATCTAAAGAGGGCGGTTTACCAAGCACAGACTTAGAAGCAGTAGTGGGCCTAGAGGTATTCCGAATCTTAAGATTCCTTAAACGAGACAAGATAGCCTTAGCAACACACTTATCATGACAGTCAGAACGCATACTTTTACGACAAATAACACAAGAAGCATCAGATTGAATATCAAAAGTACTTAAAGGTTCAGCATTAGTTACAAAACTTTTTCCATTACATTTGCTAGACGCAATATCTAAAGTGGGTGCAACTGGAGTCTTATTCAAAGTCCTATGGTGTTCTTCTACTTCAGCATTCATTATTTGTCTTTTCTTAGGTCGCAACTTCCTATTCTTCCTTGTATTGCTCCTAGGCTGTGAAGTGCGGACGTTTGGAAAAGAGGCAACTATTCCTGTTTCAGTAGAGGGAAGCACATTAGTAACTTGTGTTTTGTCAGCAGGTATTCTGGGGACATGATTGCTAAGTGTTACAGGTGCAACTCTCTTAATGATGCTAGGCTGAACTTGTTCATACTTTCCTAATATTTCCCTTAACTTAAAGATAGTGTGCACCAGTTCTTGATTTTCAGAACGAAGATTTCCAGAAAAATTCATGACTTCTTTAGTGTATGCAAGATAATGATCAAGTTCGTTTGATGCTTCATCACGAGTCTGTTTGAGTAAATCAAATATGACACCATATTCATTTTTAACTTTTGCAAGTTCTTGTTCATATTTTGAGATTTGACACTTAAAAGACACGTTTTGATCATCCAGTTGCTCAATTTTAGGATCAGAAGATTTAGCGCGCAACTGGGCGATTTTGTTTTGAAAAACAAGTTATTGATCGTGAATATCTTTTTGACACCAATTAAGACGGCGTTTTGCATTAGAAAGCTCGTTTGACAATCGTTCATTTTCAACTTTTAAAGACTCGTTCTGAAGCACATTATCAGTATTCACAACAATATCAACTGTATCAACAGAATCAGTAGAGATATGATCAGATGCATATGCAACAGATTGTAATAACACAAGATTATTGATTTCAGCACAGATAACGTTTTCCAAGAGTCGATCAACATCTTTCCTCAATAATTTCTTTTTGCGTTTAGTATTTGAAATTGATGTTTCTGTTTTCTCGAAAACTGTTTTCATGAGACCAAGTTCCTTGTGAAAATCCCTTTGCCAATATAGTGCACAAGTTTTCAGATTCTTAACATGGGGTAAAAGTCTTTTCTGAAGAATGTCTCGATGTTCTCGCGCCATTGGTGATTGAAAATGGTCAACTTTTATTTCAGAATGAAATTCAATCTCACGTTCTAAAATTTTGAGGTCAGATAAGAAAGTGTCAAAGTATTTTATGACACGACAACTTTCGGCTTTTGTTTTAACCTCACTAAGTGAAGGTAAAGGACCATTAATTTGTGCACCATTTTGTTTGGGACTAACTTCAGAAACTGGTGTGATAACAAAAGGTTTGTTAGATGTATCTTGTTGTTTGACAAAAGTAATGGCTTTTGAATAGTTAAATGGTTTGTTATAAACGACATTTTCCATTTTTGACCGACTCTCGTCATCTGCATCTAATTCCTCCATGTGATTATATTCAACAACAGTCATAATTGAATCATCAATTCTATGTTCTGCACTATAAACTTCAGGATTTGGTTTGAATGCTCTATTTGAAAACTTAGGTTTGTAATCAGCAAGAATTGGTCCATATCCATTTGGATTAGGTTTAAAAGTAAACTTTTGAATGGTTGTGATGGACTCACCATGTTTGTAAACAACATTTCGAAACTCTTTGATTTTGGTTTGTAAGTCGACAATTTCTTCAAGATAGTTATCTATTCGTTTCGTGGAATGCTGTTTGTACTCAGAGAACTGTTTTTGACAAGTTAACAACTCAGCCTTGGCTTTTTGATTTTCCAAAGTAAGAGCGTTAAGTTGTTTTTTATGTTCATGTTTCAGTTGTTCTATTTGAGACAACAAAGCATTCTTCGAAGCGGCTAGATCACACATCTGTCGTTCTAAATATTGTTCGTTTTTATGAGATTTTGCAAAAGCGGCTTCAAAACTTTTTTCACGGTTTTCTTGAGTTTTGAAAAAGTTGATTTGTCGAATTAAGCATTCATTATCCCTAATTAACAGTGCATTTTTCTCTGTTAATTTCGTGCAAATTTCCAACCGAGAGTGTTGGTCTTTAATTAAGGTCAGGAGCTCAATTTCTCTATTAGACCGAAGCTCATTTTGTTCAACGTGAGTCTCAACATGATCATTATTTAGATCATCAAATATAATCACGGAGTCAATTTGATTATGAATATTAACCATAAGGTCATCTTGATCGTCAAATATAACGACGGGATCTATTTGATAATCATCGGAATGAGATGTGGATTGCTCATGTTGAACACTCTGATCCTGGTCGGATGGAGAAATTGGCGGAGATATCAGATCATTAATGATGATTGTTTGTTCAGGTACCTGAGACAAGCCGTCAGTGTCATACACTGGGCATGTGTCACTCATGTGTAAAGCTTGCATTTGTGCCATCAACATCACTGCTGCATTAGCCTGCAAGTCCTCCATATCATCATCTGAGTCTACATCTGCCATAAAGCTCTGTTTCTTGTTGTTAAGAGTGCCACCAGCTTCATCCTTAAGAGCCAAGAGCAAAGCCTCTTTGAAATAAGCACTGCCTCTTGTCCTCGGCTTAGGACATGCATTAGCCAGATGACCCTTTTCATTGCAGTTATAACAACGAAGACCATTAACCCCATTCTGAGCATTCCCCTGTTGAACCACTTGAGCTCTCTGCTGCTGCGGAGCACCGATGTTATTCCTTCCCATAGCATTGAACCCTTGACCACCTCCTATCTGACGACCATAACTACGATTTTGAACTTCAACGCGTCCATTGTTCACAATAGCCTGATTCCTTGTATTACATGAAGAACGAATGCGGTTGTTGGATTTTTTTGTATAACGGCCAAATGCTTTAGCAATCATAACAAATCCTTGTTGCAATTCATCGAAAGCAGCAGAGTCCTCATCAGCTTCACTGTAAAGTGCTTGAACATTGTTGTTGTTGTATGGAACCAATTGGTTTTGTTGAGGTTGTTGCTGTGACTGATCATGTGGTGTAATGGTTGCAGTTGGTTGAGGAGCTGGTTGCTGAGTTGTTTGAGGAGGAAGATGAGTTTGAGCCCACAAAGCAAGTTGTTGATTATCAGGAATTGTCTGTGAAGTCGGGAGTCCACGGATAGTCCTTTCTTTGTCAACTTCTTTTTGGTGAGGCTTTAAATAGTCGTACAACAATCCGTATGTAGCATGATGAAGGTTCTTAGCTTGGCGGAGAAAAATGACATACTTCTCCCATTCCGGACCAAGACTACTTAGGAACTTTGTGTTGACAGCAATTCGAGGCATGATGATATTGTGTTTGTCCAAATCATTAATGATGTCTGAAAAGCGATGATGATATGACTCTAATGTCTCTCCTGGTTCAATCATGAAGTGTTCATAAGCCAAGTAAATTTTGGATTCCATGTCTTCCTGATTGAGTGTTGTGCCTTCCATAAGAAGATGAATATGTTCCCACATTGCTTTTGCAGTCTTTTGAGCATCAACACTTCGAAGGATTGGATTTGGTAGTCCTAAAAGGATGTATTGCATTGCAAGTTCATCGGCTTCATAGTGTAGAAGTTGATCACCAGTGAGGTCTGAAACAGTAGCAATGTTGGTGACAGCATCTCTTGGTGGATTAGCATCTGGATCTGCGGGTGTGACAGTAATAGGCATCTGAAATGGACCTTCCATAATGACCTTCTTTAAGAATTTTCCATGTGGTTTCTTTAGATCACAAAACCTAAAGAACCGAATCACCCATTGATCATAGTTCCCGGGAGTGAGCATTGGAGGTCTATCAAGTGAGCCAGCTTCATGAATTGATTGTTGGCTGCTTAAGGCTTCACACATCTTGCCAAACCATGTCGGTTCCTTCATAGTATTCCTGGATGGATGTTGATTGTAGAAGTTTGTGTAAGGTTGTACTTGAAGACTTGGTGGTGGTTGAACCATTTGTGGTGGTGGAATTGCTCCAAGTTGTGGAGTATGTTGTTGATTAAATTGTTGTTGATAAATTTCTTATTGATGATTAAATTGTTGATGTTGTGGACTTAGTTGTTGTTGTTGTTGTTGATGATAAGTGTAGGGAAAGTAGTTAGAGTATGGGGGTTGTGACATGTTGAAAACTTGTGTTGTTAAATGGATCTTTGTAGTCGAATGAACCGGTGTTGATGAAGTATCCTTAGGCGTAGAAATCACAATAAAGCCAAGTAACACTTATGCGTAAAAACACCAAAGTTACGCGTAACAATAAGAGTTACGCGTAGGATTAGCTTACGCGTAAGTAAGGATAAAACGCTAAAGTTATGCGTAAACAAAAAAAATTAGGCGTAGAAAACTTAGGCGTAAGATTACCTTATGCGTAAGATAAAGCTTAGGCGTAAGATGAATCTTAGGCGTAAAAATTTCTACGCTTAAGCTTACGCTTATGCGTAATTTTAGGGTTTTGCCCAAGTGATCTTTTACACTATCACAGTGCAAAAGATATCCAAAGTCGACGTATTTTCAGGCTTATCCAAGCAAGAAAACACGGAGTAAACCACGGAAACTGAAGATCAAACCACGGAACAAGTTACGCGTAGTTTTAGGGTTTTGATACGCGTAGAACTACTCGTAACTTTACTTGTGCTCAAAGATGATTCTAAACCAGATTTTTGTGGTGAAATAGCTTCAATATCACCAAAATAACACAGAAGTGTGAAACTTGATGATCCAAAGCGTCTAAAACGGTTACGCGTAGAACATGTACTACGTAAAAAATCAAGCTCAAAAACAATGATCCACACGTAAAGGTTGAAACTTTTTGCCAAAAACAGTTATTTTAACACCTTAGAACGTTGAAAGTACAAGAATCTTGGATTAAAAAGTGTAAAAAATGTGTTTTTAAGCGAACCAAAGTTTTAACCACGTTTACGCGTAAGACCAAAAACAAAAGCTTCAAAAACAAAAGTGTTCACCCAACTATTTGGCGATTGATACCACTGTTAGGTCACCATATATGTAATACAAGCATCAATATGTAGAAATAAGAAAGAGATGAAGGCGGATGAACAATAACACACACAAACACACACGTATGATATGGAAAGGTTACGCGTAGGAGTATGAAAGTGAAATGGATTGAACAACCAACCTTCTAAGGAAGGTTTACATGTGTTTATATAGGGGAAGGAACTAGGGCAACATCCAAGTTCCCTTCCTTTCCTATATGGGCTTGGGCCTAGGCTTATGGGCCTTCTACATAAGCCTAAGGCTAATTACTAACATAAAGGCCATATTAAGCTAACTATTACATATGAATTACTAACACTTGAATTAAGGTTTAGGAGTGATTCCAACACAAATGGATCAATAGATTACTGCTTTGAGTGACATTGACCCTATGCTTGATGATGCACAAATTTTGGTTAGAGTTGTATGTATATGGAAAGCTCATCCCATCACTAAGCCAAATCAAGTTTGGAGTTTAGAAGTACTATTCCAAGATGAACAGGTTTTAACATTACCCTATTATGTTTTTTTTTATTTTTTATTTTCCATATATAATAATTTATGTTCTTTGTAAACTTTTTTTATATTTATCCACTTTATTTTCTGTTTATTTGAATCTCATATATGGCTGTATAAATAAATATATATTTAATCTGTATCTCTCCATATTTACATAATTTTTCAAGGAAACCGTATTCAGGCTTCTATTAAGAAGGTAGATATGAACAAGTTTTAAGCTATTCTGGATGAAGGTTCCTGCTACAAAGTGAGAAGCTTTGGGGTTGGTGAGAACGGAGGAAAGTTCCCGTTGCTGAGTCACCGTTACAAAATCGGATTCTATAAGAATACGTCTGTGACAAGAGTTGCTCCCTTTGACCATAATACCCGTGGTTTTAGATTTGAACCATTCCAGAACTTTACAATAAAGCGTTTTTCAGAGACTGATATTGTTGGTAAGAATTATTGATTATTTGTTTAATTTTAATTTATATTTTTTCATGCTTGCATGCTGAGAATTTATTAAAATAAGTCTGCATAATAATAGATGAATGGACATTTGTTGTACATGTTAACTTACATAGCACCTATGTAAACGCAGATGTCATTGGGACTATAATATCCATATATGAACCAATACCGTATGAAAGTTATGGTAATCAAAAATTTAGAAGGACAGTCACCTTGGAAGATGTTGAGTAAGACTGCTACTCTTGGTTTATACAAATTGATATATTTAAGTTACTTACATATTTCAATCTAATACAGTGGAGTAACTCTGGATTGTTGTTTCTTTGACGGATGGGTTGAACGGTTTAACAGTTTGGCACAGTAATTGGATAAAATGCGAAATGTTGTAATGATCCTTCAAATTGCAAAAGTCAAATACTTTAATGGTAAAATGTTTTATATACTTTACTGATGGTTATTTTTAATAGTTTATTTGATTAAAGGTGACTCATGATTATATTCTACTATTGCAGATAAGCCGTCTGTTAGCAATGGGGCCTTTGCAACTAAGCTGTATCTCAATGATAACATTCCAAAGATTAATGTATATAGGAAGATGTAAGTATTTCATTTGTAAAAAAAATTTACAACATAATTGTTACAAATATAATTATAATTGCGACACACTTTGTTCATTTGCCTTGGATCATGAATCACTGTGTTCTGTTGTATCGGTATCAAGAAATGGATGGTTATGTGGAGAAGAACATCATTTTAAATGTGTTTTCACCATCCAAAAAAGAAATCACTTCTGATGAGTTTTTTGAAAATGGTGTTAGGAAAATGGTTAGGTCTATTCGTTAATCCGAATACGTAAGTTATCTGTTATTATTATTATAACAGTGAATGTGAATTTTCTATACTAATTTATAAATCGTATTATACAGAAATGTGAATGTATCATATACGCAAAGATACACAAGGTGCATCGAGAACATGGTTGGTGGTACCTTGCATGTAAGCAATGTGGTTGTGTGGCCAAAGAACCAGAAGAAAATGGTGAATCTTCATCATCAAAAAAAAAATATCCAAGACTAAGACGTATTTTTGCAAAAAGTGCAGGGATATCAACAATGTGGGACCAAGGTAAAGTTTTGTACTCCCTCCGTTCCATATTAAGTGTCTACAATGGAATCTTGGGATGTCCCAAATTAAGTGTCCAGAATCTATTTCAACCAATGAGATGAGACTTTAGTGGGTAAAAATAATATTTGATTGGTAGAGAGTGTAGTTAGTGGAATTTTCTAAAACTTTGTGCATTTTGAAAGTGGACAGTTAATATGGGACGGAGGGAGTAATTAATATGCGTAATTTTGTATACATATACAAAAATTTTGTTTTTCAGTAACATACTTATTGTTCCATAATTATATGTTGAATGTTAGGTACAAAGTAATCGTGCGTGTAATTGACGACACTGGCTCAGCATCTCTTTTGCTGTATGAAGATATTATCACTAAAATGATTGACATCCCGTGTTATAAGCTTAAGGCGAAGTATGGAGATCAGGCTGATGATATCTTTCCTGATGAATTGGTTCCCATTGTTGGAAAAAAAATGTTGTTTCGTTTTTTGTATTCTTCATATAATATAATCAACAACAACCATGTTTACCAAGTCAAGATGATTTCAGATGATGCAAATATGATAAAGACATTTAAACATGGATTCCTCAATGAGGTTTTTTTTAAATCTGTTTTAGTCTACTCTATTCATTTAATTTAGTAAAATGATGGAGAAATGATGGAGAAATGCAAACTCCAGTTACCCCTGCTGTTACCACAAGCAAGTTCAATGATACTGATAAAATTCCATTCGACATGGAACTCACTCCAGGAGTGAAGAAGGGAGTTGAAAATCATAAAGTGGTAAGTGGCAGCTCTGGAAAATCAAAGCACACTCCAGAAGTGAATAAAGTCGTGGAAAATAATCATTATTTCATTTTGTTTATGTTTGTTTAAAGACAATTGCTCCAGTTTGTTTTATGTTTTTTATTGTTTGCAGACAGTTTGTTTTGTGTTTTGTCATTTGATCACAAATACATTTTATGATGATATGCTTGAATTGGTATTTATTTATGATCAACAATTGTTGTCCTTTACAAATATTGTTTCCAATAAACCTACTTGAAATGCATTGGATAATTAGGTTTTCTACTTATTTCAACATTTACCGTATACATTGTGATAATCAAGTTATATTTATAAAAAACTATTGATGTGAATACTTTGTCATGCACTATAGTATTCTTGGTTTGGTCGGCAATGTTTATGATCAAATGTTAGATAGTTGGAATTGGTTATAGCAAACATGGATACAAATTGCCAAAGTCAAATACATTAATGGTAAAATTGCAAAAGTCAAATACTTTAATGGTAAAATGTTTTATATACTTTACTGATGGTTATTTTTAATAGTTTATTTGATTAAAGGTGACTCATGATTATATTCTACTATTGCAGATAAGCCGTCTGTTAGCAATGGATACAAATTGTGTAATACACTAATATTTCCAAACTATGATGCAACATTAGTTGTGGAATATACATTCTTTTTTTTATAACAAATAGACAAACATGTTTTTAACAATTTATTGGAAAACACTATGATCCTTTACTAAAATTTTTGAAACAAACTTTCAATTTTTTAACTATTATGATTTACTTAACTTTTAAACTTTCTTTTCATCCGTATCATTTCCTGAACTACCTTTGTATGTAAATCTAAATGTTGGTGACAATGTAGATGTCTTTGTAAAATGCTTATATCTAGATAATGTCTAATGTATACAAAATAATAACAACATTTTATATTTGCGTTTTATCTAATTTATATTTTTATAATTAAATGTATTTTAGTTTCCTTTTATCAAAATATAACTTACTTATGTTTGGATGACTTATTCATCAAGCTAATTTATTCACAAAATAAACCTGATGATTTATTGTCAACTTACTCAACATATCCCACTGTATTTGAAAACCAATATATCATCTTAATTTGACTATAATCCTATACTAAAATAAACACAACAAACATTCAACTTTTGAATTATATGCTTCAATCCACATTTTAAATTTTTGATTACCGTATCATTTTCTAAAATTGTTGTTATCCTATCTATAAATACTGTCAACATCATCATCAAAAATGATAACCTATTTTTAAAACTCATTTGGCATTATAAGAATGGAGCAGCCTAAATCACCTAAGGTAAATATGTGTTTTTTTTCTTATACTTGTCAATAACTAATCGTAATAATGTATACAAGATGTATTTTTTATATATTCATTATTTTTTTATGTTTTGAAGGTAGAAGAAGATCAGAATGAACCAACTCATGAGGAGATGAATAACCATATTGTTATCCTATCTGATGATGATTTGGTATGTGTGACATATTATAAGAGTTTTATCAATTATGTTTTTCCTTCTAACTTATTCAAATAACATACAGCCTCTTCCCATTACAAAGAAACGCGAAAGACCATCAAAAGACATTGGTAAAACGAATAACAATGTTATTAACATTCTCTCTTCTGATGATGAGAAGGATAAATTGTTGTCTAATACCACTAAGTGTGAAGATGTCACTAAAAATTATGAAGAATTGGTAGACTTATACGATATACATTTTACATCTTTTATTTTCAATTAATAACTTAACATGTTCCCACTATAATTGTATACATCACTTATTTGTTCTTGCTTTTTTTGAATGATATTAACTAGAATCAGGATGATGAGACGCCAAACAGATTTAAGCGTTCAAAAAGGCGTAAGAGAACTTGCTTCTCAAACAAACATTTTTATCGTCTTATCGATGAAGCAACTGATGAAGAAGATGATGAAGCCATAAATATGACACAACAGTTTGGAAACTTAATTGATGATGAGGCAAAAGACGATTTACTAGACATTGATCAAATGATTGATGGACAAACAGATGCTGAAATTGATTTAGAAGACATGATTGATGATGAAGTTTCACAGGATGATCCTACTGATGAATTTGATAGTTTTATTGATGATGCTGATCTGGATGATGAAACTACGGACAATAGTTCACCCGAAAAAGATGTTTAAGAACAGTGATTTATAGTTTATTTTCCATGTTATGAATAATTCATTTAAGCAGTGTTCCGTTCCCCATATTTTCAATGATTTCTATAAAATTATCAACCTGTAGTTCAATCGCTTTTGCCTTAACAATCGTCGATTACTCTATATGATTTAAGTTACTCTAAATATAACCTTAGTCATCTTAATTTGACAATACGATTTATAATGTACATTATCATTACTAAAACATCAATGAACATTCAACTGGATTCTAAATCATACAACCAACATCTAAAAAGCAAACACGTAATCATAATAGTTTAAAACAGACTGCCATAATTTACATACCATACGTCAGTTTTATCATGCTTGACACCGTTCAAACCCCGATGGGTTTTTATCATAATACATAGCAACCATATCCAAAAGACTAAATAAAACATAAGTTACCCATTGATGTGCTACGTGTGTACAAGTTTAAAATTTATAAAAGGTGAATTACCAATATTACCAATAACACATACGAGCAAGTATACTCGTCCATTATAGCAAGATTATGAAGGTAAGTCGGGATCGTTCGCAGGGGTTTGAGTGAATCTAAACACAAGTTTGAATCAACGGAGTCTATCCAAAACATATAACAAAGCAAATAGATATAATGAAATTCAGATGATTAAAAACTACACTTGCTTAAACTAGTTTCATATCATAGATTAATGTGATTGTGTTAACCTCTTAACATGTTGGTTATGATAATTAGTTGGAAGACTAATCTATTGTTTTTACAAGTTAAACCTTCGTCAAGATTTTAGTTCATAAAAACAAGCATTACGTTTAACCAATCAATTCAAGATCAATTCAAGTTTCATAAGTCTACATACATAAACTTAAACACAAAAACATCCATTTGTTTCATCAAATTGCTTAAGAAATGGTCAATACAAAAGGTAACCGATCATAGACAAAAGGCTACAATTGATTCTCAACAACTAATCTTACGACCTTTTAGATGTTTCCAACCAATCCAATTTGATAATCAAAAAGCGTTTCTATTACAACCACACCTTAGTTTCTTTGTATAATCAAGAATAATGGGTAAAAACAATCATCCATAGACAAAATGATTATGACTAGTTGAATAACAATAAGTTCTTTCGACCTCTGCGATTACTATCAATTAGCCAAACTTGATTAACAAATGTCACTACGAAACTTTAGCACAATTGGATCTTAGAATCAACTTGAAATTGAATTAAAACATGTTAACACAATCACTAACTAATCATATGATAATCAACATCATTTAAGCAAGTGTATAAAGAAACTAGCCACTCATAGCAAACATGAACATAAACTCAGAACTTTGAACATTAGAAAACATGATTAAAAGTCTTACAATATACATATATTTAACAACCCTTTTATTCACCTGTAATTTGCAGATAAGCCTACAAGTATTAGTATAAACCAACATGTCCCGAACATATCTTCCAGCAATGTTTGTGGATCTCTAAGTCATAATATGTTCACACCTGAACTACATGCAAACATCCCATTCCTAAATATCAATTCTACAAGTAAGTTGTGTCATATGCTTTTTATATATGAATGTTTGCATGATAATACATTAAAATCGTCTACTACAGATAATTGTACCAGTAGAGATGTTTCGCCCAACCTTTCAGAAAGTGTTCCGGCAGAAGTAAGTATAGGAAATGTAGGTAAACGGCCTGGAAGGCCTCCCAAAAGAGGTACATGCTTTCATTACAAACACTTTATAAACTATATGTGTATATATTTAATCCTTGATACGGTTAACAACACTTTTTTGTTCACCTTTAAAATGTAGATAATCGTAACAGTAGTAGTATAAATCAACCTGACCCAAACATATCTTCCAGAAATGTTGATGGATCTCTAAGTCCTAATATGTTCACACCTGAAATACATGCAAACATTCCATTACAAGATATAACTTCTACAAGTAAGTTTGTGTCATACGTTTTTTTATATATTAACGTTTGCATGATAATACATTATACCTGTCTACTCTAGATAACTGTACCAGTAGAGATGTTTAGCCCAACCTTTCAGAAGCTGTTCTGGCAGAAGTAACTATAGGAAATGTAGGTAAACTTCGCGGATGGCCTCCCAAAAGAGGTACATGCTTTCATCACAAACACCTTTATAAACTATATGGATATATATTTAATACTTGATACACTTAACAGGACTTTTTTGTTCACCTTTAAAATGTAGATAGTCGTAAAACTAGTACTCCTATAAATCAACCTGTCCAGAACATATCTTCCAGCGGTGTTGATGGATCTCTAAGTCCTAATATGTTCACACCTGAAATACATGCAAACATCCCATTACAAGATATAACTTCTACAAGTAAGTTTGTTAAAATTCAACATTAATCGCAGTATTCCCGGCTTGCCCTAGGCCAGTTAAGAAAGAACCCGGCTATTTCTGAAAACAAAGCTCACATTTGTTAAAATTCAAAATAGTTGTATATATCCAGTGATCAAAATGGTAATTAATACAGTAGGATAATAGTAAAGTAATGCTATTTTAATTTAAATACAAAATGTAATACCTGAGGCCTAAATGATGATGCCCAAACACGACTCTGGAACCGAGAATAACGTCCCTCTATTCCTTCGTATCCTCCGAATTCCTCCCCATGACCATCATACCCTGTCACATAATATGTATCATCTCCTTCTTGGATAAAATGCAACAACCTAACACGCTGTCCGATATTCTCATTTGCAAATTCAGTCCATTTGTATCCCTTCAGTGCAAACGGACGATGGTGCGGTTTAACTATTTTAACTTTCACACGAACCCTATTGGTGTTTATCAAGTATACATGTTTTTCCCATTAAAACCATCCTCCGAAAAGATATCAGGTAGATCCTGAAACAGATTAAGCTAATTTTATACCATTATAACAAGATTATAATTGTAAAATTAGATATGCCATAGTTTAGAAGAACCTGTGATTTCAGATACGTTCTACGGTTAAGCCAAACAACAAATTCAAAAGGCATCCTACTACAAAAACAATGAAACATGTTTTTAGACCAAATAAGAATACAATGTGCAGATCAGTAACTACAATTCAGTTTCTTCATACAGAGATGTAAACACATGTTTATTTAAAGCACCTAACATCTACTATTTTAGTATGATCGTTATGTACTTAATCAATATCAAGTTGGCACCTTACTAAAAAAACAATGAAAGATGTTATTATACTAAATAAACATACAATGGCCAATCAATATGTACAAATTAGTTTCGTTATAAATAGATGTAAACACAGGTTTTTTTATAAAACATAACACATACTATTTTAGTATGATGGTTATGTACTTAATCAATATCAAATGCCACCTTACTACAAAAACAATGAAACATGTTATTAGACCAAATAAGATTAACAATCGGCAAATTAGTAACTACAAATCAGTTTAGTTATAAATCGATGTAAACACTTCATTTGAATGCACCTAACATCTAATCTTTTAGTATGATGTTTTTGTATGTAATCCATATCAAATGTCATACTACTACATAAACTATCAAAGATGTTTTTAGACCAAATAGACGTGCAATGGCCAAATCAGTAACTACAAATCGTTTTCGTTATAAATACATGTAAACACTTCACTTGAAAGCACGTAACATCGACTATTTTAGTATGATGCTTATGTACTTAATCATCATCATAAGCATCCGTTTCACAAATCCTACACTATTATAAACTTAGTGGCCTATGTATGTAACTTCCATTAATTGTTAAGCAGAAATTACAAATCATTTTCCTTATAAAGAGATGTAAACACATGTTTTTGTAAATCACCTAACATTTACTATTTTAGTAAGATGGTTACTTACTTAATGAATATCAAATGCTACCTTACTACAAAAACCATGAAACCGTTTATTAGACCAAATCAACATACAATTTTTAAATCAACAACTACAAATTAGTTTCGTTATAAAGATATGCAAACACTTCATTTGGAAGCACCTAACATATACTATTTTAGTATGATGTTTAAGTAGTTAATCAATGTCAAATTGCATCCTACTACAAAACAATGAAACATGTTTTTTTTTACCAAATCAACATATAATGGCCAAATCAGTAACTACAAATAAGTTATGTTATAAATAGATGTAAACACTTCACTTGAAAGCACCTAACATCGACTTTTTTAGTATCATGCTTATGTACTTAATCAGTATCATAGCCATCCATTTCCTAAATCCTACCCTATCAGAAACTTTGTGGCCTATGTATGTAATATATCAGTATTAATCAAGAGTCCAATTACAGATTTATAAAAAAACTCTAAATATACATTCTGAAATTAACATTAATCCAAATGAAATACCTTAGATAACAAATTCTTAATTAATCACAATCTATTATCAACTAAAACATGGTATGTTAAGTTATATTCAAGCGTATATCAGACAATCCTATTTTTAGGGCTCATTACAATCAAGCACTGTTCTTAAGAACTTGAAGAAAAAATACATACAAATAAAACATGCAAAACAATATTATGAAAACAACATAATATTCGGATGATGAATCGCTATAAAATTTACACTTACAGAGTTCTAGGTTGTTGGGTTGTTAGGTGTAAAAAAAGATTTACTAACCTTGAGATGGGGAAGTTGATTAGGTAGTAAATCTGATATTTGTGCCGTAATGAGTGTATTGTGCAAGTTACACTCAACCAAATATTTAGTTGCATGTAATCATAAATCGGTTTAGTTAGATACGGAGTACTATATTTCAAACAGGGTTGTGGGTTTTTTTGCATACCATGGGCCTAACAATATGAAACAATGTATGGCCTTTTTCAGCATATAAGTGGTTACTTTGTTTTACAATGTACAATTGGGAGGAAAATCTTTGGGATCCCTCTTATTTGCAAGATAGATCAATTATTGCACCAACATATGAGCATGTTGACAAAGTGAATGACCGAATGATTTCCCAACTTAGTGGGACAGAGAGAGTGTGTTATAGTTCGGATACAGTCTCAGATTTGGATGTGGATTTTAATCTTACAGAGTATACGTTCACTACATATTTTTTGATTGCAATCAAAATGTCAAGGCCAATCGTTGTCTAATGTTGGCACTTTTTGGAAAGACCTGTTTTTTCACACTGACAACTTTATGTGGTCGTCTCAAGAGTAAAAAGCAAGGGAGGTCTAAAGGTTTTGTGTTGTGACAAAGACGGAAAATACACCAACTCTACAACCAACATTGTTTAGAAAGAGGTTCTACATATATTATAAACTTTATGTAATTCGATTCTTTTGAACATTAGTTTTTTTTAACGATATTAATTTATAGATACGTGCATATTTATTTTATTCGTTTTCTCTCATCGAACTGACTACACGTTCATACTTATTTTTGTTTATTTTATCGTATAATGAAAATTTTAAAGCTAGCCGCCCCATCGGGGCGGGCCTTGGATCTAGTCAAATATGAAAGTAAAGATAGTAAAGAGATAGAACGATTAAACCAATGCGCAGAGGTTTATAGTGGTTCGGTAACGAAGCTATATCTTCGTCCTACTCCACTCCCCTAGTATCACACTCAAGAGTTCACAATCACATTGTCAACAAACTCCCTTCAGGCGGAGAAAACCACACAACGTCGCTTACACCGATTTCTGACACAAAGCTAAATGTCGAGTTATAATCCTAGCTAGAACCAATCTACACACAATGCTTCACGGACTTCCACACCGTCCGGATCTACACAACAACACCTCACGGACTTACACACCGTCCATATCTACACACAACACTACACGGACTTACATAACGTCTGAATCTAAACTTACACAATGATTCATGACTTACACACAAGTCGTATCTATCAATATACAAGAATGGAGATTGAGAGAGTTTAGATAAGGAGGAAAATTGTAACAAAGGTTACGTGTATAATCCCTATTCTACAACACTTTGTTTCTTGGCGAATACGAGTGTTCTTCTCTTTGCACTTTGATGAAAGAAAGAATGTGACCACTTGTAAACAAATATAAACATGTTAATGTGATCAAAGAAGGTAGAAGAAGAGAATGGGAGAGAACAAAGAGTTATGTGCAAAAAGGGTTAAGAAATCTAATTGAAATGATGTAGTATTTATAGGTTGCAAGAGGAGCGGGAGACGGTCCCTTATATATAAGAGACCGTCGCCCCTATATGGGATTGTCCCTAGGACGCTCCTGTTTTTGTACTGTTGTGGTGAAATGTTTATCTGGTGAAAGTGCTATCCTTTTGGCCGGGAAAAAACAGAGTTTGAATATTTTTCTTATTAAAACATTTCCTTATAAATACAAAAATAATTTGTATAATTTATTTTTGTAAAAAATGTTTTGTTACATTTATAACAATGTGAGGCTTAAGGACAAAAATATTTATGTGATCACTTAACAAGTTTGATATATTGTTTGTTCATACCTTAAGTGATATTGTGTCGAAATGAACTTTTACGACTAATAACTTGTTTACGTATATTTTTACATAGCGTGTTTTTACATTTTGTAATTAATAAAACATATGGAGGTCGAAAAATATAAATAACGTTTTTGACATTATTTTTATCAACAAAGAGCGTAAAAAAGAAAGCAATAAGGTGTAAGGCTAAAAGTAATGAGATAAACACGACAAAGATTGTAAACAAGAAAACAATAAGGTGTAAGGCTAAAGGTAACGTCTCATATCATTTCTCACCACTAACACCATTACTTGTGCATCTCCCTTACGCGTGACACGAGGCAATAGAGGTTAGCCCCAACTTTTCGGTATTTGTGCATTTTGTTTGTGTTAAATTTATTTACTCCTTTGTTTTTGAGTGTGTTAGGGGTATTTAATGGAGTATATTTATATAAAGTGAATATCTATAATATCTATAATGGAAAAATCAATCTTTTCTTAAAGGTGAAAAGTAAAAATTAAATATATTTAATGAAACTTAATTATGGCTGAAAACTTAATTATGTACATAGGGGGTGTTTGTTTAAGCTTATATGTGGGCTTATAAGCTTATTTGATTTCAGTTTATATTTCATAAGCCTTAATATTCCAGCTTATTTTGAAACTTATAGACTTATATAAGTTTATCATATCATATCATAATAAACTTATATAAGCCCACAAGTCTCAAAATAAGCTGAAAAATTAAGACTTATTAAATAGAAGCCGAAAAACAAATAAGCTCGTAAGCCACATGTAAGCTTAAACAAACACTCCTATACTCACACAAACTATTCAATCATTTATAATCTTAAAAAATATTTAATTATATAATGTACACGGCTAAAAATTTATGCTGCTATAAAATTTTGTTATTTCGCACGGATACTGAAAGAGTGGTGTACCGGGGTGGAAAGGTGAGCGGGGTGAGGGAATGAGTGACTTTAGTTAAGTGAGTTGTTCCATTGGTTGCAGCCAAACAAACAAACAAACATAGGTCATCATCCATCGACCTTATTCACCAGCCAAACATATCAAAAAGCTTAAAAACCCTTTAACTGTTGCAAACAAGAATGGGAGTTTGGAGTCTGCAATTCAACCCTCCTATTTTCATTCCGGTATTCTACTTGTAATTAATTTTCATTTCCTTTAACAATTATGTTATGTGGGTTTTTATCACTACATTTTGTCTTATGTCACTGTTTCAAATTAATCCTCCTAGGTTCATTATTGGATAATGTAACTGCAAACATGTTTTGTCATAGCTTATTAGTTCAAGGATAAGACCACTTCACTCCAACTCATCTGATTGCTCTTTCTAAGGGGGTGTTTGTTTGTTTAAGCTTATTTACAGGCTTATATGTTTTCGCCTTATTTCGATAACTTTATTACATCATAATAAGAAATAAGCCGAGCTTATGGAATTCAAGCCGAAAACAAACACCCCCCCTGCATCATTTGGACTGAAGTGGTCTTATCCTTGGACTGAAGTGTTTGTTTAAGCTAATTTGTGGGCTTATGAGATATAAGTCGAAATCAAATAAGCTCATAAGCCCACAAATTAGCTTAAACAAACACCCCTTTAGATTCACAGTTTACCAGTTTTGACCATTTTATCCTAGTTGCTACTGAAATACACTATAACACCCTAGCAATAACTGTTGATGTAATTTGTAAGCTAATTGTTGAACTACATAAGTACTAACACGTATTTAGTGAATCAATACCTTCTGATTATGGTTTCAATTATGGTTTCTTAAAGCATCACGTTTCAACAAACGCATTGGATTTTAGACCACGATTTGTGTGCAACAAAAGGTACCACATTTGGAATGGGAAGAACAGATATCGAAGCTTTCTTATCAGAGCTTCGGCTAATTCATCGGGTGAAGAAGATAAATCAGTTAAAGATGAAGTGACTCTTACCAAATTAGCGAAAGATGGAATGGTCATCATACAACATAAAGTTTCAAGACTACAAGAAACCATCGTCTCTCTCCCTCCTGTCGTTTTTCTGGTATGTTTTCCCCACGGTATAGCTTCATAACTCTTTTATAAAATTTACTGATGTGTTTTTGTTTACATATGCTTCTAGATAACTCTTATGATTGTTTAGAACCCCATTTGTCTTATGGAAATTGAAATGTTTTATTTAGCATATGGTTTTGGGAAACTGGTTCATTATTTGTTGAATATCTGTATTACCGTAACTTAGAACAAAATAAATAGATGTTGCAGACTCTTGTTACTACATAAATTTAGGCAAATAAGTATTTAAGAATTAAGACATCTGGAAAGAAAAATCTTGGTTCATTTGAACTATTACGTTGCTTTATACAAAAAAATGGTGGTGACTGGTCTGAAAATTTTGAGTTTGACACCGGAACTCAAGTCTAGACTCGGGTTTGGGATTGAGGTAATCCAATGTAAAATATTAGTCGTCATATATCAATGTTTGTTCTGTTTTTGTGCTAGTACTACAGGACAATGCCTTTATCTCAAATGACTCTAGCCATTAATTTCTAAGCAAATGTAGTTATGTTTGGGGAGAGACTTTGCTATCAGTTACGAAACATTTTAGTTCAGTACTCCAATTTTGCCATATTTTAGGAGAGATGAAGGAGCAAGAGATTAAAATGATTATACTTCATCAGTCATGCGATAATCACAAGTTCACGATAATATCCATTTCAAGACATGCTATGAAAAATGTAGACATTTTCTCATATGACAACTTTTAAAATCGAAATTACTTATTTTATCCACTGCTCTGTTTACAAATAATTGATGAATTTGATATGCGTACTCAAAGCTCTCTTTGCTTTTGTACAGGTAAAAAGATCTCCTCGTTCTCATTTGGCACTAGGGCTTTGCATAGTCGCAGCCATGGTGATTGTTGGTGTGAGAGCTTATGTCGCGAGAAAGTTGAGGCAAAAGCGACCAGGATCAGTTGCTGATCTTGTCCGGCGTGGCCAGCTAAATTCTGATAGAAGAGGCATGTATGACTCTAACCCTTTTTTGATTTTTCATTATCTATTTATCAATTCATGTATGTGGAGACACGTGTGTGTTTGGGGTAGCCTTAGGGGTCATTGGGTACTTTATGAGACCGAGGAATAGAGGTGGTGAGATAGGCGGGTTTGATGGGTAGGTAACCGGTGACACGGGGTGAGTAGTAGTACAGGTCAGATGGGCCGGTCCAGGATGAAAAATGACAACGCGATGGTTGTCTTTTATTTTAATAAAAATTGTAAGTAATGAGTTGATAATATCGTACAGAAACAATATTATTACAAGAATAACTGAGGTTTTATTAATAATAGGATTTATGAGGGTGTGTGCTTTAAGTAATAGACTTTGGCCGACACTAAACCCGTTCTGACAGATTTTTGCTATAGCTATCATTTTATTTGACCCGTTTGAGATAAACTCACCCAGACCCGAACTATTCATAAGTTAATGGGTGGAAATTGATGCTTCTAGTTATTATTATTAATCTTTGTCCCATGAAAGTTTAAGATTTTACTTAAGGTAGTTGTTTTGGCTATATATTGGTATTTTGTGAACTGAGAATGACTACTTTTATCTGTATCTTCGCCGAAAAACGAAAAGTTGCATTTTCTGTGCTTGAAATTTCACATTTTGACTCTAAGCGTTTGGACATTTACTGAATGTCTAAGATACCCTTTAGAAGCTAAAAACAAAAGTGAATATTGTAGTTGAGACAATAGTATTAGCTATTTGTAATGACTAAAATTAAGCAATTTTCGTTTGAGTACTTGCCAAATAATCAAATGCTGCAACTTTTATGAGAAACCGTAAATTAAGACTCTTCAAGTTTACGTGAATCAGAAGTCTTTATTGATTAATTAATAACCGTCATGTACAGATCAACGCCAGGGATGTATGACGATCCATTCAACAATCCACAAGTGAAGATTAGCAAGAACAACACATCAGTCGAAATGTGTGGAAAGGTTTATAAATTGGAACCAGTGACTCTAACAAGAGAAGAACAAAACATACATCAAAAAAGGAGATCACGAGCCTACCAGTGGAAGAGACCAACAATATTTCTTAAAGAAGGTGATCCGATACCCTCTGATGTTGACCCTGATACAGTTAGATGGATCCCTGCAAATCATCCTTTTGCGACCACCATTAGTGACATCACTGAAGATTTGGCTCAAAATAACGTGTTTCAAAAGCACGGCGTTCCATTCCGTATTCAGGCGGAGCATGAGGCCTTGCAAAAAAAACTGGAAGCTTTGCAAAGTGTAAGTGCTTCTTATAATCAATTTTTGAGTGTTCAGTTAAAGAAACAGAAGATGATTATGACTTTCTGGTTATTTAGGGTCCATTGTAGTTATAAGAAAACTGCCTACTGAAATATGACATGAAAAATACCAGCAATCTTTAGTTCGAAAACATATATTTAAACACCATTTGTGGTTGGTTAAAGTAATAACTATTTCAAATTCTTGCAGTTTAGTTTTTGCCTATAATTACAATATCATGTTTAATATACAGGATCAGAAGCTGAATAATTTGGCAATTGACCCGGGAACTGCTCGAAACTTTGAAAGACCATTCAAGCCGAATCCCAAGTTAGATGATCAGCAGCAGATGGAACACAGCTCCAAAAATGGTCAAACGGCTTCACGACCAGAAAGTCAAAGTCAACAAGGTTCCCCTGAGAGTAGCAGCAATTCAACTTCTGAAGAAAAGCAAACGCTGTGAAATCTTATATATGTGTTCTCATCGCGGCCTTGCAGCAATCTCTTTACGATAGGTATCATGTATTACATAAACACGTATATAGTTTCAGATGTATCTCGGATTCTTGATTTTGACTTTTACAGTTTTACTGCTGTTGCCTTGTGACTAGTCAAAATTATCTTGTTGAAAATGTTTGGATTTTTTTTTTACTGTAATTAATGGTTTCCCTCTTGCAAGTTGTTCATATTTTTCTGATTTTGTTAATTTGATGGCAGTGAAAATGCCTGACAATGTAAAGCTTTTAACTCATAAGGTATAAAGTAAAGAACACGAATACATGCCAAACTGCCTGCTGATAGGAAAGAAATTCCCTTGAATGAAAACAGTATCAATTTCAGTAAATGGATTTGAAGTACAAAAGAAACAAAGCTATAGTATATGAATAGTACAAAAGAAATTTTGAATAGTATGAGGTCTAGAAAACTTATTGATATCTTGATTTTTGTTTCTAGATGTTGTATATATTCATGAAAAACATATATATGTACTAAACTTCTCTTCAGGTTGTGAACTTGACATCCGGATTCCTTATCGATTTAAGCCACATGTCAGCCATGACACGCGAAGATATACTCCACAACGTATCCGGACCCTTTACCATCACACGCTTACCTTTCTTCCCTGCCTTTCCGAGCCCATAAACCACCAACCATTGGATCGCTGTTAGCCTCTGCTTCTCTGTATCCCACTCGTTCTTTTTCTCTCCACTTCTTAGTTTCAAACCACCAACGTTTAAACTAGCAATTTTGAACCTCTTTTCTTGATTTGGCTCAGCTTCAACAGATGTAGCATGGATCAGTGCAATAAGTGGACCTCCAACTGGTTCATATTGTCTTAGAGGGTCTCGCATTTGGATTACAACCGATATGGTGATGGGTTCTTCTTCATTATAGGAAGTAGCCACACTCTTATCTTTAATCCAATCTTCCAAGGTAATAGCATTTGTGAACGGGTTAACCTTACTATTGCTACTTGGGGATACATCAAAAGGTGCGGCTTCTTTAGTTATATCTGCTTGAACTTTTAATGCTTCAACTCCCATATCTTCGATTTTCTGTAACGAAAATGCGAGTACTTCATCTCCCGTTAATGGGTCTTCATTCATATTCCAAATACCTGATGAGATTCTCTCTTTCCTTCCGGTAGTCATACCCGTTGCCATTGATTTAACCACAGTTATGGCACGAGCAGCACTTGAACTGGCTCCTTCTTTGTTTCTGCCACTGATGATTGCTGAAGCGATCCCTTCAAACGCTATCTGTTCTGCTGTTTTACCCACAAGTTCCTCCATCGGCATCAATGATAATATCTCTGTACTAAGTTCTTCAAAACCGAGTGATGCCATTTGTTGGAACATTTCTGTACCGGTTAATGATTCATTAAATACCAAAACCATTGGTCTTGATATCTGCATTGCGAGCTTTGGAGTGTCTTTCTTTCCCACTAGATTATCAAATGGATTCATGGATACCAAGTAACCTCCGTTTCTTGTTTGAATCACGCAACCTAATCCCTTCCCAAGATCCGGTATAAAAACCTTCTCATCATCAACTGAAGAAGTAGCATTTACGTCTTGATCTTCAAATGTAGTTTCTTTTCCGTCTTCGTTCTCTAACATTTGTAAGAACTCCCGTGTCACTTTATCTTCATCTTCATCTAGTCTCTGTGACTCCGTTTCGTCATCATTCTCCTCGTTTTTCTCCTCCCGCATCATTGCTTCAAGAGCTTTAATTTGTTGTGCAATTGAATCGAGCTCTGATAATCGAGTTAAACGAACTTGATCATGCACGACTTCCTTCACGACCTCACTCGACACTGATCTTTTGTCCGAATTATCTTCGGAATGTGTCCCGTCCGTCCCGTCTCTATCCTCCACCTCAACCCCCTTGTCTACAACCTCAAAATCCGGAAGGTCGAGATCCTCCACCTTAGACTCTGGCTCTTCAGTCTTCTGAACCGGAGGTGGCGGTGCAGCTACCACCGGTTCCTGAGGTGGTGCATCAAGATTCAAATCATCAAGGCCTTGAAAATCGGCACCCCCACCACCTTGAGAAGGTGTATATGCCTCAGACCGGTTCGGGATTCTTGGACTAGGAATACTAAACGATGATTTAGACTGTTTACGCCCAATCGAAGGCGAGAAAATTTTGGATTTACCCGTTTTCTGCCCTTCAACCTGATTATAAATACCAGCTCCTCCCTCTTTTTCCATAATCTGAAACCCGAGTTTCATAACTAGTTCACCTCCTTTCGCCTTTCCTGATAAATTAAAACTCATATCCCACTGTCGAACCCTCGTCCCTTCAAAATTCTTCTCAACAGACTCCTGAATCAGCTGGCTCAAATCAACAGTATGTCGTCCGAAATCAAGCTCTTCAGCATCAACCGCAAAAGCATGAATCACAAACGGTCTCGGCTCAAATTTAGCCTTTGCGTTTCCACTCCCTGCAGGAACACAATACACATGACACCTCACAAACAAAGTCTCTTCAAAGTCTGCAGCACCTTGAGACACTCTTGAAGGCATTGTTTGAACTGCACCATCTTTCGTTTCTTTTTTCCTAACAGAAACCGATAACCGCAGTCCATTCATTGAAGGTGGCAGCCCTTGTACTGTCACAACTTCGACCGATAACAAACAGCTTAGTTTCTGCTTTCCAATATGAGTAAGAGCACGTATGGGCTTCCAGTTCCATAGTCCACCTTTTTTCTCAGAAGACGACGAAGATTCGTCTTGAAACAAGTTCTTGGTAGCCAAATTTTGTTTTTGAGTTGTTCCCTCACTTGGACGAGACTTCCATGGTGATAATGACATGCGTCTTGCACGCGGTTTAGGATTAAGTTTAATCCCATCATGATCATCATCATCTTCATCATCTGCATGGTCATTTTTGCCAGTGGATAGTATAGGAGGGATTGAGGTTCTAGTAAGAACAAGTGAGTTAGTACGTCGATTTTTAGTCGGCTGAATGGAAGAAGTGTTGGTGTTGTTTAGTGTCTGGCTTAGAGCTTCAAGCTCTTCTAGTAGTTGAGTGTTGGAGTTTTTTCGGTCTGGCGGGTTGCTAGTTGCCATAATGTCGCGGAAAATGTGGCGCTGAGATGGCGGTAATGGTTTTGGTTGACAAATGGATATGAATGGGCTTAAGATAGAGTAAAGATGGTTGGTGTATGTGAGGTGGGAAAGTTGCCATGAAAGATGAGTTTGGAAGTTAGGGGGTGGTGTGTTTAGGGCCAATAAAATTGTGTGGGCATAACATGTGAAGGATAAGAGGATTTATTGGCTTTTATCAAATAGGTGAATTTGGTGCAACAATTCAATGTTATTTATTGGCTTTTGTATCTATATATGACATAATTTTTTTGACAGGTGATTTTATTTTTAGGTACAAAATCCTTATCCATAATAATTACACGCACCTAATAGGCTAATACTATTTACTAACTAGATGTCAAAACTATCCTTTTAGAGTTCACACATTTTTATGTGCAATTCTGTGAAGTTTAGACCAAGTGTAAAGGGAGCACCGAGGTCACCACTGTCACATCAGTATCAACTAAGTTTTCTCTTTCTACATTCAACTTCACAACCAACTTAGTATAATAAAGCGACATCGGTCATCACAAAAATACATACTCTATTTAAACACAAATATACCCCACAAAAACCAATTAATAAAAACACCACCACACACAAGAACTCACACGACCTGGTGATGCAGTCGACCAAGTCCTTGCAAAAATACCATGTTGGACGAGCTTCAATTGGAGGTGTAACAAGAGTGACCAATTGTGACCGCTGTCATGGTGAGGGTGACCAAATGCAGATGACCATCCATTACGGATGGTCTTAGGTAAAATGAATGTACTTATTTTTGGTATAATTCTAACATATATGTCCTTGAGGTCAGTTCAACTAAATTTCCTATAAAGGAAAGTCTAACTAGATCACAGCAAATGCTATGGACAAACTTTTGATCATAGCATATGTTCATCTCTACGGACATACCAAATCAATAGATACATTTATCCATACAAACATACTCTTAACCACCCATACTTCAATCTTATGTTTTCACACATTTCATTTGTATATCCTATTCACATGAGATACTCTTCAGAGCTAGCCGAGAATATGGAATGCGCCAACGGCTTTCCAAACCAAGTTGATGGGACAGGACATCCCTGAAGCTGTACTAATCTTGTATACTAATCTCTTAAACACCGGTATGCTTTCATGGTTCACGACCTTATGCACTCGTATGAGTATGCCAACACCCTGCACACTGCTGAAACCATGATTTAAATCCACTACGTGTTCACCTAACATATCTCTTAATGGGTCAAAATGGGTATAGAGCAATGACGAAGACGATTACTTCATGTGACTTAAGACATGCCTAATCCATGTAGCTCATGTCATGACTAATTTCTCTTGACTCATCCCAACCTTTGAATTTGTCGCATACCTCACTTATGCTTTTAGGCATATCTTTAGGCACAAGAGTTGGGCGTGAGGATCATTCTACATGAGGTATGTTTTCGTACAGGTTCGTTACTTTCTTAAAGCTAGCACCACGGTCGAGTTGCCAACTAATAGAATCAGTGAATTCTCATGTGTGCGCATGCTCAACTAGATAGAGCTTCCATTTGGAACAAGCTTCACCCATTACCCCGAGACATTTACCGACTTCGCCGTCAAAGGTGGTTTTTTGGGCTCCTATTTTGAACCCCAAGACATAATTCTAAGAAACAATCTACTTGAAAAGAAAGATCAAAACTAAACAATGTTCCCATTTGTAAATAAACATATCTTTGCAATTTTCTAAACACAATAACTTTTGAAATCTAATATGCAAACACATACACGCATAAAGATCACTCAGATCAGCTCTTCACCTGACTCACATATCTACAATTTTTAAACCGGCCCCTAATCACGATTATAATTGCACTAGTACAATATTTAAGCTATGACATATAACCTGTGTATCATAGATCAAATTCCGGTCACT
This sequence comes from Chrysanthemum seticuspe, assembly GCA_019973895.1. Classification (NCBI taxonomy): domain Eukaryota; kingdom Viridiplantae; phylum Streptophyta; class Magnoliopsida; order Asterales; family Asteraceae; genus Chrysanthemum; species Chrysanthemum seticuspe. The sequence goes on along the minus strand of BPTQ01000002.1, from coordinate 3,103,774 downwards.
TGAGCTTGAGCAACAAGAACCTCATCATCACATACGTTACATCTAATCATTGTCTTCAACAACAATTGCCGGCAAGACGGACACGTAAAGTGCAGACCAATCCATCTATCAACACACTCCACATGAAAACAATGGTTACAAGGCGTCAACACTCTAACTTCATCTCCTGCGTCAAATTCACTCAGACAAATAGCACAGTCTGAGAATTTCTCAGCCATAGTTTCAGCAGAGTACGTAACTTTTGGAATATTTCTCAGAAGCTTAGCTGCAGGAAGCGAGAAAGGATCAAATCTGTTACTAGCTGACGTTGTTATGACTTCTGTTTGAGAGAAGCATCTGATCCAGGTGCAGCGTGAGGCTGCGTTAAGACCTATGAGACAAAGAAGGAATACGACTATTATAACAAGACCAACAAAGAGAATGAATTCAGAGTTGAAGTAAACGGGGTCGTCGTCAGGGGTTGGCTGCGGTGGAGTAGCAGCTGTGACCGTGACCGTGAGTGAATGTAGACCACTGAGAATCCTTCTAAAACAAGTCATGGGATGGGTGTGAATCTGAATGGGGGGGACTGGTTGTGGGGTCATACAGCATGAGCTCATTTTCGCCTTTTTATAATGAACATGATATTTTCTTTCTTTTGTCAACCAATTTAAGTTAGTTCAAAATTATATATAAATACTCCATATTCTACGCAATGAGGTTATGTACTAGTGTTTAAAATAATATTATTAACTATTAGAAATGGGCAGTAATTTATTTAATTTATTAGTAAGAGATGCTCAAGTTTTTGAAGATTTTTTCTTTTAACAGCTCATTTTTTCATTATACTTTACTACCAAAATGGTTATTATATCGTTAAATATTATAATAAAAGTAACCTGTAAAAGATGTTCATCCATCTCGAAAACTATATGCATAAACCATCCTTAAATAGTAAACTATCCAAATGTAAAATAGTCCCTCCATTCAACTTATCAAAAAGGACCATTTTACTGTTGTGTTAACACATCCAAGCACTGTTGATATTAACTACAAAAGATAACATGATCCAAACACCACCCGCACTCGTATACACTATTCACATATGCACTTGTTATTCCCTCTCAGTCTCACACACACATAAGAAAAACCCTACTCACCACCACCGCCACCGGACCTCCACCCCCAACACTGAAACTAACACTGCCCTCATCTTCACTATGCATTTACCGTCGTCACAAGTGTAGACTGCACAAACAATAGTCTAATTTACTCTTAAATAACGTTTCCAGTCATCTTCCTTTAAACACTTGGTGAAAACGTGTTGTGGTTTTAACACAGTCGTTTGAGTATTACTCCCTAGACTACCATTAACAACCCTTTTACTATTATTTGATCTAGTATCTGCACAAGTATCAACTAGCAATGTAAAGTATGCCTGTAAAACAAATAGCGACTTGGATTTCTAACTAAAATGTCAAGACAAACGAAAAAAATGTCTAGGATTTTTATGCAACAAACCCCATGAAATACACACCTTCAATAACTTTTTAATAATGGCAACATGATAAGTTCGACTGGGTAAGCAACCCAACCAACTAGACCATCTGTTTGGCCACCCCTAACTACTAACATCAGACCGGCTCCCTTCAATAACATTTTCAATTTAATCAATTTTAATGTCTCAATAGACATCAGGGCAACCCATTCACTAGACCACAATCATTAAACCCAATAACAGAAGACTGAAGGCAAAAATTGCAACAAATGACTAAAGCATGGTAAATTTGAATAAACAGAAGCATATACTAAATACCTGAATTCAATAGTTACAGTTACTGCTTCTATGAACCTACACATCTTACTCTTTTTTCTTTTCATTCTTGTTTTTTCATTTAAATCGGACTCTGACCAATTAAAAAGCAACATGATAAGTTGGTGATCTCATAGATTGTATCTCACATCCCATCTTCCACTAATATCAGCATTGAATGTCCAATTATTTTCCCTTAATTGTACATATGGAATCTGCACAAAAAGATTGAGAATAAGGACACAAATTTAAAAAAAAAAAAAAAAATCCAAATGAATGAGGACGAAGTGATATGAACTTGACAAAATGAAATGGGGATACACATAAAACAGGGATGAAAATGAGATCACATAACCAAAAAGACAAATATAATACAAGGTATTTCTTGATTTAACACAGTACAATAATATAAGCCATGTGACCAATAGATTTGTCTATGTTTCCAAATCAATCATCTGTTAAAAAGTTTGACAAGAATTCTGAATTTCAGACAAGTCACCTTCCCGAATAGTGATATGATGTCACAACAAACGGCTGCTCATTTCGTACCTTGAAGTAAGTCCAGCAGGAATAGATGGTCTGCCCCTAGCTCTAACTAATATACTATCTACTAAGATAGCGCGCTAGTGAAGTATTACAACATGACACTGGTTTGGAAACACGAATGGGTGAAATGGGTGGGCTGTTAATCATTGTTTAATAAAGTAAGGAACGTCTAGTAGTATGACTAACTTACGCATCAACCATCTCAATTATATCACGGTTCCTATTAGATGTGGTGAAATGGGTGGCAGTTGGTTTGGATAACAGAGCAAGACTCAATACAGGACAGGTTCCGTTGGAGTCAATACACTTTTTAAACTTTTTTCAATGTTATCTGCTTTACTCATCATAGATAGAACAAAACCGAATCCACGATTTTTATAAGTCAGCAGGTTGGAATTGGTAACTTTAAGTTCTTATGCTGCACATTAACTCGGTTAGGATATTGGGTTTAGTAGGTTCTTAATATTGTGGTTAAATGTGACAAGAGATATTCGATAAGCAAATAACTTGAATAGAAAATGAAGCATGAACAATAATGTACTATGCCTGTTTACTTAGATTATGACAGCAAAGAATGAACTTGTCTCGTAACAAGTAACTTCACGTCAGTAAAATATACCTTGTCAACGAGTTCATAGCCAACTTTGAGCCTTACGTCTTGTTCTTTCTGAAAATCTAGAATGTTCCACACCAACTCAAGAGCTCCATGTGGTGTTGGCTGGTTATGATGCACAAGCAGTATTAAGAAGAGCATAAGGATCGATAAAAGTTATCGATGCTTTAAGTTTAGGAAAGTATTTAGTACAAATAATGTTTTCCCAATCTTGTAGCTGATAATACTCCATTTAACCCCTCTTTCCCGTGAACCCAGTTTCCCATAATTGCTTATATGTAATCTAAAACGAAAATACTAAAAAAATGAATATTGAGACTCACCTGATTCAACTCTTGGTCAATATCACAACGCCCTTTCAGAACAAAGTTCACAAACCGATTGGATGCCACTGGATATGCCTTTTTGCCACGTAGGGTACAACGGAGTTTTTCATTTTGATCATAGTGTAATCCAGCTCCAAGACTAGCTGACAGCTGCATTGAGTAAGTAAATGTATTAACATCACGTAAAATAGGACACGTAAACATATTTTTGGTACAGATAGTAACTGGTTCAATGTTGTCACTTCTACTGAAGAAAGTAAACTTAAGCAGAGAAATAGTAACATACATTAGGATAGAATTGCCTAACAAGCGCACAAAGAAAAGTTGGAGCTCCAGTCCCTGTATCGAGTTCTCCATTAAGCTGCAATATTAGCATTTGAAAAGTTTATAAGAATTCGCAAGTTTAAGCTAAAACCATATATGAAAGACCACTTTATTTCTGTAGTTAACTGAGTGAGTTTACTAGCACAAGTGTTTTAGCCGTAACTACAGAAAGAAAAAATGTGTACATGGAACACAAACATCAACGGAAGCATAAAGTATTTTTATGGGATCAAGTCCCAAACTGTGAAATTGTTGTGTTTGGGAGAGGGCTTATTAGAGCTTATGGGGCTTAAACTTTTAAAATAAGCTGGCTTATAAAATAAGCTTTGTTTGTCACACGGGCTTATAGAGGCTTTTATAAGCCATAAGCCTCCATAAGCCCAAGCCCATTGAAAGGGGCTTATGAACGCTTATGAGGGCTTATGGGTTTATAGCTAGTCAAATTACTGAAATGCCCTTAAAAAAATAATCACGCAAAAGCTATTTTTATGTGATTTTACATTAATAAGCTTCACCTCCAACTAATTCACCAAACAACTTGATAAAAAATATAAGCTCCCGCTTTCGGCTTATAATATAAGCCCCAACCCCAGTCTCACCTCGCGAAACATACCCATAGAAGGTGGGTGTGCGAGTTGACTTTTAAAAAGATAAAATGTAATAATTGAAAAACAAAAGAAGTTGAGACCTGAAGAAGAATGTTGGAATCCCTAATTTGAAGCTTCTGCTTCGCATTTATTCTTACGGCGCTCACATTTCCGGCGTACTTGACCGTGGGAGAAGGGGGATTGCTGTCACCGATCTTCCTGAGAGCACTTGATTCTCCGCCATATCTTATTGATGTATCCATTTTGAACTCTTTGTTTCTGTGTGTGTGTTTTAAAACCCTAAATAATAATAACTCTTTCACTCTATCTGGCTGGCGGAGATACTTTTTAAATATACCGTACTTGACCCGTAAGCAAATACTCTCTCCGACATTTTTTTATTTCTGTCAAATGTCAACAAGTGATTAAAAAAAAGGATAATACTCAATGTTGTGTTTTAAGTGGTTGTACATTTGAATTAAAATAAAATAAATGTTTTGCAATAATTACTATGTACAATCATTTAAAACACAACATTACATCTAATGTTCAAATAAGCATTAAAGGATCCCTATCCTTAGAAAAAAAAAAAAAAAAAGTGAACAATTAAATTGGGACGGAGGAAGTATATGTCAAACAAGTGGCCAATCATTCAAAATCTGGTCATGTCAACCTTCTGGAAAATGAAAAACTTTACATGGTTTAATTCTGTGTGCAGGTGGGTTCAAATCTCATAGATTAGTTGATCAAAAGGTCAAAAAACATTGTTATCAAAATATACTTGAAGTCGATATATATTTAAAAAAAAAGAAAAAAAAAAGTCATTTTTTGACATCCAACAAGGACAAGCAAAGGGTCATTTCTATCCGAATAAGCTTAATCAAACCATGTTGTTCGGATTCGGAAACCTTAAACGGGTTATATCGGATAAATCCGAATCTAATTTGGATGGATAAAGGATACTATGTGAATTATTAGTCGGATTTTATATTTTTCCTTTAAAAAAAAGAAAAGATGTTTATACGAAACTCTTTCAAATTATTTTTATAATTAACTTTTCTTTCATATTGGATCTTTATACGTTTTTATCTTTTTTTATACGTTTTAGTACGGTTTTATAAATTTTCATCCATTTTTTTCCGTTTTTATATGTTTTTATCTGTTTTGTTGTTCCTGTTAACTTGGTTAGAATTAACTACAAATTTAATCTATCCAAGCTCCATGACTTAGCAATGTAATGAAAACACTTTGTTAAAAGATAAACGTAAAGTAAAAGAGACACAAATTTTCAACGTTTAATTCTATTTGCAATTAACAAAGAATTATACCCAAGTGTTTACGGAACAATACTTGGGATTGAATGACAAATATAGTAATCTCCTTTTTAAACTTAAGCTAAGCTTAGGTACAACTATGCTAAACCAACTGATTTATCTTCGGGGACTTAGTTGTATTTGGAGGAGTAAAAGTTGTTTGTGAATGTCTACGCATTAAGTGCACAAACCCGCAAACTTTTACTCCTACATTATGATCCTATTTATACACAAGTATAATGTACTACCGTTACAAAGAAGATAAAAGTGACATAAGCTATGTTGGACAAAATACTTACGTATTTTGTCTCTGTTACAAATGACTACTTTGGGTATAGGACAATGGTGCTTTCTGAATAACAGTGATGACACGCTCTTGGTCTTTAGCCTTTTAGGAAAAGTTTGGCCTTTGCTTGATAAGGACTCCCCCTTATTCGTTTCAAACTTATCCCACCTTATCCTGCCTTAACTTCTGTCTTTAGCCTTCAGTCTTTTGGTCTTTAGTCTTTAAGTCTTCAATCTTTATAGTTGTTGAGGAGACTTAGGGTTCAGTGAGTTATTGTCATCACTCACTGAACCCGTCATCTTCTTCTTTGGCTCAGGTATCATTCACTGAGTCTCGCCTCACTGAATGGAAAGTCTTTCTCTTAGGCTTGTCCTGAGCTTCCTGAAGATGACTCACTGAGTGATAGTTCACTCAGTGACTAAGTAGATGTTCACAGATATTTAACACTTGGTTTATTTTCTATTCAAATCCTAGTTTAAAGATACTTGGAAACTGAGTGAACCCAACAATCTCCCCATATTTGGATATAAATATAGCCTAAGTGTTTGTGATCAGTGTACGTGAGCAAAGGTCTTCTTCTTACACTGATGATACAAGAAAGCACGTAAAGAACACTAATTCAACATAAAACATTCCTTAGTCATAGATTACATCAGTCCTAAACATTGCTAAAAAGATAGTGTGTAGTCAGTCTAAATAGTATCTCAGGGCTTCTAGCTTCACTCTCTTTGACTTGAGCTTTTCTTGGTCAGGATGATCAGCGATCTTTTTCCTCAGGCCCATGCAGAACTTCGAATTTTCAGTGCTCTTGACATTTGATGCCATTACCAGATATCCAACAAAGGCACCAATCCCTGCAAGGTCAATGTCACTCCATCTTTAGAAGGCTAGATTCCCATAAGCATCGATGAAGAACAGTCCATGCTCAAGTTTTTCTATAACCATGTTTTTGACAAAGGGAACTCCTTCGGGAGGGACACAATTGCAATCAAGTCCAGGCACCTTGATTTCAGGTTCAAGCTCAATTTGTTTCCTCTTTCTTCGTGAAGGTTCAAGCTCAATTTGTTTCCAAGATCTTCAGGCATTTTTTTTAGTCTTCCATACCTGTTTCTCAGTGATGTCATCAGGTCCTTGACAATGATGTTATAAAATATATAAAATATGTCAATCCTCATTAAATGTAAATTTAACCTAACTTATAAATGATTGAAGAACCAAATATACCAAATATACGAGATCGACTTTCAACATGTTGACAATGATAACAATCTTTGTCATGGCTCGGTAGTGGTGATGGAAGAAAGGAAATTGCTTGATGTGAAGGATCAAGTGAAGCGGGTTGAGGAGCCTCAAAAGAGGGAGGGATTGGCGGAGGCGCATTCGAGGATGGCTCAACTAAGAATGATGGTGGTGGTAGAGAGGTGTCACCTTTCATGTGGTCGGGTGGTTGACTTTGATGATTTCTCATAATCCAAAAGGGATTATTTGATGGTGACGGAGAAAAAGAAGCCGGAGCTAGTGTTGACTCAACACCTTGATTTTGTTCCACTATTCCTCCTAAAGAGGAGAATGTTGTCGGTGGTGGAGGATGAGATGGCCTAGGAGGCAAATCCTCTATATTATAAAGGTATGGTGATGAGAGTGGGGTGGTGAATGATAGGGCTCTAGGCACCAAGGGTGACGGTTTAGTGGAAATGGGATTGTTTGGTTTAGGAGGTATGGTGGTGTTTGGCATTGGTAGTTTTGTGGGAACAATCCTTTTGGGGATTGGTTTGATAGGTGGAGGGGAGATCCTACCATTTGTGGATTTAACGAGAGATGATTCGGTTGAGGAAATTTCGTGTACAACACGAGCAATTTTCTTGGGTGGTCCTTTGGTGGATGAATTACCACTAGGAGCTTTCCTCATGATGAGATGATTGAAAGAGGTTTGTAAAGGTTTCTAAGTGCTGAGAATGAGAATAAAGATGATGACTTTAGGAGTCTTAACAATGTGGTTTATAAAGAAAGAGATTTGGCAAGTGCATTCAAGACTTAAGCCACTAAGATCCTTTGGAATGTGATGATTAGCATGCACAAGAGTCAACTTCAGAGTTGTACTGATCTAGGATCTTAATTAAGAGAAGATGGAGTGTTCAAGTTAGCAAGATGAGCTTGAAATGATTGTTTTAGCTAGAGTTGACATGAATCTGTCACTCGAATCCCACGGTTCCCTCCATTGAGGGATCCGTCTAGGCTAATCCTAGGGATCCGGCTCTCAGCAACTAGGAAAGGGTAAAAATGACGTTTGTAAGGTCTAATGCCTATACCCTTTTGAGTGTTTCAGTCCTCCTAAGTATCTTAAATGAAAGGGTACTTAAATGTTTAAGGGCAATGAGTGATGTAGCTAATGATTGCCTTTTATGGAAGAAAATGGAACTTTTATGAGTACCAATGAATGACCAAAGATGAACACTAAAGATTTGAGAGTGTCAAATGGAGCTAAATGATCATAGAGACCAGATAGTAACTTAAGATAATATTTTGGAAGATATCTTAAAAGTTATAGAAAATGGAAAAACTAGAATTTGACCCATTTTGAGGCAAGGATGACTAAAATCAATTTGCTAAAATTGAAAGATTTCTAAAGCTAGTATGTATTGACATGTGAGGGATGATGTGTGAGTATAAGAGCGGAAGAGTAATGAGTTTTGGTGAAACGATAGATCGAAAAGCGCCTTGAGTGTGATCTAAGTGAGTTATGAGTGAGTATGAAACTTTACTTAGCTTGAGAAGGACTTAATTGGTCCTAAGGCACTATATTTAGCTAGTGTGAAGTGATCTAAAGACATGGTTTGAAGTATAAAGATTGCAACTGCATTTCTGTTTGCCCGGATCCCACGGTTCCCTAAGAGGAGGGATCCGTCTAGCACAAACTTAGGGATCTGTTTCCTGCTAAACAGTACCTTTACAAAAGGTATGCAAGGTTTGCACAAAGCATCATATTTCAAAGCTAGTGTTTTCTAAGATGTTTGAACACCAGTATAGTAGAGATATCAAATGTTAAATGTTTTATTTCATGAAAGAAATTGCATTACATTGATAGAGCATGAGTACTACGGATTGACCCTATTTTGAAAAGAAACTAAGTTTCTTGAGCGTTTTCGCTAGATGGATCATCAAATGGTTGATGAGTATTTGCCGATTCAGGGATGAAGAAAGTCTTCATGAGAGATATGTTTAGAGGTTCCATCATATTGTTCACAAGTACGTACAACGGACTTTGAAATTGAGGGTGGAAGTACATGATGTGATGATAAAGGCATGTCAAGAACATTCCATAAGGGATTAGTTTGTTCTTGGAGCCTTGAAGATTTACAATTCGCCTTGCAAAGAAATAGGCGAGATTGTATGGTTGTTGTGTTAGAAAACAATACATTATGTGAGCACAACAAGCGGAAAGAATTTATCGATTTTCCCCTAAGACTCCAAACATTTTCACGTAGGATGAGTGCGAGAGGCTTGTACTCTTCTTGGATATCCCGTGTATAGATAATGTTTGGATCAGAGTAATAGGGTCGAGGTTTGCATAACATGCGAGTCAAGTCTTGAGGGGAAGGTATGTGTGAGCAATATGGACTATTTTCTTCACGATAGTTGAAGAGTGAATCAAGAAATCAATCTTCAGTGAAGGCACATTTTCCATGATTTGGAATTCAGAGAATGTGAGGAAATTGCTCAAGGGTTAAAACAAACTTTTGGTTTTTGATCCAAAACCAAAGAGATAGAGATCGATCCTCGTTACGAACGAGTTCGACTTTACGAAAGAATTCCAATACAAACCTCGGACATATTTTCTCGTTAATTCCAATAAGACATTCCAGTTCTATGGTTCGGAAAGAGGTATTGATACCTTCTTCGTATTGTAGAGGAGTGTCAACAATACATCCTTCATGGAAATGACGAGTTTCGAGATTATTGAACCCACAGACATGATTGCCAGGTTTTGGGCTCAAGAGAGATGTTAGGAATGTAAACATAAGTGAGTGAAAAATCGAACTCATACTCATGGGACATGACGAGACCTATGGAAGTGAAAAGAAAATGATGAGACTTGTTAAAGTACAAAGGATGATCACCTAACGTTTTACTAGATATTTATCAACAATGACAATTAACTCACTTAGTATTTTAACAATCTATTGGAGTATTTCTTTTTAGAATGAATGCAGTTTTTTATTGCATGAGAAACTGTCTTCCAGAATGACGGTTCTCACGGTTCCCTTCCATGAGGGATCCGGCTAGTAGAACTACAGGGATCCGTGGATCTGTAGTGACAGAAAAAGGGTTTTGATAAAAACATAGGTTTTTACATCTTATAGTTTTATACCAAGATATGTATATTAGCCAATGTTTACTTTTAGCATGCATTATCGGTTTCTAACGTATTTCAAGAAAAAAAATACGAAAGATATAAAGCAAAAGAAATGATAAACACATTATGAAAAATAAACTAGATAAACTAGATCATTAGTAATATTTCATTTCAATGCTAAGAATGATACAAAGGATTGGGTATATAACTCCAATGTAGATTAACAACACAAAGTACATGTGTCCATAAGAAAACTTAATCATGGGGAACACGAGAGCGATGAGTGTCAAGATGATGAGTACGAAGGCAATGTAAACCATGATGATGAGGTTCTTTCTTGGTTTCGGTTTGAGGTGAGATGAGATGAGAGGGAAGATGGAGTTTTGAATGAGAGGTAATTTTTGAAAGTGGAAGATTTGAAAAGAGGGTTTGGTGGAGTGAAGACTATCGGAAGGGATATTTATGGGGAAGGAGGAATTTTTGAGATTTGTGTTTTGTTTTATTATTAGAGAGATTTGATTTTTGGATAAGGTAAAATGATGCACATATTTATAAACCTAGACTATAGACGGAAGAGTAACACGTATGCAAGAAAAGTTTCCTAACGAAGCTACGTGTAATATATGAGTATGTAAAAAAAATAAACACATAAGTTTCTATGTAAGCATACTTATTTTCTAATCTAATGTTATCTAGAGATAAGTAGAAAATCATACCTCTAATGCACTTAAGAGTGTCTTTACTAATGACAGAACATATGTCATTAGACACCTCCGGTTCCTTCGTGTTTAAGATACCTTCTTAGGGAAGGTAATCTTGTTACCAAGCAATTCCTATGGCTTGATAAGTATGAGCTTTAACTAAGCAAAATGACAAGGAAGGTTAGTGCAATTTAGTAAAAAAAAATGTTGTCATCTAATCAACATCCAAACAAAAATGTTTTAAAACATGGTGTTTGTTTTTGTAAAAGACTTTCTTGGTAGTTTTCAATTAAACACGGATCGTATCAAGTTTTTAAAGTACAATACACTCTAAGAAATTTGGTAACGAAACTCTGATGCCAATTGTGGAAAACTAGAAGGGGGGTTGAATAGTTTTACCGATTAAAACTTGGTTTTAAACTATTTAGATCGACTTATTTCAATCTATTTAAACATGAGTGTTGGATGTTGATAGACAAGCATATAGATGTATAAATATGTAATGAAAAGATAAAGAGTAAGAAGCACAAAACCACAATGCGAGTATTTATAGTGGTTCGGCTACAAGGACACCTTCTTTTTCCTACTCCACTCCCCGAGTCACCTACTCGAGAGTTTGTAATCACTACACAACACCAACTCCTTGTGGCGGAGAAGCCTTCACAACGTTGCCTACTCTTTATCCGGTACAAGGCTAGATACCGAGTTCTTCCACGAGGTAGAACCAAACCTGTCACAACGTCGCCTACCCTTTATCCGGTACTAGGCTAGATACCGAGTTCCATTACAATGGAGGAACTACCACCCAACACTAAAAAAATACTATCCCTAAGGAGATCCACTCTTTATAACAACATCAATAAGGATATCAATATCCTTTGACCCAATACTAATCTATCTTGTACATCGAACACACCATATCGAATGTACACCTTAGGCACCTTTCACTAATGCCTTTGACTCGACTTCTAGGCACCCTTCACTAATGCCTTGTGACTTGACTTCTAGACACCCTTCACTAATGCCTTGTGACTTGACTTCTAGGCACCCTTCACTAATGCCTTTAGCCTTGACTTCTAAGCACCATTCACTAGTGCTTTCAATATGGACGTTCGACACCTTTCACTAATGTCTTTGTCTTAACCCTTTAGACATTTTTCACTTATGTCTTCGACACAACACTTCTATGGAGAAAGAAAGAAGTATCAACAAGAGAACCTCAGTAGTCTTGAAGATGACGAAGCATGGCAACTCATGGACTTGAGCTTGCTCGACTTCAAGAGGTGGTGATCTCGCCTTTAAGAGGAACCTAGAGAATCACACAAAAACAAAACTACATACAAAGATCACTTGGATCTGTGGTTAGAGAGTTTACAACTCAAGGAGAAAATATATGTGAAAGGGTTGGTTTGCAATAAAGAAATGGCTCACTATTTATAGAAGAAAAATAGCTACTGTTCCACCGATCCCACGGATCCCTCACTTGAGGGATCATTCTAGTGTATTACTGGGGATCCGTGGGACGCTCCCTTTTGCCCATGGGTTTTGGGTCATGGGTCATGGGTTATGGGTCATGGGTCCTAGACATTGGACCATGGGTATCCAAGTAGATACAATGTATCTACAAGATGCAATGCATATAGTCCATGGGTCATGGGTTAAAACCATGGGTCATGGATAATATCCATATATGACTTATGCATGATGTCATGCAATGGGTTATGGGTTATGCTCCATGGGTATGGGTCATGGACTTTGGGTTTTACCCAACTACATTCAATATGTTTGGTCAATGAGTCAAATACTTAAGTTTCTACCCATTTATATTACCCACTATAATACATACTAGTTATGTATATATTTACCCAATATGTAAACACTAGTTGTTGTACATATGTATTACTACATCATAAAATCACTTTTACTTGTTTAGATTTTATGTGAAAACGTAAGTGTGTTAGTAAACTATTGGCTCAAACTATTTATGTATTTTTATTTGTTTCGTTAAAATGATTTTACGTTTGTTATCGACAAAACATTAGAAGATCGTAAAATATAAATAAACGTTTTTACGGCTTATTTGTATTAACAAAAAGTGTAGTAATCTCCTCTCTAAACTTAAACTAAGCTTAAGTACAACTATGCTAAACCAACTGAGTTATCCTCAGGGACTTAGTTGTATTTGGAGGAGTAAAAGTTGTTTGTGAATGTCTACGCATTAAGTGCACAAACCCGCAAACTTTTACTCCTACATTATAATCATATTTATACACAAGTATAATGTACTACCGTTACAAAGAAGACAAAAGTGACATAAGTTATGTTGGACAAATACTTACGTATTTTATCTCTGTTACAAATGACTACTTTGGGTATAGGACAATGGTGCTTTTTGAATAGCAGTGATGACACGCTCTTGGTCTTTAGCCTTTCAGGAAAAGTTTAACCTTTGCTTGATAAGGACTCCCCCTTATTCATTTCAAACTTATCCCGCCTTATCCTGTCTTTACTTCGGTATTTAGCCTTCAGTCTCTAGGTCTTCAGTCTTTAAGTCTTCAGTCTTTATAGTTGTTGAGGCGACTTGGGGTTTAGTGAGTTATTGCCATCACTCACTGAACCCGTCATCTTCTTCTTTAGCTCAGTTATCATTCACTGAATCTCGCCTCGCTGGATGAAAAGTCTTTCTCTTAGGCTTGTCTGAGCTTCCTGAAGATAACTCACTGAGTGACTGTTCACTCAGTGACTTGGTAGATGTTCACAGATATTTAACACTTGGGTTATTTTCTATTCAAATCCTAGTTTAAGGATACTTGGGTACTGAGTGAACCCAACAATCTCCCCCTATTTGGATATAAATATAATTGTTTGTGATCAGTGTAAGTGAGCAAAGGTCTTCTTTCTTACACTGATGATACAAGAAAGCATGTAAAGAACACTGATTCAACATAAAACATTCTTTAGTCATAGATTACATCAGTCCTAAAAATTGCTAAAAAGATAGTGTGTACAGCGACCTCAGTCCAAATAGTATCTCAGGGCTTCTAGATTCACTCTCTTTGACTTGAGCTTTTCTTGGTCACGATGATCAACGATCTTTTTACTCAGGCCCATGCAGAACTTTAAATTTTCAGTGCTCTTGAAATTTGATGCCGTTACCAGATATCCAACCAAGGCATCAATCCCTGCAAGGTCAATTTCACTCCATCTTTAGAAGGATGGATTCCCATAAGCATAGATGAAGAACAGTCCATGCTCAAGTTCTTCTATAATCATGTTGTTGACAAAGGGAACTCCTTCGGGACGGACACGATTTCAATCAAGTCCAGGCACCTTGATTTCAGGTTCAAGCTCAATCTGTTTCCTCTTTCTTCGTGAAGGTTAAGCTTGAGACTACTGAGAAGTAGGAGCAGGAAAGGAAGACTGAATTCCAAGATCTTCAGGCATTTTCTTCAATCTTTCGTACTTGTTTCTCATTGATGTCATCAGGTCCTTGACAATGATGTTCCCTTTCTTCTCAATAATTGGACCCAATTCATCTAGCTCAATGATCCCAAAGTCAGAGATCTTGAATGGATCATGTACTTCAAATTCCTTTTGTCACTGTCCTTATAGACCCAAAGAACTGCAGGCTTGGTCTTGGGTTGAATCTTCACATCTGTGATGGGTTCAGGCCTTAGTCTCTGTGTCATAGTCCATTTGTACTGCTCAATCTTTTTCTTTCTCAACTCAGCCATTCTTTTGACCTTCTTTGAGTGCTATTTCTTAGAGCCTCTAATTCTTCATCCTGAGCCTTTAAGAACTTGACTCCAACATTGTCAGTGGTTGCAATTCCTTTGCCTTTCCTCTTGGAGATTGTTGATGAAGTTGGTTGTTCAGGGATCTCTTGATCAGGATCTGGCTTGAAGGATGAGAGGGGCACAACTTCCTTTGGCTCTTCAGTCTCCCCCTCAGTATTAGAAGGAATTGGTCTTTCATTGCCTTTCTCCCCCCTCAATTTTTGTTGGACCTTCAGTGAGAGCAATAGTTGGCTCTGACACTGAAGTTGAGGGGGTGGATTGACCCTTAAACGCCTGATAATTTCAAACATCATGGACTTGATGTCTGAGGTGTCCTTCCTGAGAACTGAGAATCAGAGCGGATAGAGGCCTGAGAATTCTCCAGGGCAGTCATCCTTGACCCAAGATTCTAGGCCAAGGAGTTTGTAGATTTTGCCTAGATTACCAGATTCTTACCCTGAGTAGTAAGACTGGTCGGGATGTCTGTAACCGAGGAGTGAAGACCCTGAATATCAAGGCTGTTGATCATCTTGATAAGCTCAGTGAGGGTGGTTGAGTTCTCGATGTGTAACACCCCCAAAATCAGATCACAACGGAAGCATACAAGTCAATGGTGCTACTAAATTGGCATCACAACACAAAGTAAAAAGAACGGTTTTACCTCCATCGTTTAGAAGAAACTTCTTAATCAAAAGTATTTATGTTTACATCATTCAAAAATGGTGCGGAAATACTGGCCCATAATAGTAAAGTGGTCCCAAATATACATCAGATTTGTCTATGACCGTGCCAATGCCATTTGCCAAACGCCTCAAAAGTAAGTTATGCAGCAGTAAGGATCAAACCCTTGAGATAAAACACGCTAAAAAGTCAACACAAAGGTTGAGTGAATTCATAGGTTTAGTAGTAAAACAATTGATCACAAGATTTCAAGTTCAAGTTACATTGGGCCACGTTGTTGCACCCATAAAACAAGTAGTTACTATTGCACTAAGCTCATGAAACTCAAAGCGTTAACAGTGGGTATCAAATTAATGATATGAGAAAGTTGCCATGGTAGGTATTTTGTCGAATACCTAGGAAACTCAAATATAGTACGTTTGTTTGCCTATCTGGTCAACACAAACGGGATTTGTCAAATCCTATAGGCCTATATCCCTATATCCACGCTCACTCGCAAATGATTAATCGTTCATGATGTAGGGACTTAAGTTTGTCAATAGTGGTACTTAGTGCTAATAAAACGTTCAACTCATAATACAGTTTTCAAGCAATTGTGATCATAGAAAAAGTAGTTGTAGCTCACCCCCAAGTAGTTCAAAACAAATAAAGTTAAAAAAGAGTAAATGTGGGGGCTATGAACTCACCTTAGCAGTTGGAGAAACAAGGTATGATAATATAAATCAAATAGTAGGGCACAACGATACAAACTTGGCACAACCTATTAATTATAATTCGTATTTAGAAAATGTTCCTCAACCATGCATGATAAACATAAGTTTATAAAAGATAGTTTTCATGGAATACTCGAATCAATATTTGTAAAAAGTCTAGTTTCAATGTTGAAAGAAGGTTTAGTATTACATCTCCTGTGGTGATTAGAAAAATGTAAACTCAAAGTGAAACTTACGCCAAAACGAACAGAAGTAGGAAAAGTAATGGAAGGACAACGAAAAAGGAATAAAAGAATAAAAATAAGTCGATGAATGAGTTTGATGTTTACCCCGTATCCCAAAATATAACTTTGTATATATTTGGACAAAGTCGTCTTGTATAAATTTATAAGATTTTTTATATGTTTTGTTACACCCCTATCCCAGAATACAAATAGGCCCTACCCTAGGTGGAATTGGCTTAAGGACTTAACGTGGTTGACTAGTCAACTTGATAGTCAATCTAATGGTTAACTAAGCTTATGTTATAGTTAGAGAAATAAAAAAGGACCTATGTTGCCAAGTGGTAAACATTTTGTCAAGTATTTTGTGGCCAAAATAAAAGGAATGGGACTAGAGGGACCAATTGTGTCAAATGGCCAAAGACACCACCTACATATCTCTGGATACTTCTTCAAGTATCATTACATTTCCCAAAAATATTGTGCTTGTGTGTGTGTGTGTCATGATATGAAGAATGGAGGGAAGAGCAATGATAGCCAATGATTAAATTAAGATGGGATTAGTGTTCCCAATCAAGAAATAAGCTAGTACATATGATCCAGTACAAGCAAGTACCCTTATTAGTGTTTACTTAATGATATATAAGGTTAGGGTTTATAAACCCTAACTTGGGATAATTGGGTAAAAGATGATTTTAAGTTAATTGAGAGTTATAGGAATCTTGGGATGAATTTATATTGGGTTAAAGTTAAGTAATTTAAGGTTCAGGTCCTCATATGATCAAAAGTAATTATATGATGATTAGAAGTGTTTGATGTAAGCCTAATGGTTATGCAAGCCAAGGTTATAGTTAATTATTATGTATTAAATGTATTATATGATTATGTGCTAAGGATGTTAGCTATGGATGAGGTTGATGATGGAGATGGTGGAAGATGATGATAATCTTGTGATAGCTTAGCTTGGTTAGCTAAGGTAAGCAATTTGGTTATTATGTGTTTAATATGAATTGTTATAGCATGTAATTATGAAGTTGTGATTAAGTGGCTATGGATGCTTTTATGATGTGCTTAACTTTGATACTTGATAATGGATGTTATAGATAGAAACTTGGAATTATAGGATGGCCAAGGTATGTGTTGGATTTCTTATGTGCAAATTGTGTTGTAGTTATATGGTTGTGTTGTATATTTAACAATGGATGTATTGAGCATGTATTAGCCAATTACTTACAAAGCGTTATCGCTTACATGTTATAGTTGCAATTTTTGTAAGTGTTATGGCTTGGAGATCTTGAAGAAGTAGAAGTAGATCTTGAAGAAGAAGTAACTGAAGAAGTAGATCTTGAAGAAGAAGTAGATCTTAAAGCTCCTACAGAAGTGGTTGAAATTCAGGAGGATGTCACAGATACTGCTACAAGTATAAAGAAGGAAGTAGAAACTGTTAGTGAAAAAGAAGGTATTGCCAGTCCACATGAAGATACTGCTAGAGTAGACAAAGGCAAAGGCATCCTGCTTGAAGAAGAACCAGTTAAAAAGAAGAAAAAGGTTTCTGCACAGATGGCATATGATGATGAGTTAGCAAAAGAAGTGCAAGAACAAGAGGTAGTCAGATTTCTTGGAGAGCAGAAGTTGAAGAAGTCTACTGAAATATATGTTGAAGAATCAGACAGACTACTTGCTTAGATGTTGCAAGAAGAAGAAAATGCAGCAGTTCCAGAAGAAGAGAAAAAGGATGCAATTCAAGATTTGCTGAACAAGATGAGGGAACAACAGAGATCAAAGAAGAAAAGAGTCAAACCCCCAACAAAAGGACAACTAATGAGAAATATGAAAATTTATTTGAAGCATCAAGATTACAAGAAGGATTCTCAGCTGAAGGGTAAGACATTTGATGAAATACAGGAAATGCATGTTAATGCTTATAGAATAATTCAAGATTTCAGACCAGTAGGAACTGAGGAACCAACAATCAGAACAAAAAGGGCAGGATTAGTACTGGAGTCTGACGCATCAAAGAAGCAGAAAATTAAAGGAAGTTCATCTACAACAGAGAAAGACTTGGAGGATAAAGAGTTGAAAGACTTGATGATCATTCAACCTGATGAAGGCATGCATATTGAAGCTTTACAGACCAAGCATCCAATTATTGACTGGGAAATCTATAGTGATAAATTTGGAAAAGCTTGGAAAATCATCAGAGTTGGTGACTTGTGGAGATGTACAAAACATTTGCAGATATGGTAAGATCTTTTGATATAGATGATCTAGTAAGATTGTGGGAACTGGTACAACAGAAATTAAATCATAAAGAAGATCCTGATGAGAAGGAGCAGGAGTTTTGGGTAGAGCTGGAAAGAGTTTTTGAGCTTGATCCTTTTGACACACTTTGGAGTCTAGATTCTGCAGTTCCAGAAACTACTTGGATTCTATACAGTTCATCTGGTGTACATCATGTCTATACCAGTATACATGATTGGTTTATGCTAGTGGAGAAGGAGTATCCACTTAGAATGGACACACTCATAGCAATGTTATCTTCAAGGTTGAAGAATGAAGAAGATAATGAAATGGCAAGGAATTTAGTGAACAAGATCTTCATTCAAGCTCAGAGACCAAGCAAGTAGGTGTTTGCAAAATTCCCCAACATCATGAAGAACAAGTCTTATTCAATAAACTTGCTTATTTGCATTGAAATCACAAGTTTATGGGAGGATTGTTGGGAATTTAGCAAAATAGTTTGTACTGCCAAGGTTAAGTATTAGTACTGCTAGGCTTAACTAATGGACTGCGAGTAGAATACATTAGCAGTGCAAACTACCAGTACAAATAGTTAGTACTGCTTATATGATATTGTATAGTCGGTTAGATAAATATAGAAAAGATTCTATAAGATGTACATTGTATAGAAAGTTATTGTAAACCGACTAGGACTCCTTAGTCTATAAAAGGAGGTCCTAGGTTAGATTTAGAGTACGAGTTATTCTAGAGTCGATCACTTGAAGGTTTTGTAACCCTAATACTTTTGAGTATTCCTATGAATATATCGAAGTGTTTTGTGAGAAAACAAATTGTGTTAAGTATTCTCTTTGTCATTAAACATTAAATTCCGCATAGTGTTTAAGCTTTGTTCTAAGACAGCTTGATATACTTTGTTTGTGTTAGATTTATCTAGCTCAATCAATAAGATCAACTGCTCAACTGGGATCAACATTTATGGTTCCATATCAGCGGGTGGTTTAAATCCCTCTTAGTCTTTATCCCCATGTGGCCCTTCAAACACTGGTGGGTTTGTGCTAGTGCTATCCTTCGGGACCGTGGATGATAATTCTCTATCAGTGGGTTGTTAGTTTTCCCCTGAGTTTTTGGGATCAGTAGTTGTGCCCTCAGAAAAAAGTTATGATTTGCGAATGTTCTCATCAGGTTGTGAATGGGTGAGGACCCCCTTTCTAGCAGGGTGATGCCGCCCTTCTGAAAATTTAGGACTCATTTCTCCCTGAGAACCTGGTTGTGATTTGCCAGAGTTGTGAGCAGGACGTGAGGGTTGAGATGATTCCGACTCAACTGACTTGTTTATGTCAGCTGAGTCTTTGAGAATAGAGGGTTTTTCCGAGCACCCTGAGTGTGATTTCTTAGAGACCTTCGTTGGCGTTTGTTCTTGGGTCAGTAGAACATTGGTCTCCTTGGGTGGCTCTTTGGTTGAGGGCCTTCTCCACTTGGGAGTCAGTGTTCCAAAAGCCTCAGGGCCCTGTGACTGGGTGGTCACAGTCTGAGACTTCACTCTCTTCTTCTTTTTGGGAGGAAGATGTGGGGACACTGATTCGTTATGATTGTTTACAGCAATCATATAGTCCGTCAATTCAATGTTGGAGACTTGGGCTGGATCCTTTTTAAAATTTGTGGCACTCAGGTTGGCATGTAAAAATCCAAAAGATACATCCTGAGTATAGTATGAGCCTAGTAACCTTTCAAGGGCACAAGAAATAAATATAGGGTAAGATACATAAGTTACCCTAGTTTTACCCTGGAGCATGGTTACAAGATCACTGTAAATGATCTTGCCTATGTCGACCTCAGTCCCAGTGATGAGACAGTAGGCCATCATCAGTTGAACATAATTAACCTGCTGAGTTGATAAGTAGTTCTCACCGAGAACCTGAATCACAAAAGTGAATACGATTCTCCAATACATAGGAAAAGAGTTTTTATTCACTAGAATTTTATCCAAGTAACTTGGTTTTAGAGCTATTTTAGCTAGCTTAGCCTTTACAGCCTCAGGCTCAAGGTGAGCATCATACTTACCCTTTTTGTAGGCCAACCCAATAGATGAACAGAAGGTGGAAAAGTCAAGGGTCAGTGGTCTTTGGTCATTCATCACTGAGAACATAATGAGGTATTCTCTGAGTGGGCGTGCCTCAGACTCATCAGTGGGTGGTTTTGGTTCAAAGGCTTGTGCAATGCACCAGAACTCCCTGAGGAAGTTTTGGTATAGCACTGATAGGAATTTTGTAAAAGCCATTTTGAGAGGAAAATTGTATAAAAGTTTGATTATTTCATTGTAGGAAGAATTATTTTTGGGGTAGTTAAAGTTGCCTACAACGTTGTTTGTTTGAAACTTGACATGGTTGTGGAAAAATAGAAGGGGAGTTTGAATAGTTTTGCCGATTTTAAGTTAGTTTCAAAAACTTTAGATTCGATGTAATGTGAAATCGTGTGGATAGAGAGAAAGTATAGATCTATAAGTAATGCAAGTAAAGAAAACAAATAAAGTAAAGGATAGAAATGACACAACCGATTTATAGTGGTTCGGCTACAAGGACACCTTCCTTGCCCTACTCCACTCCCTGAGTCACCTACTCGAGAGTTCAAGCACTATGTCAACAAACTCATTCAACTCGGCGGAGAAGCCTTCACAATGTCGCTTACACTTTTCCCGGTACAAAGCTAAATACCGAGTCCTTAACACGGAGGACCAAACCGACACTACTATAACACAACAAATATGTGAAATATGAAATACAAGATCTTTGCTACAGAAATCTTGTGGAGGAACAAATCAATCAAGGACCCCTTGCTTGGATGACTTGTAGAATGCTCGTGATCTCGCCTTAGAGAAGGACCTATATGAGAATCACAACAAAAGAAAGAAGAACTACTATTTGGATCAAGTGATCTTAGGTTAGAAGAATGTAAGAATATATGAGAGAGTTTGTAAGAAGAGGGGTGAGTTACAATGAATAAATGGCTCTCTATTTATAGGCAATTTCTTGCTACTGTTGCACGGATCCCACGGATCCTTGCCTGAGGAATCCGTCTAGTGTAAATGGAGGGATCTGTGAGACGCTCCTGTTTGCCCATGGGTTTTTGGGTTATGGGTTATGGGTCATGGGTTATGGGTCATGGGTCCTAGACTTTGGACCATGGGTATCTAAGTAGATACAATGTATCTAAAAGATGCAATGCATTTAGACAATGGGTTATGGGTTAACTCCATGGGTTATGGATATGCTCCTTGGGTATGGGTCATGGGTTGTGGTTTTTACCCATCCTAATAAACTATTACAATAAATTAATTATTACAACAATTTATATTAAGTGACTATATATGTAGATGCTTTTCAAAAATAACATGTATCCTTATAATTTTACTTATGATAACATTATATTTTAATATGAACAAAACACAAAGAGATCGCTAAATATTAATAAAAGTTTTTACGGTTTATTTGTATTAACAATCTCCCCCTTTTTGTTGATGACAAAACATAATGTTATGATGAGTAAAACTTAAGATTAGATGTATGTTTTGAAAGCATAAGTTTTACTTCTTCTCCCCCTTTTTGTCGAAACAAAAAATGACCCTAATGAAGAAATAAAGTGTGGAAAAATAGTCCACGTATCTCTAACTCCCCCTTGACGGCAGCTCCCCCTAGAATAGGGCGTCAAGTGAGAAAATATAAAAACCTACAAAGAAAAGGTTATTAGTAACATGCATCAATAATCTTGTGATTGACGAGAAACAAGATAGGGATCCAAGGTATGTAAACAAAGCCTTGTAATAAAATAACAAAATGTAGTGGTATATATGCTACATACAAACATGTAAAACTTAGAAAAAGGTTTGTTCTTTAAAATGACTTAAAAGAAAAAACTAGAGAAATTGTAATATTATTCCTTCCATGCTTGCATAAGGTTATTGATGGAGGTTTTGGTGATTGATGATGTTGATGCAATCAAGGATGTGGTTAAGTATGAATCGCATCTCTTCCCTAATTTCTATTGCAAGTTCCCTAGCGGATTGGCAATGTTCACAATGTAAATGATGTGGGTAATGTGTGTGGAAGGTTTTCGGGTTAGTTTGATTTGTGAGATGCGAAAGATGTGGTGGAAAAGTTGGAAAATATGGATCAAAGTCTGGAATATTTGGAAGTGGTGGTGGAAAAGAACCTAGATGTTCTTATAAGAGGATGATAGCTAAAGGTGGTGAAGTTACAAGGTCTTTGTAAATTATGTTTGGAGATATGGGAGGTGTTAAAAAGACTAGTTCTTTTGGGTTGATTTGTTGGGATCTTGTTGGAGTCTTAAGTGTAACACCCCCAAAATACCACAGCGGAAGATTGTGTCATTGGGGTGCTACTTCATAAGACAAAGTACAAGTTATAGAAAACGACCTCTAAATGAGACGTTTTGAAAAGTTACCATTCGATTAAAGAAATCAGAGTTACAAACAATGAGGTCCCAAAGTATAATATATAAATGTTTACAAAATATTTCGAATGGTAAATGATAAAAGCGTAAATCTTCAAAATATGTCGTGCGACTCTATGCTTCAAACTCTAGCTATCGCCTTATGACCTGACATGCACATGCTAAAGTGTCAACACAATGGTTGGTGAGTTCATAGAGTTTGTTTTGAATAAGTTGAAAAGCCTTTAAAGAATGTTCACACAGCAAAGGCATTGTAAATCCACTCAGTTCCAAGTTTCGCCCATACAAAACTTGCAACCTGTGTGTTTACAACCCACTACTAAAATATAGTACAATTTATAGTCAAGCACACATACAGTCATAATAGTTCACATTATTGCACTTAGTGTTGCTCCGTCGATAAGGGAGACTTTCAAATTGGACTGCTCCGTTTATGTTGGGAGACTTTCAAATTGGACTGCTCCGATTATATTGGGAGACTTTCGATAGAGAACTGCTCCGTTTATGTTGGGAGACTTTCGAATTGGACTGCTCCATTTATGTTGGGAGACTTTCAAATTGGACTGCTCCTTTTATGTTGGGAGACTTTCAAATTTGACTGCTCCGTTTATGTTGGGAGACTTTCAAACTTAAGTATAACACAATCAAGTATCACGCAATCAAGTATAATGCAATCAAGTATAATGTTTTGAGTATTTGTAAAAGTAAAAGCAAGTATTTGAGCATGTATCTCCTCCAAAAGTTTCAAACAAGAATAAAAACGGGGCTAAGAACTCACCTTAATAAATGTTATATCCAATGTATAACGAATCGATGGATAAGCCGAGAAACCTCTACGCGCAACCTAGAATATGTGTTGTATCTTAGGTTCTAAAATAACGATGTGAATGTATAAACATGCCTTATATAGTTATTACATCAATTATGCTTGGATACTTAACGTTTGTGAAGTCGTATAAGTGTTTACGTTTCGTTTATTTAAGTTTTCCCCATCTAAATCTACCCGTTACTTCTAAACCCTAAATGATCACGACTCGATATTTATGTCCTCGGAAAGGTAATTGATAATACTAAACAGATTAGTTGGCCCTACAGCCCCAGAAATTATTTAACTAATGTGAAATTACCAATTTACCCTTGGATGTACTAGTTATTTCAATCAGCAGCAAACTGTTTCACGCTTTTGGTCATAAGTCGAGTTCTACAAGTCCGTTTAACGCACGGCTAGTGGCCATGTTCAAGTTAGGGTGTTAGCTACAACTTTGGTTCTTTGACTAATAGTTGGTTATATGCAAGTTTTATGAGTTTTACCCGTTTGAAATCTGTTACTCATATTTGGACACGTATTGCCGTTTTGGCTCTAGTTTAAACATCGTGATGAGTTACGGCACGAGCCACCCGGAGAAACGACCACAAGACATAGATCTATAATCCTATGTAATTACTTAACTTTCTAAGTCCACGAAGTTTACCCAGAATGTACGTTTACAGGCCCTGTCCAGTTTCTTTGTTGCAAATCTAGTCCTTTCGACAGTTTCTAGTGTTTTAGTTCAATTCTCCAAGCACAATCAAGTATAATAAGCATATAGAACATGTAACATACCTAAAATACTAGTATATACAGTAAGCAAATGATAACATAAGAGTTTTCTTACAATCCTTGTGATGAAACAAATCAAGAACCAAGAACTAGGACACTAAAACCTAAACCCTTTCAATATGAACCCGAGCTTCCAAATCCTTAACACATCATGCTAACCCTTGGTAGGCTTGATCTAACCTTGTAAGAGCACTTCTAACTCAGCCCTTTTCACCTTGTATAGCTCCTAATCCAACCATGGAATCACCAAACAAACTCTTGAATCATGTAGGAAATAACTAGGCCTTGAACTTTGATATATAACTTGTAGTTTGAAGATTAAAGAATCATGGTGTTGTGAATTGTTTGTTGGGCGTTTAAATGGAGAAGAAAGGGAGAAAAATGAGTTCCTTTTATAGCAAGATGAGGAGGTGCAAGACTTAGGATATTTACTTAACTTAGTTGCTAAGTTTCTACACATGTATAAGCTTCCTATGTAAGTTTCATGTCCTTATCTTGGTGATCACTTATAAAACGCCCCATGTGGCTTAAATTTCGTTCAAGGCCTATCTAGGATGACTAGATATGAGTTGCTTGGTATTATCTTGTTTACGGAGTGAGTTTTGGACCCGTTAATTGCTAACTGTAAGCCGTAAAGTCACGAAACTTAAAATCGAGTATCCAAATAATATGAATCTTATAAATATGTTAAAACTTATCAATATACTCTATATAAGCATATTAGATTAGTGATACGTTCTATCGGGTTGCTTAAACGCTGCTAAAACTGAAAACGTAGGCTTAAAACGCGTAAAATGCAATTTATCAGAAAAGCACGAGATTTCAGGGAAATGAATGTGGATTTATTTAGAGTAGACTAAAATTAGTATAAAAGTGATATGAGATGTCAAAATGTGGTTTTCGTCGTACGTGGGATAACTTAACAGTTATACGTGAAGTCTAAAAGTTACGCGATTTAATTAAAAATGTAGAACGTACAAGGTTAATTTCTTTATGGTCAAAGGAGGAGGGAAATATGTTTGACTTTTCCAAAAATGTAAAAGTTTCTAAATATTTTAGGAAATACAGTGTAGGAATGGTTAAGTCTGATTCTACGTAGATTTGTTTAAAACGTAAGTTTAGTCTAGTACCGCTCAAGGTTTATTTGGTAACATTTAAAAGAAATCTTAAAAATTCTCTAATTAATTATGAGTGATCTAAAAATTAATCTGATGTGGGAAAAATTGTCAGAGGAGGTTTTCGTTATGCACGGGATGTTGAAATGGTGTTCCGACCAAAATGAAACTTTAAGACGATGTTTTTTAATAACTTTTGCGAAAATGATCTAATGATTGTCAAACTCTCAGGTCATTACTAAAATAATTTATCTTACGAGAATGTGAAATAAAAATTTTACGGGATGAATAGTGAAAGTGAATAGTAAATTCTCGAAAATGCAAATTGTTACAGTACCTACCCCTTAAAAGAGAACTTCGTCCCGAAGTTCTGTTGATGTTCACTACTTACAGTGTGCATAGGCTAAGGGATTACGTCAAAGCTCAAGTATATGGGTTTCTTATCTAATTAGGTACGTTCTTGTGACTATCGCGACTATTGTCCTTTCTAAAGACATACTCTCTTATGGCTAGGTTTGATGAGGCAAACTTTCCCATACTTGAGCATAACCCTCAAAAGACCTATAGGTAACCGATTTTTACTTAATCCCACTACTCATCAGACAAGAACTGTCATGTGATTAGGCTAAATCGGTTTAACAACTTGACTCTTAGCTTGATTTTCGCAACTAATCAGACAAGAACTGTCACTAGAATCAAGCTAGGAAACAAGTGGTTTTGAAGAAAGTCTTTTGAAAATTTGGCTCAATTATGGAATTGCTTACACATATGAGACTAATACTCCCTTCATTGCATGATTCTTCCTGAATTAGACATAGGTGATCAGGCTATGTATAATTTAGGAGTAACTTTGCAATGCTTGGACTAATCGACTCATATGATGTTCGGTGTTTCAGTCAGTTCATAGAAATCTCTCTTAGATGCTAAAATTACGAAAAAGTCTAAAGTGTGCAAGGCGATAGGGAGGAAGGTAATGTATATAGTAGTTATAGTCTAGGCTCTAAATGCAACCTAGTTCTCTATAACCAATGCTCTGATACCAATCTGTAACACCCCTAAAATACCACAGCGGAAGATTGTGTCATTGGGGTGCTACTTCATAATACAAAGTACAAGTTATAGAAAATGACCACTAAATGAGACGTTGTGAAAAGTTACCATTCGATTAAAGAAATCAGAGTTACAAACAATGAGGTCCCAAAGTATAATATATAAATGTTTACAAAATGTTTCTAATGGTAAATGATAAAAGCGTAAGTCTTCAAAATATGTCGTGCGACTCTATGCTTCAAACTCTAGCTATCGCCTTATGACCAGAGATAAACATGCTAAAGTGTCAACACAATGGTTGGTGAGTTCATAGAGTTTGTTTTGAATAAGTTGAAAAAGCCTTTAAAGAATGTTCACACAGCAAAGGCATTGTAAATCCACTCAGTTCCAAGTTCCGCCCATACAAAACTTGCAACCTGTGTGTTTATAACCCACTGCTAAAACATAGTACAGTTTATAGTCAAGCACACATACAGTCATAATAGTTCACATTATTGCACTTAGTGTTGCTCCGTCGATAAGGGAGACTTTCAAATTGGACTGCTCCGTTTATGTTGGGAGACTTTCAAATTGGACTGCTCCGTTTATATTGGGAGACTTTCGATAGAGAACTGCTCCATTTATGTTGAGAGACTTTCGAATTGGACTGCTCCGTTGATGTTGGGAGACTTTCAAATTGGACTGCTCCGTTTATGTTGGGAGACTTTCAAATTGGACTGCTCCGTTTATGTTGGGAGACTTTCAAACTTAAGTATAACACAATCAAGTATAACGCAATCAAGTATAATGAAATCAAGTATAATGTTTTGAGTATTTGTAAAAGTAAAAGCAAGTAGTTGAGCATGTATCTCCTCTAAAAGTTTCAAACGAGTATAAAAACGGGGCTAAGAACTCACCTTAATAAATGTGATATCCAATGTATAACGAATCGATGGATAAGCCGAGAAACCTCTACGCGCATCCTAGAATATGTGTTGTATCTTAGGTTCTAAAATAACGATGTGAATGTATAAACATGCCTTATATAGTTATTACATCAATTATGCTTGGATACTTAACATTTGTGAAGTCGTATAAGTGTTTACGTTTCGTTTATTTAAGTTTTCCCCGTCTAAATCTACCCGTTACTTCTAAACCGTAAATGATCACGACTCGATATTTATGTCCTCGGAAAGGTAATTGATAGTAATAAACAGATTAGTGGGCCCTACTGCCCTAGAAATTATTTAACTAATGTGAAATTACCAATTTACCCTTGGATATACTAGTTATTTCAATCAGCAGCAAACTGTTTCACGCTTTTGGTCATAAGTCGAGTTGTACAACTCCGTTTAATGCACGGCTAGTGGCTATATTCAAGTTAGGGTGTTAGCTACAACTTTTATTCTTTGACCAATAGTTGGTTATATGCAAGTTTTATGAGTTTTACCCGTTTGAAAATATGTTACTCATATTTGGACACGTATTGCCGTTTTGGCTTTAGTTTAAACATCGTGATGAGTTACGGCACGAGCCACCCGGCGAAACGACCATAAGACATAGATCTATAATCTTATGTAAATACTTAACTTTCTAAGTCCACGAATTTTACCCAGAATTTACGTTTACAGCCCCTGTCCAGTTTCTGTGTTGCAAATCTAGTCCTTTCGACAGTTTATAGTGTTTTAGTTCAATTCTCCAAGCACAAGCAAGTATAATAAGCATATAGAACATGTAACATACCTAAAATACTAGTATATACAGTAAGAAAATGATAACATAAGAGTTTGCTTACAATCCTTGTGATGAAACAAATCAAGAACCAAGAACTAGGACACTGAAACCTAAACCCTTTCAATATGAACTCGAGCTTCCAAATCCTTAACACGTCCTGCTAACCCTTGGTAGGCTTGATCTAACCTTGTAAGAACACTTCTAACTCAGCCCTTTTCACCTTGTATAGCTCCTAATCCAACCATGGAATCACCAAACAAAGTCTTGAATCATGTAGGGAATAATTAGGCTTTGAACTTTGATATATAACTTGTAGTTTGAAGATTAAAGAATCATGGTGTTGTGAATTGTTTGTTGGGCGTTTAAATGGAGAAGAAAGGGAGAAAAATGAGTTCCTTTTATAGCAAGATGAGGAGGTGCAAGACTTAGGATATTTACTTAACTTAGTTGCTAAGTTTATACACATGTATAAGCTTCCTATGTAAGTTTCATGTCCTTATCTTGGTGATCACTTATAAAACGCCCCATGTGGCTTAAATTTCGTTCAAGGCCTATCTAGGATGACTAGATATGAGTTGCTTGGTATTATCTTGTTTACGGAGTGTGTTTTGGACCCGTTAATTGCTAACTGTAAGCCGTAAAGTCACGAAACTTAAAATCGAGTATCCAAATAATATGAATCTTTTAAATATGTTAAAACTTATCAATATACTCTATATAAGCATTTTAGATTAGTGATACGTTCTATCGGGTTGCTTAAACGCTGCTAAAACTGAAAACGTAGGCTTAAAACGCGTAAAATGCAATTTATCAGAAAAGAACGAGATTTCAGGGAAATAACCGTGGATTTATTTAGAGTAGACTAAAATTAGTCTTAAAGTGATATGAGATGTAAAAATGTGGTTTTCGTCGTATGTGGGATAACTTAACAGTTATACGTGAAGTCTAAAAGTTACGCGATTTAATAAAAAATGTAGAACGTACAAGGTTAATTTCTTTATGATCAAAGGAGGAGGGAAATATGTTTGACTTTCCGAAAATGTAAAAGTTTCTAAATATTTTAGGAAATACAGTGTAGGAATGGTTAAGTCTGGTTCTACGTAGATTTGTTTAAAACGTAAGTTTAGTCTAGTACGGCTCAAGGTTTATTTGATAACATTTAAAAGTAATCTTAAAAATTCTCTAATTAATTATGAGTGATCTAAAAATTAATCTGATGTGGGAAAAATTGTCAGAGGCGGTTTTCATTATGCGCGGGATGTTGAAATGGTGTTCCGACCAAAATGAAACTTTAAGACGATGTTTTCTTAATAACTTTTGCGAAAATGATCTAACGATTGTCAAACTCTCAGGTCATTACTAAAATAATTTATCTTACGAGAATGTGAAATAAAATTTTTACAGGATGAATAGTGAAAGTGAATAGTAAATTCTCGAAAATACGAATTATTACTTTAAGGAGTTCCAATAGAGTGACTTTTGGTGGAGACTTGATAGGTGATGATGGTAGTGTGCTTGTTAGAGATGAGGGAGGTGCTACTATGGAACCATTTTGTGGTGAAAGGGTAGTTGGTGAAGAACTATTTGACAATGTTTTTGCTAAACAATAAGGCCGGATGCTAATCCGTGCGGTTTTTCTAGATTTGGGTGGTGGTACTATGGAAGGTGGTAGGATAAAATTTTGGATTTCTTGAAGAGGATTGTTTGCACTAGGTGATTCATCTATGTTGGAGGATCTTTTGGATGACATGAAGATGGTTGTTTGTGAGGTTGAGAGTGATGAAAATGCAATCATTTTGGGAACCTTATTTATAGAGAAAATAATGCATTGTAATGAATGCTTG
This sequence comes from Chrysanthemum seticuspe, assembly GCA_019973895.1. Taxonomy (NCBI): domain Eukaryota; kingdom Viridiplantae; phylum Streptophyta; class Magnoliopsida; order Asterales; family Asteraceae; genus Chrysanthemum; species Chrysanthemum seticuspe. The sequence goes on along the minus strand of BPTQ01000002.1, from coordinate 3,073,511 downwards.
ACCCAAAATGTGGACTAAAATCTAATGACTAGATATGAATTTAAGGCATGTGATCATGAGAACACAAGCATTAAGTAACATACTCATTAGTAAAAGGGATAAAATGATGAAAATATAGAGGTTTTTAGCCAAAGTGAGAAAAATAGAAGAGAATTTCAGCTTCTCGTGATCTCGCCTTAGACAAGGACCTATATGAGAATCACAACAAAAGAAAGAAGAACTACTATCTAGATCAAGTGATCTTAGGTTAGAAGAATGTAAGAATATATGAGAGAGTTTGTAAGAAGAGGGGTGAGTTACAATGAAGAAATGACTCTCTATTTATAGGCAATTTCTTGCTACTGTTGCACGGATCCCTTGCATGAGGGATCTGTCTAGTGTAAACGGAGGGATCCGTGAGACGCTCTTGTTTGCCCATGGGTTTTTGGGTTATGGGTCATGGGTCTTAGACTTTGTACCATGGGTATCTAAGTAGATACAATGTATCTAAAAGATGCAATGCATCTAGACAATGGGTTATGGGTTAACTCCATGGGTTATGGATATGCTCCATGGGTATGGGTCATGGGTTGTGGTTTTTACCCATCCTAATAAACTATTACAATAAATGAATTATTACAACAATGTTGGATCATACATATTATGTTGTTTGATGATTCGGGTGGTCTAGGATGGTGATATATCAAGAAAGCCATGTTAGAGAGATGAAGAGAGTAGAGAGGGTGTTCTAGAGAGAGAAAGTAAACAAAATATGAAAGGTCAGATTAGAAGCACCACCACTTCCAAGGATGGAAGGGGTATTTATAGTTACAACTAATATGTCCTCCTGTCGGACTGTGGATCAGGCATACAGTGGGTAAAGACCCATCCTTCCTCCACGGTGTTACTCTAAGCTAAACTAAGCTAATAACTAACTAATAAACTAGTAAATAATGATATGTCTACGAGCTAACATATGCTAGACAATAGTTGGGGTGACCGACACTTCACTATGGAATTTCCAATTCCTAAAAATCTCCCCCTAAGGGAGGTTACCCCATGAAATACATTTTGTATCCTAGCATTCTATCTTTGTCTTCAGTTCTGAGATCGTAGACTTCAATTCTTCAATTTCCGCATTCTTTGTGCTTGAGCAGTGATTCTTCAAAGTCCGACTGCTTTGTACTTTTAGTGAAGGTCTTTGAACTGATCCACATCTTGATGATCTTCGAGCTTTATTTGAGATCATCAGCCACAGCAAATCTCTGGATCACCCTTTGTTGTGTTGCCTTCATGTGATGTTGTGACTTTTGGACCGACATGCTCACACTTTCTGGATCATGACATCTTTTCATCAGAATAGCAGAAGCATCTTTGTTGTATGTCTTTGATGTTCATGATTTTCTTCAATTAAGTGTGAATGCTGTGAGCATGCGGTTATGAATTGACTCCTCAATATCGATCAGCTGCAACCGTCCAATGTTCCTGCAAACAACAATTAGCACTAAAACACACGAAAGTGTCTTTGTTCACTTTCGTTGAATATAGTTGCAAGAACCATGGTTCCCCGTTGATCAGTATAAATATTTCCTGTGATCAGGTAGGATTCCTAAGAATCTCCTTGATAGGGTTTCACAGTTGTTCTAGCCGTTCTCAAATCGGAGCGTCCCAAAGTAGACAACCCAGAGTGAGTGAATCAGCAAATTGAGATTTACTGATTGATTAAAAATGATTTGAAAACAATCGCGTATTGCTTGAAGAAAGAGTTTTGCAATACAACGAAGGTTTTATAGGAAAAATCAATTTTCAGTCAGAAATACTTTTTGTATTTGAAAATGAATACACATTCGATGTGCTAGAGAAAAGAAGATTTGCACATCGAATGGTTTTTCCAAAAGTATTCGTCAATTCATTTCCTGGACCAAGGTTGATTCATGAGTGAATCGCCCCATCGTTTCTATCCAGTTGTCACAACTTTGATCTTTAGAAAAGATCTCACATGTCACCCACCAAGAGCTTGTTTGATGTAGGTTCTAGAAGGATTTCCATCTTCATTGTGAATATTTAACATATCACTCGGATGTTCTGGCAATATCACAAGGATAATGCGTAGGACTCTCAATATATACTTACTTTCCACATTGAGTGAAACAACAAGTTTTCATTAATTTTGTGTCCTAATGAGATTTTGTGGATGATCTCTTGGCTCTAGACTCAATTGTGCATTTTGGTTTCCTATATCGGAGACTAGGGAGAGGGTCTCCTTTTCCAATATCAACCATCTCTAAGAGAAAGTCGATAGATTATGTAGGTTCCCCGTGAGAATGAAACAAGTTCTTTTAAGAGGAACTTGAGTAGCTTGGGAAGTTTAGTGCAGTGTGTCACTGGGTCCATGACGTCTTTTCTTTAATACCAGTGTTACCTTAGTAACCACCAGTAGCATATGTATTGAACCCAATTTTTGCCCTAAGGTTGAATTATTGGAGGGCTATTTATTTTCACCCTTTTCACATTCATTTCTTTTTCATTCTTACCAAGACTTCATTACTAGAACCTTGTTGGGCTTATTCCAGTTCTAGCTCTATCTCAGTCCGCACTCTTCCCATTTCTCACTTTCCTCCTTTTTTTCATCATACCTAAGGACTTCTACACTATCTAGTGGATTGTCCCTGGGTAGATCCCTTCGGCTCTGGCGGGATCGTGGGAACTAATACCTAACCTTACCATCCTTATAACTCCAATACATAAAGTAAAGTGGTCGGTCTTTTGGTATAGTTCATTCCTTCTCGAAACCAATTAAAAAAACATTTGGAAAAATCAATCAAGGTACTTGTGATATAAAATCAAAACATTTTGTACCTTAATTGTTTTTGATCATTTAGAAAATGCTCCCCCTCAACATGTGCTTTCTGATTTTGAAATTGTTTAGCACATGGAGGCAAGAGGACTTTGAAATATTTCCTTGATCACAATTTCCTTAGAAAAAGCCTTTTGATTTTCTTGGTAAATTCTCCCCTCAAAATGTGTGTTGGTTATCTGAAATCATTTAACACATAGAGGAAAGAGTTATTTGAAGTACTTTCACGATCACACAAGCCATTAAGAAACCATTTAGAAAGTCAATCAAGGTATTTATGTTGAAATATAGAAATCTTTGTACCTTGAAAGTTTATTTTCTTTTGAAATGCCCCCCCTCAATATGTGTTTCAAGATTCGAAAGCGTTTAGCACATATGGGAGAGCAACTTGCACTTTTGAATCAAATCGATCATCATTTATCATATTTCATAATTAAATCACAAATTCTCCCCCGATCAAAAGTATCAAACCCTTTGAGATTTTGGATCCCAAGTGATTTAATAAGGTTTAGAAAACATGGGAGAAAATGTGGTCAGGTTTAAATTCTCATCTTGTTTTTGGATAAATGCTCCTCCCCAATCATGTGCATCATATATTGAAATCGTTTGGCACATGGAGGTAAGAGTGTGTTGGAATCACTCCTAAACAGTATTTCAAGTATTTATATTTCATATGTAATAGGTAGCTTTATTCTGGCCTTTATGTTTGTTTAAGGTCCAGCTTATGTAGAAGGCCCATAAGCTGAGGCCCAAGCCCAATAAGGAATAGGGAAGGAGAGGGAGTGTTGCCCTAGCTCCTTGCCTATATATACATTGTAATAACCTTCATT